>CM076581.1:601555896-601887435 GCA_034641835.2 Pinus albicaulis | reverse complement strand
AAGTCTGAAACCATTTTATAATTATGTATAGTAATTATTTTTGTAATTTCAAATATTTTATAGGTTTTGTTAAATCATTCTTAAAAAGTTTCCAAGTAGTTTGGTGAAACTTATTAAATAGTATTTTGAAGAGGAATAATGGATCTTAGCTTTTATTTTGATAAGTTGGACTGAAGGAAAACCTTATAAATATTAAAACAATTCTGAAACCATTTTTAAATAAGAAATTGGGCAGATTTTAACCTTGCAAGAAAATATGGTATCTAGGCATGGATTTTGAGGAAATTCATAATCTTCTGACAAGGACGAAGAATACATTTGGACAAATAAAGTAACAGATAAAAGGCACAAACCTAGTTGTGTTTAGATCCAATTGTGAACATGTTCAAAGCATCATAGCTTTGGTAACCACACATTTGAGATTTCCATATCCAACCATAAAGTAGATTTGTTTTTTAATCAAACTAATAAATAGACTCATTGCGCTGAGAGGAGCAATCTACAGCCCAGTATGACCCCGATGTTGGGTATGTCACGTTCTCAAAAAATAATAAATTTTACTTTTTCTAATGTCGGCCAAAGCATTAACCTAATCTTGAATTTTATATAGCTTGAATATTTAGATTATATATAGCTTTTTTAACTTATTAATGGGCTGAGATTAACTATTAAAATACAACTATGTATTATTTATATAATTTGAATGGATAGTAAATTATATACGTGAATTTGAATGGATCATAAATTTACCTTTAACAAAAAAAATTACCACATTGAATTTCCAAATTAAGTAAAATTTTAAACATCTTTACTCTTTACTAAAGTCAATACCATTTCCTAAATGAAAGGAAAAGAGTTAATTCAACAGAAACAATCAAAATCCAAAATCTTTTAATATTTCTTTTAATTAAATATTTGTAAAATGAATCTTTAAAAAGAAAACCCATATTCTATGGATAAATTAAAACATTTAAAGACATAAATATATCCCCATCAAAGTTGCAATATTTTAAAATTTAAATAAATATAAATATAAATAAACATCAGGTATGGTAAATAAATAAAACCTATTTTTATACTTACTCCAGAGCTATGGTAAATAAATAAAAATATATATAGACTAGATGTATGGTAAATAAATAAAAATTCTTTTTATATTTACTCCATAAACCTTTTTATATTTAAAAAAACTTTAAAAAGAGGTTTTATTTAGATGAAGCCCGTGGGACAAATACCATGGGACAAATTAATATTGATACCATGAGCCAAATACCATATTTATAAAATAAGTATGGTAAATAAATAAATATAAAAGAGGTATAAAGAGGTATGATAAAGAAATAAATATAAAATAGGTATAAAGAGGTATGGTAAATAAATAAATATAAAAGAGGTAAAAAGAGGTAAGGTAAATAAATAACAATATATCAAATAGGATTATAAATAAAAATCTAATTATATAACAAGCCTATGAGCCAAATACCATACTAAATAAAAGAGGTATGGTAAATATATAAAAATATAATTAAACGAGAGGTATGGTAAGTAAATAAAACCTCTTTTCATATTTTCTCCACAATCTGCTTTATATTTACTAATATTTGTGTTCATTAATTTACATAACTAAGAAGAAATAGAGAGAGAGAGAGAGAGAGAAGTGGAGAGAGAGAGAGAGAGAGTGATAAGGGAGAGATGGAGAGAGAGTGTGTATGTTTAGGGGTGACATACAAAGACAAATTACGATGTATGGAAAGAAGGGGGGAGAGAAGAAGAGAGAAGGAGAGAGGGAGGGATATAGTAATGTAGTTGGAGAGAGAGAGGGGCAGAAAGAGAGAGAGAGAAAGAAAGGTAGATGGGGGAAGAGAGAGGATTGGAGGGAAAAGAGAGAGGGAGGTAGGAGAGAAAGGGAGAGAGAGGAAGGATGAGAGAGAGGAGGAGAGTGATGGGGGAAGAGAGAGAGATCGGGGAAGAGAGAGGGAGTTAGGAGAGAGAGAGAGAGAGAGAGAGAGAGAGAGAGAGAGAGGAAGGACGAGAGATAGGACTTGAGAGAGAGGAGAGAGGGATCGATAGAGAGATGGAGTTGGACAGGGAGAGATGTAGGAAATAAGAAATATAGAGAGTGAGAAGTGGAGAGAGAGAAGGAGTGACAAGGGAGAGACAGAGAGAGAATGTATGTTTGGGGTTGAGATAAAGAGACAAATAAGGAGAGATGGAGAGAGGGCGGGAGGGTGGGGTGGGGGGGGGGGAGAAGGAGATATAAGGAGAGAGAGAGGGATATAGTAACATAGTTGATGGGTGAAGAGAGACAGAGAGGGAGAGAGAGATGGGAGAGAAAGGGAAAGAGAGGAAGGGAGAGAGAGAATGTGAGAGAGTAGAGAGAGGAGGGAAAGAGAGATGGAATTAGAGGGGGAGGGAGAGGGAGGTAAGAAGAAAGGCATAGAGAGAGAAATATGGAGAGAGAGAGCGAGAGTGAGTGATAAGGAAGATGAAGAGAGAGGGAGAGAGGACAAAATAAGGAAAGAGGACAAAAGGAGGAAAGAGAGATATTAGCGAGGGAGAGGGAGAGAAGGTGAAGATAGGGATATAGATGGAAGGTGAAGGGAGGGAAGAAGAGAGAGATGGGGAGAGGAGGGGATTGACAAAGAGATTGATATATATGGACTGCGAGAGTGTGTGTGTTTATGGGGGTGAGATAGAGAGACAAAAAATAAGAGATGGAGGGGGATATAGATATGGATGGCCGGTGGAAAGAGGGAAGAATATTTCTCACAATAGATGGATTGATATAAGTGGAGATGGTGATTTATAATCCTATTTGATTATTTGCACTATATTAGTGTAGATATTTATTTCTAATGATATTTGATTACTTGCACTTGATGCATTGATTTCAGTGTAGGTGGTGATTTTTAATACAACTTGATTGCTTGCACTGAATTTTTTGATTTCAATTTAGATGTCGATTTATAATTATATTTGATTACTTGCACTAGAAAAATTGATTTCAATGTAGATGATTTCTAATCCTATTTTATTGTTTGCACTAAATGTATTGATTTCAGTGTAGATGGCGATTTCTAATCCTATTTGATTTCTTTGAGTAAATGCATTGATTTCAATGTAGATGTTGGTTTCTAGAGAGAGAGAGAGAGTTAGTGATAAGGAAGATGGAGGGAGAGGGAGGGAGGACAAAAGGAGGAAAGAGAGATATTAAAGGGGGAGAGGGAGAGAAGGGGGAGATAGAGATATAGATGGAAGGTGAAGAGAGGGAAGAAGAGAGAGATGGGGAGAGGGGGTGATTGACAAAGAGATTGATATATGGAGTGCGAGAGCGTGTGTGTTTAGGTGGGTGAGATAGAGAGACAAAAAATAACAGATGGAGGCGGATATAGACATGGATTGAGGGTGGAGAGAGGGAGGAATATTTCTCGCACTATATGGATTGATATAAGTGGAGATGGTGATTTCTAATCCTATTTGATTATTTGCACTAGATGGATCGATTTTAGTGTAGATATTTATTTCTAATGATATTTGATTACTTGCACTAGATGAATTGATTTCAGTGTAGGTGGTGATTTCTAGTACTATTTGATTGCTTGCACTGAATTTGTTGATTTCAATTTAGACGTCGATTTATAATTATATTTGATTACTTGCACTAGATGAATTGATTTCAAAGTAGATTATTTCTAATCTTATTTGATTGTTTGCACTAAAAGAATTGATTTCAGTGTAGATGGTGATTTCTAATCCTATTTGATTTCTTTGAGTAAATGCATTGATTTCAGTGTAGATGTTGGTTTCTAGAGAGAGAGAAAGAGAGTGATAAGGAAGATGGAGAGAGAGGGAGAGAGGAAAAAAGGAGGAAAGAGAGATATTAGTGGGGGAGAGGGAGAAGAGGAAGATAGAGATATAGATGGAAGGTGAAGAGAGGAAGAAGAGATGGGGAGGGGTGGTTGACAAACATATTGTACATATTGATATATGGGTGCAAGAGCATATTGTTTAAGGGGTGAGATAGAGAGACAAAAAAAATAGATGGACACAGGGATATAGACATGGATGGAGGGTGGAGAGAGGGAAGAATATTTCTTGCACTAGATGGATTGATATAAGTGGATATGGTGATTTCTAATCCTATTTGATTATTTGCACTAGATGTATCAATTTTAGTGTAGATATTTATTTCTAATGATATTTGATTACTTGCACTAGATGCATTGATTTCAGTGTAGGTGGTGTTTTCTAATACAATTTGATTGCTTGCACTGAATTTGTTTATTTCAATTTAGATGTCGATTTATAATTATATTTGATTACTTGCAGTAGATGAATTGATTTCAATGTAGATGATTTCTAATCATATTTGATTGTTTGCACTAAATGCATTGATTTCAGCGTAGATGGAAATTTCTAATCCTATTTGATTTCTTTGAGTAAATGCATTGATTTCAGTGTAGATGTTGGTTTCTAGAGAGAGAGAGAGAGAGTGAGTGATAAGGAAGATGGAGAGAGGGAGATAGGACAAAAGGAGGAAAGAGAGATATTAGCGGGGGAGAGGGAGAGAAGGGGAAGATAGAGATATAGATGGAAGGTGAAGAGAGGTAAGAAGAGAGAGATGGGGAGAGGGGGTGATTGAAAACGAGATTGATATATATGGAGTGTGAGAGCATGTGTGTCTAGGGGGGTGAGATAGAGAGACAAAAAATAATAGATGGAGGGGGATATAGACATGGATGGAGGGTGGAGAGAGGGAGGAATATTTCTCGCATGATATGGATTGATATAAGTGGAGATGGTGATTTCTAATCCTATTTGATTATATTCACTAGATGCATCAATTTTAGTGTAGATATTTATTTCTAATGATATTTTATTACTTGCACTGGATGCATTGATTTCAATGTAGGTGGTGATTTCTAATACTATTTGATTGCTTGCAATGGATGTGTTGATTTCAATTTAGACGTCAATTTATAATTATATTTGATTGCTTGCACTAGATGCATTGATTTCAATGTATCTTATTTCTAATCCTATTTGATTTTTTGCACTAAATGCATTGATTTCGGTGTAGATGACGATTTCTAATCCTATTTGATTGCTTTGAGTAAATGCATTGATTTCAGTGCAGATACTGGTTTCTAATCTTATTTGATTGCTTGCATTAGGTGCATTGATTTCAATGTAGAAGTTATTTTCTAATTTTATTTGATTGCTTGCATTAAATTCATTGATTTCAATGTATATGTTGATTTATGATTTGATGTAATTGGATATATGACGGTACATTAATTTTAAAGTGATTGGATTAACAATATGCATTGATTTTAGTGAAGCACAAAAAGTTATTGACAATGTACATTGATTTTTGTGTTATAGTAATTTAACCTATTAATATTAGAGAGCAAGAGTGACAAGGTATCATGTTTACTACAACAGCTCAAGCTAAAGATTTAAATGGTTTACGATTTAAATTTTCTTTTTCATATAATCGATATGAAAAGATAACAAAACTAACAAGGGTGGCAATAAGAACAGTAGAAGAAGATAGTTTGAGATTGATCACAATGAAGACTATTTGTAACATGAGTACGTTCTTATTATTCACATTTTCTATCTTTCAACATTATTATTGTCACTTTGCATTCAAAAAAAAAAAATTCATCATTTTTCATCATTATAGTTATTAAAAATATTTATCATCTCAACGAATTGAGGTAACTAAGAAAATTTAGAATTAAAATGACCAAGTTAATCTTAGAAATATTTAGCATATTTAAAATGATTATATTAATATTTGATATATTTACATATTATTGATAAAATTAATCATATCTTCAATAGATTTTCTTGGTAGCACACGTCTGAAACCAGCCTAGATCCATCTTAACTACGGATCTATCAAGCACTGAGAGGGATCAAATCTCTTGAGGTGAAAACCTTTCCTCAAGTTTTGCACTCAAAAAAGAGGTTTGCACCTCAAGATATTTGATCCCTCTCGGCGCTTAATAGATCCGGAGTTAAGATGGATCTAGGCTAGTTTTTATTAAAACTCAGATGTATCGCTAGTGTGCCAACACTAGAGAAACTACATAAAACTTTCAAAATAAAATGAAAGACAACAATTACATCTACATAAACAAGAAAAGTTAGTTAGTGTTTTATGTGTTCAATGGCCCATGGATGTGGACATACCATGTGTGTCTCAAACTTTAAGCTTTAGGCTTCAATGTTCATGATTTATGCTTAAGTGTGGACAATGTAGGATCTCATGGTGTGACTGGAGACAAAGACCAAATTCCAAATATCCAATATGGATGCGTCTATGTTGAACTTGAAGTCTCATCTTAAGTCTAAGTATTGTGGGTGTTGCATAGTGTGATACTTACCTTCGAGTCTCAACGAACAAAATCACTAACATTTTTTGTTTTCTATAATTTTATTTGAAATTGCATATATATACATACATATATGGGTAAGAGTAAATTTAAGTCACTTATCAAATTGAAGGTTTTAAAATTTAGGTCGCCATCATCAATGATGTGAAAATTTTAAAATGATCGCTATTTGATGGTTAAGTAAATAAAATCCAGGTAAATACCTATCAAATTTAACCCCTACTTCTGTGCATTTGGAGATAAAGTTCCCTTTAAAATTTCTCTCAATATTATTTTCTATTTTATTATTATTAATTATTTCTTTTTATTAATAAATTTTAATTATATATATATATATATATATATATATATATATATATATATATATATATATATATATATATATATATATATATATAATCTATTCTAAATCAAAATTTGATCTCAAATTTCAATATAATAGATTACTTTTAAATAGGAATTCGGGAAAATTCTAACATTTCAATAAAGATAATATACAAGAATTCAAAGTCATTCCACAAGTAGGAAGTATAGTATTGAGCTCTTTGGCACTCACCCCATGTCTAAGAGGCTCAAACTAGTTGGTGTTCAGGTTCAACTATGAATGAACTTGGACAAGGTTTGAATCAGGGAGGAAAATGCATGGGCAAGGGAAGATGGAGGAAACTTGTTAGATGTGCTATGGAGTAGGATAGAGACAAATGCATTTAATCCATGGATTGTGTGGTCGAAGCCACTGTGAGATCGGTTTATCATCAATTCCTGCACTACTACACCAAGGGAACTTTTAGGGTATTTTTTTAAGACAAAAGAAATCTTTTGTCTTAAAAAGTCACTTATTATTTTAGTTACTTTATATTAAAATTAATTGAATTGTATTAAATATAAAATTTAAGAAAAAACCAATTTGAGACACAAATATTATTAAGACAAAGTTTTATATTTAAGACAAAAACAATTTAAGAAAAAACTTTAAATTTAAGACAAAAACAATTTGAGACAAATACTTTAAGAAAAAATTTATATTCAAAGAAAAACAATTTAAGACAAAAATATTCTAAGAGAAAAATAGTTTGAGACAAAAATGTTTTAAGGCAAAAACATTTTAAGACAAAAATATTTTAAGACAAAACTTTATATTTAAGTTAAAAACAGATAACGACAATTATTTTAAGACAAAACTTTATATTTAAGGAAAAAACAGTTTGAGACAAAAATATTTTAAGACAAATTGATATTTAAGACAACAACCACATAAGACGAAACCCATTTAAGAAAAAAACATATCAATCTAAGAAAATATTATCTAACAACTTAAAAATTGAATCTGATAGTGTTCCCTAAGTCTGCAGCTTGCAGACTACTATTGTCTTGCACCTATACCAAGGTTTTTATTTCACTTTCCATTGATGTTATCTTATATAAAGACAATGATTTGTTGGGTTCTTAATTTTGTGGGACTAGCCAACTCTTAAGAGCGTGAAAATTTTTTCTGGCAAGATTTCTCGGACGTCAATTATTTTTTGGCAAGATTTCTCGAACATCAATTCCTATTTTTTCCCTTCGATCTTTGGCACGATTAGAGACAATGTGTCTATTGTTGCATTCAAAAATACTACATGAAGGGGAATTTTAAGACAAAAGATATTTTTTCTTATAATTTTCAATACGAGGCACTAGTAAAAACTGTAAAGGTAAAGGATGAGGGGCCATTCTTTATGCTATTAATGGGCTCTTAAGGACGTAGCGCAATGGAGGCATACAACAACTAATGGGATTTAGGGTGATGGAGGCATACAACAACTGATGGGATTTAGGGCGATAAAGACGAAAAATAGAGGTGTGCTTCATGAGAGGAGCGATGGAGGGCGCACTTTCGGTGAACATGGATAGGCAGTAACATATTTGGATTACATTTCTGGGTCTCCATCGATTGTGTTTTAATATTTGTTTTTCAACTATTTTATTTATTTTGAACACTAATTCTATCCGTTGGTTGTTGTTACTAGCACATTGTTATGCTGGAACTCCTGACTATCATCGACAACATGGATTAGATTCACCTGAAGGATTATTGAAAAATGCAACAAGAAATTTTCAATTAGATTTTGACTTGATTAAATTGAGAAAATTTGAATTTCCACATGAGCATACAACTTGCATGCAATTAACTTGTATGACATGGCTTTTGTCACCTAGTTTACTCTGTAAATTTGCTTTCGAGGAGTTAGAGTTCATTTAAGAATGTGTGATTGTTAATTTGTAGCAATCAAAGTTAGTTATCTCAAGTTGTTTCAGTTAAAATAGTTCTAACTGTTGGAGGAACTAGTGGAAGGTTAGTTGTGCAATGGGACTTCAGCCAAACTCAGTGATTATCTAGTTAACTGATCAATCAACCCAAAATATCTAGTGCATGCAAAGATTCAAGTTCCCTAGTTGTGGTGGAGATTCCAAGGCATTGTAACATCAGTTGTAGACTAGTCTTGAGTGTACAGGTGTTGCATGCAGTGAGATGATCAACCTTAGGAATTGCAAAATCCATTTTGGAAAAAATACTAAATAGTAGGGGCCTGATTTATCAAGGAATTGCACAAGGAAGTAGATTCTCAAGCGGAGGTGGAAATTGACTAAGTTTAGGTTAGATCTTCTAAATGAGAAAAGGGATAGGTTATTAACTTATAGGTTGTTCTAAATTGAGCAAAGAAATTTTAATAAATCTATATTCATCAAATTAATGCAAGAAGGAATTGGTTCTTTTAGCAGATTTCTTTCCCTAGGAAAATTTTTGTGTGCATGTGTTTAATTTTTTATTGCATGTCTGAATGTTTTGTTCTAAATTTTGAATTAACTTTTGCATAGCAGTAGAGTTATTTTGTGTCCTGTGATTTTCAAAAAACTTCATGAGAAATTGCAAATATACACCATAATTTCTACATGGTATCATAGCAAGAGCCACATTAGAGTAGGAATTTCAAAGTTGTTTCTCAGGAGGTTCACAATTGCAGTTCAATGTAGTAGGATCTCTTAAGGGCTGAGAAGATTACCTTCAATGGGTTGAGGCTAGAGTATGCCTTGGAAGGCAACTCTAATTTCATTTCATGGAAGGATCACATGTAGGGGGCATTCAATGACAATGGATTGTTATAATAAATCAAGAGAGATGTTGAAAAAACAGTGGAATCTGATGCCCAAAACCTTTCTCAGTGGAAGAAAGATGTAGCCAAGGTGTGGAGAATAATATTGGAGGGAGTATGGGACCATATTGTCATCAATATCCATGAGAAATAAAATCCTTATGCAATGTGGTAGGCATTGAATGATATATTCCAAAATAGTAGTGACCACAGGAAGCTAGTGCTCAAGGATAACCTTTGAAATATGAAGATGTAGAAGAATGTCTCTATCCCACAAAATCTGAGCATGTTCACATAAGTTTTTGATGAGCTTGCAGGAGTTGGTGTTTTATTTTAGGGGATGACTTAGTAAGCCTGGCCCTTATGAGCATTCCCAAGATTTTGCATAGCTATCAAGATTCAATGAATGAGAGAAGAAACTACTGAATTGGGAAATCTTATGGTCTGAAATGGTATAAGAGGAAATAAGGAAAAATACTAAAGATGGGACTTGATCGAAGGGAAAGGATGAAGAAAAAATTGCATTGGTTGGAAAGGGAAAGAAGGGAAAAGGGAAGAAATATAAAACCAAACCAAAATCCATGCAAGGGGGAAAGAAGAAAGATTTGTCAAAAATTAAATGCTTCCATTTTCATGAATACAAGAATTATGCCACGAAGTGTCCAAAGAAAAAGGCTTGCAAGAAGAACTTAGGATGAGCAGTGGGTGAAGCCTTGGATTCAAAGTTCAAGCTTGACTTTACCCTTATCACATGCATGTATAGCATAGTGCTGGGAATTGTGTGGTACTTAGACTTAGATGCATCTTTCCACATGACAAGGTGTAGAGATTTTCTCAGTGACTTGGAGTAGAAATATCTCTAGATGCACATCAAGATAGGGAGCAATGGAAGGTAAAACATGACTGGTATTGGTACAATCACCTTTTAGAGGGATTGAGGCTCCCCTATCAGGCTCAAGGATGTCATGTTTGTTCTATGCCTAAAGGAAAATCTCATCTTTATTGCAGTTTTGGAAGATTGTGGTTATGATGTTATCTTCAGGAAAGGAAAGGCATTCTTGAGACACATAGCCATGAGACAGGTGAAGAATATCAGGGTTTATGTGAAGAACCTGTATAACCTATATTTGGAAGATTGTGATGCATTAAGCACTAAGGAAAAGAAATTTCAGAGCCGCGATGTGAATGAATTTTGGCATAAAATACTTGGCCATTTGCATCATGGCACCTTAAATATTATATAGCAAATAACCACTGCCTCCCTAAAGAAGAACTTGAGCAACATGTTGTATGAAAAGGATGTATGTTAGGGAAGTACACAAAATCCACATTCCATGATCACGACAACAAAGCACATGCATTCCTAGGAAGGATCCACTCTTATGTCTATTGACCTTTCTCGATAGCCTCCATTGCTAGACACAAGTATTTTTTCATTTTTATTGATGACTTCTCATGGAACTATGGGATCTTCTTCATGCGAAGGAAATATGAGACATTTTCCAAGTTCATAAAATCCAAGGCATTGGTTGAGAAAGAAACCAACAAGAAGGTGAAGGCTCTCATAAGCGATAACAGAGGTGAGTACGTGTCGAATAAATTTAAAAAAATTGTGTGAAAGAAGGCATTCGATGAGAGTTGACAACACCCCACAACCCACAATAGAATGGTTTGGCTGAGAGAAAGAAACATATCATTGTGGGGTTGATGTTGCATGACCAAGGCCTACCTCTGCATTTTTGGGTTGAGGCCTACAATACAATATTCTATTTGCAAAATTGTAGTCCTTATCGTATTATTGGCATGATTACACACCAGAGAAGGCTTTCTCAGCGATAAATTTGGATGTGCCCCACTTCAGGATTTTTGGAGCCTCTGTTTACTGACATGTCTCTAAATAATCAAGGAATAAGCCTGAGTCGAATACTGAATTGGGGGTATTTATAGGTTACAAAAAAACTCCCCACAACGATCGTGTGTACTTTCCATCCCTTATAATGATAGTTGTGTGAAGGGATGTAAAGTTTGATAAGGAAAAAGAAATGTGGTGCTCCCTTGACAGGGAGATTTATATCCCACCAGAATAGGAGCCTTTAGCTCCAAAGGAGGAGCCTTGAGAAGTTGTGGAGCAACCAAAAATTAAGGAGTAGAGAGTGGAAACATTCACTGAATAAAAACCATCCAAAGAAGGTATAAAAAGAACCAGGGAAGCTAATATACTTGTGAAGGATCCGATGGAGAATGTAGGAGCTCCTTCAAAGTTGCGCAGGCAAACGAGGTCAGCTGAGAGGTACACTGGCTACATGACTGTTATGACTGGTTTTATTGAGACTAGGCCCTCCTATTTAGAGGAAGAAATATAGCAACTTGTATGGGTTAATGCAATGGTGGAGGAATACGAATACATTGTAGAGAAAAATGTTGGGGAAGTGGTCCCAAGATCAACATATAAATCAATAGTGGGTTTGAGATGGATCTTCAAGGTGAAGCAGGTAGAAGACAAAAGAATAGAGAAGTAAGTATAAGGCCAAATTCATGGACAAAGGGTATTCTCAATTTGAGGGAATTGACTATGAGGAGACCTTTGCTCCTATATTAAGTTACTCATCCATTAGATCAGATCTTGCTCTGGTTACGTAGATGGGGTGGAAGATCCTCCAGATGGATGTAAAAGAAATGTTTCTCAATGTGGTTATTAAGGATGAGGTGTACATCAACAAAACATAAGGTTTTGAGAAATTTGATCTGGAGTCTCATGTGTGTAGACTTAAGCAAGCATTGTACAGTCTCAAACAAGCACGTCGTGCTTGGTACACCAAGATCAATAATAATCTCATTGGTTTGGGCTTCACCATAAGTCAAGTGGATGCAAACCTCTATCACATCTTAATAGAAGGTAAATTTCTTTTTATTTCCGTATATACTAATGATTTGATTTTAACTAGTGATGACCAGTTGATTATATCTTGCAAGGAGGACATTGCAAGGGAATTTTAAATGAAGTACATGGGTCTCATGCACTACTTCCTCAGGTTGGAAGCATGACAAGGCGATGGGGAACTGTTTGTCTCTCAAGGAAAGTATGCAAATGAGATACTATAGAGATTTTGCATGGATATTTATAAACCCATGGAGACACCTCTAGCAAAAAACTAGAGGAAGGAGGATGCCACTTTAGGTGAAGAATTGAATGCTACCATTTATTGACAACTAGTGTGTTCATTCATGTATGTTGTGAACGCATGACCAGATATGTGTTATGCAGTCAACCAACTAAGACAAGTTATTGTTAGGCCAACCAAATTATTTTGGATGGTAGCTAAGCATGTTTTATGGCATGTTAGAGGCGTTACCTAGTTTGGACTATGGTATAGAAGAGAAGCCAGAGTGAATTTGTGTGGCTTCGCAGATGAAAATTGGGTGCAAAGTCCATTAAACCGAAAGAGTACACCAGATGGAATTTTCATTGTTGGGTTTGCAATTGTTTCTTGGTACAACAAGAAGAAAATATTTATGGTGCTCAACTCGAAATAAGTAGAATACATGGATGCAAGTCAAGAAAAATGTGAGGTGATAAGGATGAGAAAGATACTTCTTTAACAGTTTGGTCAAATGATGGATCCAACTGTGATAATTGATTTCTTTTTCAGACACTACAACATAAGGTATTTTTTAGTAATTTTATCTACTTTGGTGCACATATAGCCGGGATTGCAAAGTGTCGGTGGTTTCAGCTGTACAATTGGACTTTGCATATATAGATATGATGTCACTTGATACTCAAGGAAACTGGAGTGGTGACATGCCATTACTTGATGAGTTGTTACATGCGAGTATTGAGGCGGAGAGTCGTGGTTGCCCCAAGTCAAGAGTATAACCCTCTGGGACATATCCTGTACATGCAACTACACACATATATAATTTTTTCTAGAATGGAGATGCATTTATGGTATTATTGACCTCTTTCAATCAGTCTTTGTTCTCCTTATGAATAATATGAACTCTCATATGATTTATGCTTACCAAATTAATCATCATGTTAATTCATAAAGGGGGTTTTAAATTGTGAAAAATAAATCCAATATATTAAATATATTTTGGGTGGGGATTTTGGGTAGAGGGTTATAGGTTTTGGAGGTGTTAAAATGAGTATTTGGTAAAACTAGGGGATATATGCTAAAATAGGCATGGAGTAGTATTGACTATTTAGTAATAAAAATAAAAGGGTGTTTTAAATCGTGAACACAATGATGGCTGTTTATATTACCACTTGAGAGGATGTCACGAGTTCAAAAAACCACATGAGGAAGAAGATTATATGCTAGCAGTATTTTTTTACAATGTTTCAAATAAAATGTGAATGGAGAGGACTTTGTGAAGGTTTTCTCCAAGGGCCAAGAGTTTATAGGCTTTGATAGTTTATCAAAATGGTGGCACGAGGAGGAATTATCAAATGCAATGTGGTCAGAGGAGGTGGATTCATTTGTAGTTTTGGCTATCCTGAAGATGCTAAAGGTTGTGAGGTTTGTTCTGGTGGTTGACAAGGACAGTGACAATTTTTCTTCGTTGAGGAAGAGTAGGTTAGATTCCTATTCTTTGGCGAGAGATATACAAAACAAGGGGGCACTAGCAAATGCATTTGAGTCTTTCTATGCCATCATCGATGAAATTTCCTCCTCAATGGGTTGTCGTGTTGGTTAGATGGTGTTGGGGCACAATATGATAAAGACAATCAGGGATGGGGTTCGCTGGTGTGAAGGATGTCATGATGCCATGGGCCCTACAATCCTTTTTATATGATTATATGATATTCTTGGTTATTGGCTTGCATTGGGGTGGCCATGGTTGGGGATTCTAAATCGTTTTGGTTCGTATTAGATATGCTCTAGGTTATTCCATGGTGGCTCTATTGGTGGCCTTGTGCCATTTTCTTCATGGTTATAGTTTGGGTTTTGACCTGTTTTGTAATGGTTTTATGCCTATCTTTGGGCATTTGAGAGATGCACCCTTTTCTAAGGGTTCTTTTACGTAAGCCTATGTGCCTATTTGCTAGATTGCAGGTAAGAAATTTTACCAAAGGGTTAAGGGTGTTTAAGGCCATTATAGTGGTTTTAGGTACTATATTTTGAATCCAGGATCTGATACCATGCGTGATTCCTAAGACAAGGCATCAATAATTTTGAACTACCATGTGCCCATGTTACATTTTGTATATTCATTTGAATTAACACTATTTTTCAAGCATGTAATTATGCATATGTAGATATATGTACACACACACACACACACCATATTCATAAACTAATAAATTAGATAACATTAACAGTAAGAAGAGTACATTGAGTTTGTGAGGTTCATGAAGCCACTTTCCTTCCCATCACCTTCAAGCCCACCTAACCGAATTTGTTACCCAACCAACTAGAAACAACCTTTCCAAAATCCTAGCCCTAGGGAACCTCCACAAATTCCCTCACCCTCTGTGCGCATGCCCTAATTTCCACACGTAGTGTTTTCAAACTGTGTTCTCAAATCATCAAGTTCCTATAACCTCCCTTAGCCTCCTTAGATAATCCTTAGTATCCAAACTCTTTCAAATTTATTCCTCTCCCCTCTCCCCAAAACTTCAACAAACCCAAATATGACAAATGACTAGAGTTCCTTCTCGCCATACTCTCCTTCCAAGACTTATTCCCTCTCCTTCCCCAAAATATATATTCCCCATTAATGGTTTACCTACCCATTCTTTAAGTCTCATAACTGACATTCTCCCCCTTCTCCCCAACCAAATAATAGGAATAAAACATCATAAATAATAATAATAAAATTAGTTATTTAATCAAAGTCAAGGAGTCATGAGAGGGCCAGAATTAATTTAAAATTAAATTATTCATAAGGTTATACTTGAAATCATAATCGAGCTTAATCAATATTAAATCAAATCATAAGCTTAATCACTAATCAATCATCTAGAATAATAGACCATAGAATACTAACATATCCATGTGATTTATGTGTATGTAGATAGCATACACATACCTTGTACGTATACTAATAATACCAACAAGAAATTATCAAGAAATCAATATTTTAGTAGGTAGGATAATAACTAATCATAACAAAAAATGGTTGGGGAGTGGACGTTACAAATGGCTCCATTATATTTTATCATATATATCTTATATATTATTAATATTTGGCTATTACTTATTAAATGAATTTTTTTTCATTTCATTTAAAAAAAATATTTTCCCTCACGCACCAATGTATTAAAAGTTCTAAGGAGGTTGGTGGTACATTTTCAATCCCCATAGATTTACCCCCTTTCTTGGTTTTCAAATGGAGCACAATAGTAACTAGAAACTAAAATTCCAACTACTAACCCTAAGGGAATTAATAATATTTTGTATTGAGAGCTCTATCAACTCTTTTCCAGGAGGATTTACCAATTGAACCAATCTTTATTGCTACTAGTTCTTAACTGAACCTTTGACACTTTATTATTAAAAACATTGAAATTTAAAACATGTATAATTAGTGGTTGATATATCCCAATTTATCAAATAACTTAAAAAACACAATATCAATTAGTTAACAAGGGAAAATTTAACAATGACATGAGGACAAATATTATTGAAGTGGCTTAGTTCTATGGTTTGTATGGAAATTGCTTTATAGGTTAATGCATTTTGTTTTTCCGTTTAATCTAATAGGTTCCTTTGTTGAGAAACATATCAAGCACTAAGGTTTATTAATGACTTCTAAATATAGATGAATGTCTTTCAGATTAATCACATCATTAGGATTTTTTCGATGTTTTGAACCATATAATGTGGTTCATCATTAGGACAAGGACTTCTAAATACATAAATCTCCATAGTGGAATGATATATGTTCATATTTGAATTGCAGTCCACTAGTTCTACCTATTAGGAGTAGTAAAGACACTTCAATAAATTTAATATATCAATTCAAATTACACAAAACACTGTTATCGGTGAAATAGGTAACCTGACCTCAAAAGGGGAACTCTAGCCCAAAAAGACTAAAAACACATGAAAAAACACCCAAAAAACAAAAAAAAAGTGTATTCCAGAACGCACTTGGTTTTTTTTGAAGGTCAAATTTCAACATTTTATAAAATTATGCTAAAAACAAAATTGTTTCTTGAAAAAAGGATTGAAAAAACACCCTCAAAACAAAACCAGTTGATGATGGAATAACAAAAAAAAATTGTGTCATATTTTTGACATTTTTAAAAATAGAAATAACATTTTTTAATTTTTAAAATTCAAACATTATAAAAAAACCTAAAATTTAAGAAAAAAAATAAATTTAAAAAATAAAAGCATTTTAAAGCTTAAAATTTAAAAATATATAGGAATAAAAAAATAAAATTTTTAATTGAAACATTAAAAAAAACCTAAAATTTAAGAAAAAAAAATAAAATAAAAATAAAATAAAATAAAGATTAAAATTTCAAAATATATAGAAATAAAAAAATAAAAATAAAAACAAAATAAAAATTTTAATTCAAACATTAAAAAAAAACCTAAAATTTAAGAAAAAAAACAAAAAATAAATTAAAGATTAAAATTTCAAAATATATAGAAATAAAAAAATAAAAATAAAAACAAAATAAAAATATTAAATTAAAAAAAAAAAAAGTTAAAAAAGAAAGAAATTATAAAAAATAAAATGTAGAAATTAAATTTAAAAAAGAAAAAGAAAATGTTTATTAAATTTTTAAAAAAAAAAAAAAGAAGTTTAAAACAAAAAAATAAATTTAAAGAAATATATTAAATTTAAAAAAAAAAAAATACATTATTGAAATTAAAAGTAAAAAAATCAAAATTAATTAAAATGAAAAAATGAAAAATAAAATACAATAAAAACATTAAATTTAAAACATATATATATTAAAAAAACAAATAAATTTTAAAAAATAAATTAAATTTAAATTATAAATTAAATTTAAATTATAAAAAATATTAAATTTTAATAAATAAATGAATAGGCAAATAATTTTTAAATATAAAGAAAAAAAAAAACATGGTTAAAATTAAAAGTCAAAAAACTTTAAAAATCAATAAAAATTGAAAAATTGATAAAAAAAATTAAATAAAATATATTAAATAAAAAACAAATTAATTTAAAAATATTAAGTTTAATTAAAAATATATATATAATTTTAAATACACAATTTTAATTGAAAAAAAAATTATGTAATTAAAAAAATAATAATAATAAAAATAAAAAAATTTAAAAAAATATTAAATTCAAATAAATAAATAAAAAATACAAAATTTACTAAATTTTAAAAAATTAAATGAAAAAACTAAACATAAAATTTAATAATAAAAAAAAATTATGAAAAAATTAAATAAAAAAATCAATTAAATAAAAAAAATACAAAATTTAATAAAAATTATTAATAAAATTTAGAAAAAAAAAAATTAAAAACAAAAAAATGAAAAAAATTAAAAAAAAACAAGAAAAATTAAAACAAATTAAATTTCAAATATAAAAATTAAATTAAAAAAATAATAATTTTAAATTTTTTGAATTAAAATAAAAATTAAAAAAAAAATCAAATTTAAAAAAAAATATTAAAAATTAAAAAAAATAAAAAATAAAAAATAAAAAAATTTTGGTCGTGGTGGCGGCGCCAATTGGCCTCCCGCCTAGGTGGCGGCAGAGGCCGACCACTAGGCGGGATGTCGAATCGCCCTCCCGCGGCGGGAGCGCGATTCCCGGAATCGGCCTCCCGCGTTGGGAGGGCGATTCCCGGAATCGGTCTCCCACCCAGGGGACAGCGGAGGCCGGCCGCTGGGCGGGCAGCCGCCCAGTCGGCGGCTTGGGAGGGCAATTCCCGGAATCGCCCTCCCGCGGCGAGAGGCCGATTCCGGGAATCACCCTCTACCGACGGGAGGGCGATTCCCGGAATCGGCCTCCTGCCCAGGTGGCAGCGGAGGCCGGCCGCTGGGCGGTCGGCCGGCCTCTACCGCCACCTGGGCGGGAGGCCTATTGGCGGCGCCACCATGATAAAAAAATTCATTATTTTTTTTAGTTTTTTCAATTTTTAATATATATATTTTTTTAATTTGATTTTTTTTTAAATTCAAAAAATTTAAAATTAATTTTTTTTTAATTCAAATTTTTTATTTTGAATTTAATTTGTTTTAATTTTTTTGTTTTTTTTTTTTTAATTTAATATTTTAGATTAATTATTTTTTAAAATTTAAAATTTATTTATTAAATTTTAATTTCATGGTTTTTTTCATTTTTTTTGTTTTTTAATGATAGTTTTTTTTTTTTTTTTTTTTTTTTTTTTTATAAATTCTTTTGTTTTAATTTTCTTTTTTAATTTTTTTTTTTTTTTTTTAATTTGTTTTTTTTGGTTAATTTTAAAATTTGTATTTTTTTTATTATTATTATTTTTCTATTTTAAATTTTTAAATTTAATTTTTTTTTTTTTTTGTATTTTTTTTTTTTATCTAAATATTAATTTTGTAATTTAAATTATTTTTAAATTTTCTATTTTAATTTTTTTTTTTAATTATATGGTTTTTTTTAATCACTTAGAAAAAAATGTTTTTGATGTTTTTCTTTTAATTTTTTTGGTTAATTTTTGTTTTTTTTCTTCAAATTATGTGTTTTTTTTTCAAATTTTGTCATTTCTTTTGATATAATTTTCGAATATTTTTGTTTTCTTTTGTTTTTTTTTTGTTTTTTATTTTTATTTTTATTTTTAATTTTTTTATTTTTACGAGTTAATTTTGTTTTTTTTTACATTTTTATTGGTTTTTTTATTGTTTATATATATATATATATATATATATATATATATATATATATATATATTTAATCTAAGTTTTGTGTTTTATTACCAACATGAAAATCACCACTCTAAAAAAAAGGTTGATACTACATCAATACGTTTCAAAATTAGCATGAAAATCACCGCTCTGAAAAAAAAAGAGTTGATTCTGCATCAATATGTTTCAAAATTAGCATGAAAATCACAAACATTTTAAAACAAATATTCATACTTCATAAATAAAAATATTAGAGTGTAAAAAATGTGCTTAAAAAAAAAAAGGTGATTCTGCATCACCACTTTTCAAAATCAGGTGCTTTTTATGCTACCAAAAAAAAGTATTTCATCCGTAACAGTGTTACAAGTGACACCATATGTAACACCCACATAAACTTAGTTTTTACCATATTTTACAAAACCGTTGTTTCAAGAAAATCAAGAAACAGTTAGAAGTAAAACAGATTCCTTATCTACGGGAGTTGGAACATAGTTACTACCTTCAGAATTGGGCGGACAGTCTTCACTGGAAGAATAATGATGGGGCGGTGGAGGCAGGGGGGCATGTCGATTGTGTTCCGGTCCCGGAGAAGCAGGCAGAACCAGTATTGGGACTTCCCTGCACGACAATGGAGCCATAAGCAGGGACAGAGCAAGGCAATATGAGCTCAGTGTTGCTTGCCATTGAGCGCTGCACCAAATCGAGTTTCTGCAATAAAGGTACTCACAAAATTTTCTCCAAATCTGCCCTGCGTACCTTATTTCTTGCAGACTCATCGTGAAATAGAGAGAGTCGATTTAGGATGCTCAGCAATAGTAACGGTGAAAGTAAAGATAAGTAATTACTTTTTGTTTATTTCTGGATTTGATTAATTTCAAAATATTGGCCATGTTTATATGGGCAGAAATATATAAATATTTATATAATTTTGTATATGCATGCTTCTATTGCAGATATGTTGATAATTGCATGCTCTTATCCTAGTATTTGGATGCGTGCGTATTTGGATGCATGCTTTTACCTTTCTAACAGTTTCTTAAAGATGTATGGTTCTTAATGTATTTTTACCATTGTATATCTTAAGATTGCATATGTTAAAGGTTAAGGTATATAAAGATATATTTTACTGATACATATGTAATAAATATGATTACATAAGTAATTAACCAGAAACAGTGTACATTATGAAATGTTAAAAGGACTATTTCTTGAAAAAGTTAAAAATGTCTTTGCATAAGACATGCATAATTTTATTTATCTTTCTCGTGAAGAAAATACTAATATCTATTTTCTTGATTCCTTTGAAGGAACACATTTGGTGCTATATTCCTGGAAAAAGGAATATGAGTCATGAATTTCTTTGAAAGGTTGCATGTCTAGATGAATACTTTTTGAGTTAGGTGTATACAAGGTTAAGCTAACCTTTTATTGTTTCCTAGTTTTATGCATAAAATAAGGTTAAAGGGAAGCAAGAGAAACCACATGTAGAAAGACAAGGAAAGTAGGTTATATTGGCTTCTTTTCAAGAAGAAGTAGGTTTTTGTTTACATGAGAATATAACTAAGTGATGGTGTGAATTTATTTCATGCATGTTTGGGTAAATATGCATGTTTTCATATTATCTATGCATTGTATTTAATGCATTTAAATAGGATTTTTTTTTAATTAAAAGATGATTAACCACGTGATTCTGTGGTTATTTATTTCCTAAAAAGAATCCTTGTGGTCTTTTCTTGAAAAGACTCTTACTTTAATATTTTAGAAAGATAATGTTATTAGAAAGATAGAATGGTGAAAGGGAAACTTATTGGCGGTTTTTTGGAAAAGAATCCATGTTATCTTTCTTGAGAAGATCTCTATTATGTTATTCCTTGCTATTATGCCAATCTTTTACATAATAGTTAAGAGTGGTAGTATACTAAGAATTTGTAAAAAGAATTCATGTTTTTTTTAAGATTGCTATTATCATAATCTTTATTTTACATGAAAATAGTAATTTCATGATGATAGAAATTTAAGAAGGGAATAAGTGTCTCCTACAGTAAAGGAAGAGCTATCTCTCTTACATGCACAAAGAGGGAGAGTTATCTCTCTTGCATGCACAAAGAATAGCCATTATGTTATAAAAGCATGCTCTTTGCATGTATAAAGAAATATTGAGCTATCTTACTATTTAGGAAAATATGTGAGTACATTTATGATATCAAAACTAATATGTTAGTTATGTTAGTTATTTTGGAACAAGGTCATGCATAGGCATGCAACCTATGTATTAACTTTTATTGAAGAATAATATACATATCTGTATGTAAAAGGAAGCTTGTAGTATTGAAACTACATTGAATAGGATTGTTAGTAAAATCTTGAAAATGAGACATGTATTTATATTCTTCATTGCGTATTTTTACATATGTTTACATGCTCACTAGTGTAGAGACTTTCTTTGGAAAGACTCGTGAAGGAGGTTATGTGCTTCGTTGTGTAAGTACTCCTTAGCGAGAGTCTTTTGGAATTCGGTATGCATTTGCATGCATGGAAGGAACAAGTTGTTATGTTAGATGTAGCCCTTGTCTTGCAGGAATGTGTGCTTATGCAATGGAAGCATGAGTTATTGTGATGATTTATAACCAGCACATATGAGGTATGTGTTGCTAAAGAGAAAATGTCAGGGTGCTTTACCTGTTTTTTCATGAATATACATGAGTACAGATATGTGAAATGATTGATTAATACTTTGTGAATCTTGACATCATTTTATGTTGGAAGCATCATAGCAGGGAATGATGATGACAGTTACAAAGGTATATTATGCTTGTCATGTACAAAGGAAAATTATGCTTGTCCTGGTGGCAGGAAAATGATTAATGTTCATGCAGATGAGTGCGAGTTGCAGGAAGGTCCAATGTACGATGTGCATCCATGCCACCAAGATGTGAAGATCTGAAGATATGAAGACCAGAGGGTAAATGGTATCATATTTATTGTAATGGCTTTAAACTAGATAATTGCATATTTCCTTGTAAATTATATAAACGATGGTTAAGGGATGGTATCCCTTATAAGCCATTGAGTGATGGGCTGAACACCCTCACGAGCGTTTAATAATAAAATTAAACGTTTGCTGGTTTTCACCCTACGGGGTTTCCAGGGTATATTGGTGTTCAATGATGTGATTGATTATTGTGTCATGTTGATGATGTTGATTCTTTTCTTGTTATGATGTTCATAATGACAATTATGTGATGACTATATGAGTAATGAGATGAATGGATGGTTACATCATATAGTATTAAGTTAATATACTGTAATGGAGGTTGTTAAGGGTTAAGGAGTTTACTATTCTTATTTATAAAATTACACTGTGAACTGCTAAACATTCTATGTAATGATGATTAACTTAAAAAAAAATTTAACTCCTTACATTTCCCTGTGAAGTTAATGGTGTATGTTACACCATATAAAGAGAACAGATTAAATTTAGGTTAGTTATGATATTTGCATTGAAATTATACATTTCTTTTTTGGTTAAGTTGGGCTAGTTTAGAGAAAGAAATCTACTTTCACTACTGAAAAAGGCAAACCAGAAGTATTTTTTTTTTGCAAGGAAATTCGAAATACATTATCACATTAGTTTAGTGGTTTTCATTTATTAATATGCGTATGCAATTGAGGAATGAAAATGGCATCCAAGGGAAATACCATGCAATTAACAAACCTTAGACTTGGTGTAAGATCTCTGCCTTCTATACTCATTTTCTTAGAAGTTTATCCTATAAAATGAAACATGTATCCCGACATACACTAAACTAAATTAACACCCAATTTTATACCAGTGTAAATATTATACCTTAAACCAAATGGAAGTAGTCCATAATCATGACCTTCCATACCAACATTTTCTTCAATATATATATTAGGTCTCAAAGTAAATGGGCTCTTCCATATATCTAGGTCTTTAAAAACGGCCTGCATATTTACATGTGTATTAGATTCTTCAAATATATTATGGCAACCAATCGGAAATATTTACACCATCTATGGAATTGACTAGGAAAACTCTCTTCAGCCTGGCCAATCCTATCTCTCCATTTCCGTCTTCCTTGTGAATCATTTATGAACACGTAGTGACAACGATCTCTTGTTATGGTACGTGGATTTTTGCGTCTTATCACGTTAATGCAGCCGAAGAACCACGTTAGTGCATACGAGGTGGTGTCTCTCCTAGCCAAGACGAACCTAATGATGGATTCTAAAAGAAACTCTTAGATGTGGCGTTGAGGCAGATCGACTTGTAGGTTACCAAGCGCCATGAATATGGAGAGCATATCCTAATTACAAAGGGCGTTTTTGGCCATCTCCATTCTCCGCTGATGAACCGCATCCAGGCGAGGTGGTGCACAACTTCAACCACTTATCCAACCGCTTTCCCGAGCCAACGTTGATCATCCTTTTTACCTTCCACACTAATGATATCGGCGCAGTGGATCTCAGAGGACTCAACTCGTTTGCCACATCGAAAGTCTGCCATAACTCTGAAATAGTAAGCCGCAAGCCGGATAGATTCTGAACGCAATTTTGCATCAAAGGTGAAATTATTTGCAAGAATTTCAACAAGGTGATTTAGTTTTCTTAACAATCTTTACATCCACTTCTCATCAATTATTTTATTTATTTATTTTTTATTCTGATATACTAGTCTTTTTGACTTATCTCTTTCTATATTTGCAAGATTTTATTTTAATTTTTTTTTTAAGGTTTGGGATAGCAACAAGGTAAAGTTGTGGAATAATCGGCTGCAAATTTTATTTAGGATAAAAGAAGCTTTGCGAGAGAACACTTTTCTCAGAAAACAATATTTTGGAGGAGATGAAATAAGCTTGGTTGACATCGCATTGAATGCTGGTATGTTTTCGTTTCTCAAAAGCCTTGAGAAAGCTATGAATATTGTCTTAAGAGATTTGGATTGGGTGCTTTAAAACATAGAGGTGAAGCGCACTCACCCATTGACTGCGAAAAGAAGAACATGTTTTACTAGTACACGCAATCGTTATAAATCATCAGCTATAAGGTGATTCGACTTGTAATGTAATCATTCGACATTCTCGTATTACTTGATCGAGACATCACTAGTGGGTTCAGTCAGGGTTTCAGAGAGAGGCTCATCCCTGGACCGGGATCATTCCCAAGTAACGAAAAATATGGTCGCCATCTCGCTTCCCCTATCGATCAACGTTCAATGCTTTCACCCGTAAACAACGAGTCAAGCTCCCGATCGATCGACCTGACCCAGACCCCAGCCGATGAGATGAGTGGGTGCCTTTGTGTCGAAGCGCATGGATGGACTGATTCTCTATGGCCTGAGTGAAAAAAGTGATGCCTGATCTGGACAGATAACTAGACATTCTATCCTCTAGGAGAGCCATAGAAATTCTATCCTCTGGGAGAGCCCAATTAACATCAACAACTACTCAGAAATTTGGCGAAACCATGTCGACCTTATACATACATTGAGGACAAATATATTAATATTGCATTTTCTTTCTTTGATCAAGTTCACCTTTTGAATCTTTAAGGTTTCATGCCAAATGGTATATACTTTTTTCGCCAATTTATGTACATAAGGCCATTTTTTTTTAAAGTATGCCTGCCATGTTTGAAAATGTGTTAATTTCTATATTCCAAAGATTAATAATGAAACATACTTTTATATATTACTTAATTCTAAAATATTATAAAATTAAAAATATTTGGTGTGTAGCCTAAGGAATAAGAAAAAATTGCATTATGATTGATTACTAGGAGCCTACCAAACTAGTGGAATCTTTTACGAGGATCATTGTGTGACTCAGGGGACAAGTAGTTGGGTTCTCCACGTAGCCCCATGTGACACACCTTTAGCAAGTTCTTTGAAGAGTTTGTGCTTATTCAAAGTTTGCGGGCAATGGGGTTTTCTCATGATGTTTGCATTGAAGTGTTTGACAAGCTTTATGTCCATGGATTTAGGAGTTGGCTATGTTCGTAATGAGATGATCTTCCCAAAATCTTTTCTCTTTTTTTCCCTTCTTCTGCACTTTTAGGAGAAATTGCTAGTTTATGTTTTTCTATACAAAATCATCAGAGAAGTGGGTGGACATGCAAATGACCTTTTTTGTGATATATTACATGAACTATGAAAATGGCCTTTTCTGTGTGATATATTACATGAACTATAGATGATGAATATCAATGTCACTCATCACTTTATCTAGTTTGTCTAATGCTAAAAATAAAAACATACCATTTGATAAGTGAAGATATTAATAAAATCCTCGTAAAGAAACCATTAATGAAGATGGTCCCAAATAATAATCACAACACCCTTTGTCAAAAGTATTTCATCCCAACATGACATCTCACACTACTATGTGATATTGCATATATTTCCTTTATTAATGCTTATGGATCTTATGTCACCCTAAACTTTAGTGATACATCCTCCTAACAATATTTTCACTCCTTACATAGAAATATTAATATTAAATATGCATTAACCTTTTCCATAATAGTAATGGCTATAAAAAATGCAACATGAAAAAACATAATTCTTTTAAATGAGAACCAATTGTAACTCTAACACCCTTTATATATTTTGCACGATCAAAAGGTGTTTTGTTTCAAACTCTTTTTGAATTCGTTTACATGCATTTTCCTATAGTTGTTCAATAATTTGTGCAATACAGTCAAATTTTCCATATCCCTTTGGATTTCCTATTCTTGCTACTAGCTCAATTGATTCGGTAGGTGGAAGCCCGTAACTAAAGGGGAAAATGGAGAGCAACGTGGAAATTTCCAGAAGCCACAGTAACTTTTGTCCCTCTTCATCTTAACACAGCTAGCAGGGTCGCAGGATTTTCTCTAAACATCCATGGTGTGTAGAGTCTAGAACGAAGTGCTCACATAAAAATATCGAAAGATCAGATCATGTGTACTCCTCCTTTCTCTCGTTTGTGCTCTTCTAACCCGTAAAAGACTTAAAATATTTCTAAATGTATGGATCAATTGTAGGAAACATATCTCCAGTTAGCTTCCAAATCCCTTAAAAATTTAGTTAGGGAACCCTCACCAACCACAACAATGTATTTCAAATCTAGAGTTTGTGAATAAATGTACTCTTTTGGAGGATGTTTCCACTTCCATACCCAATTTGAAGGATTTAGGTATTAAGGCCTTGACTAGGGTTTGTAAAAGCTTAGCCCTATTTATAACAAGAAAATCCTCAAGTTTTCCTACGTGTTCTTCTTCTAAGACCTTGAATACACTCTATAGCCTTGTAATCACTCTATAGTCTTCTATGCAACTCCCCGATACTTCTGAATTACCCTCTAATGGTAGCGGTTTCCACTGGAATTTGGTCACGACCCTTTGTATTTCGTTCTCTTATTAAGTTTAATCATCGGGGTATTAATTCTTCCACTCTGTTCTCAGCCTTCTGATATTTCCATTTTCCAAAAACTTAACAAGTCTTTTACAGATCCAAATCTATGGTTTGACACTCGACCAAAAAAATACTTGTATGTGATTTCAGCATTGGCACTAGTCTCTCTATAGTTCCGAGTTCAGTGATCCATCTTTTTGGATCTCTAATCTTGAGATTCAATCACTGTAATAGCTCTCTGTCGCCTATTACTAGGTCGACACTTCTTATGGAACAACGATCTCAAAGCTCGATCCAATGAAACATCATTAGACATCACACCCATATTTTCATAGACCTAACATCACACCCATATTTACATATCCGGTTCTAGCGAATCTCCATCAGAAGGATCCATGTAAAAGGGTGATTATGAATATATATTATTCTATGAACCATTTTCATAGGTCATATGCAGCCAACACAAGGCCAATTTCACACACACTCTAACACCTCATATTTCCACCCTTTATTTCCCCTGAATTCCCATTACCATTTCTCTTTCATTTTTGATATTGCGATTAAAAATTGACCAAATGGGAGATACATAGAAACAAAAAATGGTTCAAATTTTCGTTTTCTCGAATGTGAATCTGTCTTTGTTGGAATGACATTTATGTGCCATTTTTTTACAACTACAAGATCAAATAATATATCATTTCTTTCAAAAGAGATGGCCTTGACGTGTGGCATAGAGTACACATATTTTGCAACTGCATGATGAAATATTATGTTTTAAAAGTACACATTTACTATTTGTGAAAATATTGGAGTTATGTATATAGACTAGAAATATGAAATATGATTACACATTATTGTTAGGAGGGGATGTGAGCTCTCCTAGCTGGTGAGAAGGTAATAGATAGTACTTGATGAGTGTGGAATAGTTAACATCTAATTTATCACATAATTAACTAACATTAAGTGTTGCTCTTATGTAAGTAGTAATCTATGTCTGCCCAAAACAACTAGGAGAACATTAACAACCAGCTAGCAAGAGATTCTGCAAAATTTACAAGCTCCCTCCATTAACAACATGACATGATTGCAGCTTTAGTCTTGTTTGCTCAAAAATCAAAGGTTGCATACAAGAACATCGAGCTCGTTTCTGAGGAAGTTTGTTCCTTTTTGCCACCAAAAGGGAATTCCCATAATGGAACTCCGATCTTGGGCCCATATTCCAAAATTTTCTATTGAAACCTTGAGATAATAATTTGGATCCTTTTGACCATTCCAAAACTTGGGCTTTCTTTTAACCGTTTTCTAACCTTTTTGCCATTTTTCTCACTTAATATTGATATCTCTTCAACAAACTTTAACTTGTGTTCCTGGCATTGGGTGATTGAAAACTATCCAAACCCATATAAACTCATGCATTTCCCCTCCAGCTCCTTCACTAACTATTCATCTCATAGCACTTATAATCCAAATGGTACTTGGTTATATTCTTGTTTCCTTATCCAACTCTCTTGTCACATTTACAAGCAATCATTCCAAATTGAAGAAGGTTGCATCCTTCCATTTCAAATGGGTCAATGTTCTGTATTACGTACTTTTCCCAGATGTTATTTTGGCTCAACCCATCTCAATAGTCATATGTGCTCCTTTCTGCTCACCTAACTCATGCACCATCCCGCCATGTCCACTCTAGCTCACTCAAATCATTCTAATGGGTGCCTCTCTACATGCTTGCATGCTACCCTCATTTTTTCATCCCATTTACTACACATTACCCTTGTATCCATACTAGACTTGTTCAATCATCTTATCTGAGCCCCTTGATGCTTCACATGCCATAAAAAGGAAAAAAAAATTCTAAGGATTGTGTTTGTTATCATTACATCATATGCTCACTTCTCTCATTTACCTAATATGATTATTGTAAGTTTATTTCATGTTAGGCCAAGTTTGTAAATCTGAATCAAATTTTGTGTTGCATTAAGAGAGAATATGAATATATATAAGGAGAGGGAGACTATTGGGTTTCATCTCCCAATGTATCTTCATCTTCTAACTTCCTTTAATTTTTTCCATGTACAATATTTACATAAGTTTTCCTAATCCAAAATATTAGGTGTTAAAATTCCCCCCCTTAATATGAAGGGATGTTGGTGAGTCCATGCATCATTCTAAAACTTTCAAACTTTTCCATTCCAAGTGCTTTGGTGAAGATGTCTGCAATATACTCATTTGTGGAAAAATCATGCCGTAGGTGGACAAATGTTTCCTCAACATGATGTTGAATTAGATGGTATTTTGTATTGATATGTTTCATTCGATGTATTTTTATTTTTGGGAATTTATCATTCTCTCTTGATTGTGTGAGTGACTCAAACGCAACACATATATATGCACCTTTAAAAATGTATTATGGTACCTTGAAGTTCATTAAAAAACCACCATTTTCATCACAATTTATCATTCACCACTTCAACAACAATAATTATTTTTTCGAGGTCCAATATCAATGCTCAACATCACTTCAATCATTATCAACAAAATAGCATCAACTTTCCTTTTTTCAGGGCACACATGCTTCAAATCTCCCTCTCATGAGTACCAATCTTAGTTCTTACTAAGGGAAATCACGGTAAAAAGGAAATTATAAGTTATTTAATCAAAGGTATGGGAAATCATAATGAAAACGATGATAATCTAGTTTCTTATATTTTTGTTTGGATTCTTGACATCATACCCAGAGATCACTGCCCACTATTCATTTGAACAATAGGGGGAGACGGAAGTCAAGGGGAGGGTGCCTTGGAATGGAGATGACAGGGTGGTTGACTAAACAATCTGAAATAGGGAGGACTTGGAGAGGGACTCCGAGAGAGGGATAGTTTGCAAAAATAGAGCATATGGAGAAAGGGAGAAGGGCCATGCCTGATAGTTTTGAGGAGACCTATAAAGATGGTAGATAAAAAACAACCTCTAAGGATGGAGAAGTGTCAGATCACAAAAAAATTGAGGAGACGGGGAAAGGGCCTTACCAACCGGAGGTGGGAGGCGGCAGTAGAAAAGGGAAGCATGTGAGGATGAGGGGGATAGGGAAGAGAAGGAAGAAATAGAAATACCATGATTAGGAAGACAAATAGGGCTTGAATAGATGTTAGCAACTGAGGTATGGATTTGGAAGGCCAATCACACAAGAATACTGTATAGCTTGGCTAAAAAGCTGTCAACAAGGTGAATCAGTAGCATCACAGGTTAGTACCATAAAAATGTAGATGATTTGTTTTGCCTCAATAAACACTTATAGTCTTTGTTGTTGTGTTTGATACCGAATGAAAGGATTTAGCATCATTGAGTATTTTTGTTGTGAGAAATTATTGCTGAATATGTGCCTACATTTATTACATGTGCTTATAATTAGTATCTGTGTTTAAATTTATAATTTTTACCATGAATTTTCACAGATGGTCAACCCATATTACCCCTATTGTTTTCAACTGCGTTAACATGTCAAAACTGGGGTCACATCTGTCCAAGTTCACCCACCCTTCGTTAAATTCATCACTATGTCTCTGGGAATCCTCATTGATAATATTGTAAGAACTATGTGACGAAATCACTTTATAGTGATAAGCTAAAAGAAGTTAATGAAGTAAGCTCAAGGTGGGAAAAAGTCTCCGGATTCACAGAATAGAGTTAGGGTGGAGAGCCATGTCTCTGGAATCCCAGATGCCTAAAGGTCAGAGGCATTGATCTCTCAAGCCCCTTTTTTATCAAGGGGTGTAAATATTGGCCTCTAGAGTCCCTACTATACATTGGTTGGAGATATACATCCATGTAATCCCTTACCAATTATGGGTGAAGATATTCCTAAAGGATGGAGGCATTGATCTTTGGAACCCCTTTCTGATAAAAGGGTGTAGAAATTGACCTCTAGAATCCCTGGATGTACATTGGGTAGAGATATGCATCCCTAGAGTCCCATACAAAGTGTGGGTGAGGGTATATATATATCCCTAGATTCCCACATATTTTTCTGGAAATTATATGTTCTAGTAGGGTGCAGGTGGGACAACCTCTCAAATCCCTGAACTAAATATTTGGATTGGTTTCATGTTAGGGGGTGACACTTGTGCACAAGAAGATGTCAATGGTTTGGAGGTGGTTATGAAACCTGTCTCTGTGCCCATTTTGAAGTGTTTCAATGTCCAAGGTGGCATAACAACATGACAACCCCTATGGTGTGTGTAACTTTAGTCCTTAACTATAGCTCATAATGATGAACCATGCTTCCTACCTACCGAATTGTTTGATAACCAAGAATACTCTAGTATTCCATCACCACAGACAACAATATCAGCTAATAACATAAATCAGAATCATAACAAGATGATGTTTGATCATACCTGTATGTGTAACTATACGTAGATAGTTATTCTATTATTCTTATATGCTTATGTATGGACCCTAGGAGAAGCAGGGCCAATCGTTAATGGATACAACCCAAGAGATTTTTTCTTGTAATTGTAATTCATAGACCTTATGGTTATTAATTGTACATACTATTGACACCTCACGAGGTTTAGCAACACATGGTATCCTACACCCAATTTCCTACTGTGGCTTCTTGATGCACTTTCCGAGGAAAAGAGTGATGGCCATTGGTCATGATTACTTGGTTCTTCCCATATTTCCATCCACCAACCTGGATGGGTGCCTCTACCTCCTAAAGTGTTGTATACAATGATGCTGCATAGTGATTAACTAAGAGATTTGATAGGGAGAAAATTCCCAAATTATTACGAAATTAACTAGGGTTTACAGTGAGGATTGTAGGGTGCCTTGATGTGGTTCCTTTTCCTATTTGGACATGAATGAGAGCATGAGGTAATAAGTAGCTTAACATATATCTCACAAATTTCTTAAGATACGAGACTCAAATACATGTATTTTTCAAGTGTTTTAGGCATACAGATGTGGAATTTGAGATTTTTATTTTACTTGCAGTAATTGTGCTTTGATACTGAGAATGCTTCAAGGTGAATAGATCTAAAAGGGTAGTAAATTGACACAAAAAAGTATGTGAATTTCATTTTTTATTATTTCATGGTTTCTAACGCTAATAAATTAACACAATTCATTGTAGTATTACTAAATTCATGTTGCAATTTTACACATGGCCCATTGATACATTACTCATTTTAGGTTGTTGATTCTTCCTTGTAACAATTTCTCATTATTTATTTTAAAAATGTATCAAGGAAAAAATTGATACACAACAAAATATATTACTTCAATGGCATGGTGGAACTGTTGATGTTTGTATGATTCATAGTTTGGATACCATGAGAGAGTTCATTATAACTTGTTGACACATATCTTACCACCATTCTTAAGAAATTTTGGTTTCTGATCATGTAATGGATGTATAATTGAATGTCTTCAAATTAATGTCCTCATGATTACCTCTGAAGGACGGATAATAATTATCATTGAAAGTAGCACAACGCCCTCACTAGTTGTAGCTCAAATCTATGTAAATTTATTTTTCTACTATGGATACTTCACCATAGATTGGGATGGTACATGCCTAAGGTTTCCCTTTTCTTCTCACAAAATATCTAGGTGGCATATGAATGGTTAACATAGGCCTCTATTTCCCTAGAGGGATTTTTGAATGCTACTACCTTGTGCTGAAGGGGTTACACATTATGGGAATAACAGACAAATTTAAGTGGAAGTTTAGCTCATGACAGAAGAATTGAATTCCCCACAAACCTGGACCACCCGATATTTCATATTGGCTTGGCATACCAAAATGACTGCATGTAGGCACTTGCATGGTTCAAAATGATTCACACAGTTTATTACTCATGCAACCTGCTGGTGTTTTGCATGATTTGTAGAAGTACCCTTGTTGCATAAGTACTGACCTATGATTCTTTTCAATTTGCTACGCAATAATACATGTGATAGGAGAGCTTACCCTACAATGATAGGTATTAGAGAAATGATTGAAATGAACGAAAATAATAGAACTCAGATAGGGAAGGTTATTTCTAGTTTGAGAAGGAACTTGGACTACTCATTTAGATAATTTTTTACAAGAAATCAGGATACTACTTGTAGAATCTAGGACACTCGAACTATATCAGTCCTGAGGTGTAGTGTGGTTATTGAGACTTCATCATATGTATGTCTTGGATGCAAAGACCAATTATGATCAATGTCAAGAGATCAACCCTTTAGGTGAAAGCACTGACATATTATTAAATCCAGACATAAAGGAACCTTTTATTAAAACAATTGACCAAATAAATGGGGGCTTTCTAGAGAAAAATCGATGCCATGACTTATAAACATTTAGGTTCCTTGATATAGGAGTCAAATTATGGGAGGTTCCAAGTGGTTTGGAGTAGATTCCTCTATCATTGAATGAAATTACTCGAAGACCTTTTGGTGGTCAGTTCAAACTATAGGGTTCTCCATATTGTTAGAAAAATAAGAAGGGAAAGATGCATATACATTATAGTAATAATGTGAGAGTTTTTTTACATTATTCTTTAGGAATGAAGGGTATATTTTGAATTTTCGTATATAATTTCACTTTTAGAGTGTATAATAATGTGAGAGGGTTATTACATTCTTCATCGGGAATTAAGGGTAGATTTTTCAGTTTAACATATAATTTCACTGTTATAGGAATTATGATGGATCCCAAAAAGAAGAGCCACTACATGGAACCATTTTAAAATGGGTGAGTTATAGATAGTATTAAACCATAACAAGATGGAATTCTGTGGGCTGAATTAGACTCCAGACACATTTTGGCCCACCAGGGAAACTTGACTAGTGACTTGGAAGAAATTGGCCAGTCAACCCACCAATATATATAAATATATTCTTCATGTAATTTATTTAGTGTATTTGAGTTAGATTTATCATTTATTTTCCCAGACTGGCTAAAATAATCTAAAAAATCTTCTTAGTTGTTAAAATATGTTTTATGCACCTCAACATATATTATATAAGGATTTTATTTTTTTGGCTCTAAAAGCCTTTTGTACATTTTGGTTGAAGGTGGCTTAGTTCTCACTAGATCTGTCTGATGAAGATGTGGAGAAAAAACAACATATCATGGGCCATCAACCTCTTAATATGTGCCTCTCCTAGCATCTGAGGGCAAAGCGAAGAAACTTATCATAGAGTAAAAATACTATATGAAGAGCCAATCCATGGTGTGTCTCTCCATCTTAATGGGATGGCTTGATATTGTTTTTTGAGGATGGAGTGATGTCTTCTAGAAGGGTAATCTCTATCTTGGGATCCGTGTTGGAAGCTCTGTGAGGGTCTTGTTGGGGAGGGGGGTCGTAGGAGACCCCTTTACTGGAATGGTGCTACTAAATGTTGTCCTACTGGTGTTATTGTTGGCTGGTAGGACTGAAAAAGATGTAATAATTTAGGTGTTGATTGGAATTGGGTGGGGGGTGGGGGTAGGGTTGGGGGCTAGGAAGGTGGTGATTATCTTAACCATGGAAGAATGTACCCATCAAGTTGTGGCATGAATAAGGAGAGAATATTGGATTTTCTTAGGGCCTTTAGGATAGACCTTATAAACTAAAAGTATGCAGTCTGTAGCTGACATGAATTTAAAGTGACAAATAAACTAATTTGTGCATTTACTATTTATTGTGCTAACCTTGTCTCTTCAAAGTGGATTTAATTACTAGATAGTGCAAGCTTGGATCTCGTGGGGCTAATGTTACTTTTCAAAATTAAGGGCACTAGTTTATTTTCAAGTTAAGTTTTATTATGCTTGTTGTGACTTGATTCTTACAATGTTTGTAATTTTGATTTCTTACTCTAATTTTTTAGGTTATTTAAACTTGGGGCATTCACAACAACATTTACTTGCTTTATTTATCGTACACATAACATGTTGAGGACATTAGAAAAGTAAGAAAGATCATATAAGAACTACATTATTTATTTTGTTCCAAACTTGTGTTATTACTTCTAGCTATTATGATGGAATCCCAAGGCCTCATCAATACTATAAATGATAATTTGGTTTTTTAGTGGGGAACTATGTCTTTCCTATTATTGAATATGAATATCCATATTAACTAAAGTATAAATATGTATTAATGATGGTGTTATTGTGTGTTTTCCTTTTTAGTTTGTTGGGCCTATAATAATGAATGGAATATTTAATATGTGTTGTAAACGTAGGTGATCTTGATATAATGTTTATTAATATGTGAATTGGGTCTTGCACTCTCTTCCCATAGTTAAAAATTATCTCTTCAAGCAAAATATCCTTTCTACCTCAACAAAGTATGTGTATAAACCATAACTTATGGTGGACTCTTCCTTACAGTTATTCATTGGTTGAGGGAGTTGAAGAGGTTCACAATATCAATCTACTATTTTCTGGTTCATCAGTTTATATACATCCCCTTTCTTTGAGCCTTTTAGACATAATTTTTAGGCGTAGATTCATTCAGGAGGAATTTTCTAAGGAAAATCCTTTTTTAGTGAACTTATATGATGAGTCTTTATCACAGGACAAGCCTTGTGACAAAGGTGAAGGCGTAGAGTAATGAATGTTGTTCCATCAAGATAACTAGAAAATGCTATAAATTATCCATGTTGTGAAAAATACATGCATTAGGAGACAATGTTTATAGCCATTAGGTAGCATTAAGAAGGATTTATGAAATCTTGTGCATCTCAATTTTTGATAGCTAGTAGCAGAGACACTTTTAAATAATCACTTGCATTGCAAAATAACTTGTTGTTGCTATATGAACGAGTCATAGACGTATTGGATGCCACTAATTTTTTGTCAATGTCAAAGTAGAGAGAGAGATTTGATCTTCCTTATGAACGCTTGATGTGATTAAATGGAGTAGGATTATTTATACTTCCTAGCTAGGTAAATGATCCTTATAAAGAAATTTCTCATTACCAAACAAAGTTATTAACTTATTCATATATATTTTCTTCCTAACACTAGCATCACCTTGCTATTTTGAATCCAAAAATCTACGCAACATCAATTTTCCATCCTCAACATACCTTAACTGATAATGAAATGTGCCCTTCAAATAGTGAAGAAAGTAATTTGTAGTAGTTGAGTGAATTTTCCTTGAACTGGCTCAATTTATTTATTACAAAGTAAAAATCAAATATGAGGTAACCTTTCTTTTTTAGAATCTTAATCCAATGAATCTGACATTGTACTTCTATCTAATCTTATTTACCGCATGCTTCATCTTCTACAACCACCTGGGTTCAACCATTGTTTCCATTCGTTCCATTTCAGATCTTATGGTTTTTCATAAGGAAGATGAGTCACTTGAAAAGAAGTCTTTGGAGCTCCAACTTTCTCCTGTGTCTTGCGAAATGTGTGGGTGTGCCATGAATGCTCTATTTTTAGATTGGAACTATGTTGATATAAATTTAATTTCCCTCAAATCCTTGGAGAATAATTTGGAGTAACAACCGTCTCTCCATCGTCAAAATTTTGTGAAAAGCATGTCGTAAGACAAGCACTAACCAAAGACTCAAATACCACTTGATCATGCCTTCTAACTTGACTATAGAGAATTATATGATGAAAGCCCAAATATTTCTTCTTACTTTCTTAAAGACTTCCTTAGGCATGATATTATTCTCAACACCTGTGGGGACATGTTGGGAGGGGCATAAGAAAGGATATGGCTAGCATGGAAATTCATAACATCTTGGTTGTTCATTACAAGGAAAATATTGAGAAAGGGTAATGAAAATAGGCTGATTATCCTAAATACTTGTACATTGGGGAATGATAGCAGGATGGTGTAAGGTTGTTCCAAACACATCCTCCTCATCATAAGGAATGGTGAATTTTTTCAAGATGTTCTTGATTGGTTCCAACCTCATTTTCATATGGATAAAGTAAAATTTAAATTCCATTCCAAATCCAGAAGAATTAATAGTTTTTGGGATTTTAGGATTGGGGTGGTCACAACGTTTCTGTCATGTATGATGGTATGGAACTGACATTTAATCATGAACTTAGTAAAAGTGTACCTATCACTTAATTTTTTTTTGGATTTAACAATATTTTTTAATCTTATTTTAATATGATGATATGTAGGTATTTGTTGTAGCATTTTTTTGTTGGGCCTTGGGTATCATAGCACTTGCTCGGTTATTTTTGAATCTGTATATGTATTCTAAATACTTTCAAAGTTATATATTTATTTCCCTGTTTCCTGATATTTTTGGGTTCATGTTTCCAGCACTTTTATGTTTCAAATGTATGCATTTTTATTTCACTGTACCATGCAAATTAGACAACAACACTTGTCCCAAAGTAAACTAGTGTCGTGCATAAATCCATCGGCCATTAATGCTCTGCTCACATCTAATGGTAAGGATATTTTTCTCCCAGGTATCAACATACTATCATTCTCATACTATGAGGAACAAGAATTAACTACTGAGAAAACAAGGTAAAAATGTGTAACACTACTTCTTTGTGAGGTTTTCTCCTCTAAGCTTAGTCTCTCCCTCAAAATATCAATCTTCCACTTTTATAGGGGCTTTGTCAAAATGTGTATAGCTTCCAAATTCAAGAGAACATACTCAAGAAACATTGCTCTCCCTTGGAACTTATCTTTTAGGAAATGGTACCAAATTACGATATGATCTTCCTAGAACTAGCATCACCTTGCTATTTTGAATCCAAAAACATACCTTAATCGATAATGAAATTTTCCCTTGAAATAGTGAAGAAAATTATTTGGAGCAGTTGAATCAATTTTCCTTGAACTGGATAAATTTATTTATTACAAATAAAAAATCAAATATGTGGTTGGTTATTCACCAAATACCAGAGGTAACCTCTCTTTCTGAGGATCTTCTTCCAATGGATATGGAATTTTACTTTTATCTTCTCTTGTTAGCCACATACATAATCTTCTAAAACCACCTGGGTTCAATTATTTTTTCCAGTCATTCCCTTTCATGTCTTGTGGTTTTTCATGAGGAGGATGACTCCCATGAAAAGACGTTTTTGGAGCTCCAACTTGCTCTTGTGTCTTGTGCAATGTGTGGGTGTTTCATGCATGCTCTTTGTTTGCATTTGAACGATTGTTATCTGAATTTTATTTCACTCAAATTTGTGGAGAATAATTTTGAACAACAATTGTCTCTCCCTCCTCAACCTTCTCAAGATGCCCCTAAGACTTGGAGGACCAACCCTTCTCATAAAATTTCATGTTTCGACTCACTATTGCATTATTGTTCTAACATAATTTATATCTTATAAACTTTGAAGGACTCACTATAGACAAAAAACCTTTTAATTTAAGTTAATTCTTCAATAAAGGTAATGGTACATAATGCAGGTGATTCGTTCTCCTATGCTAAAACTAGCAAAATATTTCCTAGGAAAATATTGCTGAAAATGGCTTTAGAGAATACATTGATTTATCTTCCCACAAAGACTAAAGAAATGATAATTTTATGGCATTAGAGGCAAATTTCAAGGGTAATTTCCCTCAGTTGGGGGGGTGGGGGTTGTTACAGACATCTAGTGATGCACCTTAGGTGATGGTTTTAAAACCTAACCCTAATATCCTAGGTGAGTGTACTCTCATGCACGGATGATGCTTCCATAAATAGTGTGCTCAACTGGAGAAGACTAGGTCATTGCATGCATGCACTGAGCCTCTGAACTAAAGACAAACTAATGCACAACCTTCTTGGGATTTGTTCCCTACAAAATGCAAATTTCTCATAGATAATTGGGCCTTATCTAAATCTAAAACAAGAAATTAACTAATGATGGTGCATGCATGCATGCTTCCACCCCCTACATACTTATCTGCATAACAACAACACTCCTCCCAAAGAAAACTATTTCTATGCCTAGATTCATTTGTTATAAATGTTGCAAACATATATCGAAGCATGGATATGCCATTATAGGTGCACTATGAGGAAGGATAATCAACTACTGAGAAAAAAAGGAAAAAGTATAACACCTAGGATTTGAGATTCTAGAAATAACTGGCCCAGTTTTTTCTTACCATCAACTTGGGACTGACAAGAATTTAACTCACTACAGGAAACTGAAAATTTTAAATATTGGACAATTTTAGTTATGGATTACATACTTATTTCTACACATTATCGAGTTTTTATTGTCAAGTCTGCAACTATTTCCTTGATACCTTTTTAGCATTTTCCCCTTTACTATAAAGTGGTATTTTACAAATAAATTTTCAAGTAAGTGTTATTTCAAGAATTGCAAAGCTTCAATTACCTTATTAATTCCTTAAGTTTCATTGTTGTATCTTATTTTCGATTGTTTTGATTTCTATTGGGATACAAGCCTTAGCTCAAGTGCTATTATCATCTACAAAATACAAGATTTTCCCTTACTATGGTTTATAGGACTTGAATATACCTACTATTTACAATGGGTCCATGATTTTTTCTCATACCCTCCAGTTTATTATATTTGCATCAAAACATTTATTGAATGTTATGTTACTTTATTGACTAGTTAGACCTAGCTGTTGGACTCATGGAACATGTCCGTAAGTCAAAAGAAAAAAGAAAAAGAAAAATGAAACTTATGAATTCCCAAGGCATTATGTTCCTTGTTGCTCCCCATCATGTTCTTCATGTGGTTTAACCTTCTGATATGTTGTGAACGTATTGATTTTGTTGGTTGGTTGAACCCCTGTTAATAATAATATTTACCATTTAAAATTTTATTAATTTAGGGATACTGACATTTTTCTGGATGTGTCTTCTTTTCTATGTTCTTGTTCAATCATATTTTGAATACTATAATATGTGTATCCTCCACTTGTTGATATTTTCTTGACCATGCTGGTACTCGAAACACTGGTAATAACTCAGAACACACTTTTGTGTGTTAAGGATAAATAATTAAAAGATGGATATTTCTATGATCTAGTATTTCTTGTGTTCAAATGGGTAGCAAGGTAATAGTGAGGCATCTCTGTGTATCGGGTACTTCAAAGGTCTTGAATTTATTCTTGACCTTTAATATTATGACTATTCTATAGATATGTGGAGCCTTGTTTGTAGGTTTGTTGGAATGGTAGGAAACATAACATTATTAAGAGAACACATTAATTATTCATACAAATTCTTTTCATGAGTAACTTGCCCTATTTTTTTCTTATGAATTTTTACCATTTTATTTATTGTTGCATCTATTTCGGAAGGAGTCACTTTTTTATGGGCACAATAACCATGATCAATTAGTTAAGATAGCAAGGTGAGAATTACATACCGAATAAATGTGTGCATATTTTGAAGGGATTTCATTCTCCTCCTTTCATTAGTCTTACATGTTCTCTAGACATGTTGTGGAGAATATTAGGAATGATTTCTAGGTCAATAATTTGAATTGCATAGACCTGTCTTTTAAGTGTCCATTGATATCATTTCATGGCTTTAAGTTAATCTTTCTTTAATTTTATATCATTTAATGCTTTTTACATTACTTTGTTGCAAAGGTAACTAACATAAAGATATATTGCAGTAGGTTTCACTTGCAATTTATTGCTTGATATGATCGAAAGTCACAAATTGTATTTTTGTTAGGATTCAAGCACTGAATATTCAGAGTACAATAGAGAGGGCTGCAAAAAATATAAAAAATGTTCCATTGTTATACTATATGAAATATTATATATATATATATATATATATGCCAAAAATTATTCTGTGTTTCTTTGGAAAATCCCTTTCCAAATAGGAATGAGTTTTATGAAAAATTTGCAGCCATGTTTTTTAAATGCATAATGCAAAAAGGTCGTAACACTGCATTCCATTGGTTGCAAGTCAGGATCTTGATGATGAGAACTAGAATCTGGAATGTCGTAAAAATATACAAGAACTCTCAAATAGATTGTAGTTGTACTAGAGATGAATAGAAGCTTAAAAATGCTCCATATTGTGACATTAAGCCATAAATGGAGGGAATTGTACATTTCATCATCTCCTCATAAAGAGCTACTTGGGACTATGCTAGTGATAACTCACGAGAGAATTGGAGCTTTACTATCTTTATTATCAAAAGACAAGACAGGAAAAAATCAACATAAACATTACTTTGAAACTCCTAGATTTAATAACTCATTCCAAGCATGTGCAAAATTTCCTCTAGGTTCTCCAATATAAGCCTAATTAAGAGAACGATAAAGTGTTATTTCCCCTTGGCGTGTTATTTCCCCCTTGATTTTTTGATAAAAATCTTCTTGAAGTATTGAATAAATGATGATAATATCATTTTTCCTATATACAACTTCATTGGGGAAACCCTCCAACAGTTTCTTCACATTTTGTGAATGGTGCTCTGATGTTGGTAGACATGTGCCAAACCTCAAGGGAACCGAGTGGATTATACCTTGTGATCTTTGTGGTCGTTATGGCTTTGTAATGGCATGCCAAATAACTTGAACTGACCATTGGATATACAAAACAATGTTATCTATCTACCTACCTACCTATCTACATATCTAGATATATATACACATATTTTTTTTCTTTTCTAGATAAACTTCATGAGTATTTTTTTTCTTAGGAGAACACCTCATGGTAAATTCGGTAAATTAGTGGCCCTAATTAGCATGCATAAATATTGGGGAATGAAGAGAGCTGAATATGTAATCTCCCTAACTTTGGGTGAGAGGTCTCACATTTGGCTTGTTGTGAAACCAACTCCAAAAATAGAAGAAAAGGGATATCAATGCCTTAGAAATAATTCACTTCGAGGGGGAAACCTCCAATACATTACATGAATGAACAATTATTGGATCATACAAATGACCAAAACCTCCTTCTATATATAGGAGTCCATGGGGTCACAATATAATCCTAGTGGGGCCATAATGTAATTCTGGCTGACCTAACAATAATAATGTAAGCACACAATAATAACAATATGGGGGTTACAGTGGTACAAAAATAACAATAAGGGGGCTACACTAACATAATAAGGGACTACACTATTAATATAGGGACTTAAAATTCCCCTCTCCTTCAAACAAGTGTTGTCCTCAAGGCTTGATTATTTCTTGATGCTTCTATATAAAATTCTCATCCTCCCATGTGGAATACTCTACAGGAAAGTTCTTCCACTTGATAAGATACTTTGAAATTTATCATACTTGTCGAGTTTTTGTTTCTGTGACTACTTCAAAAATTCATTCGATGTGATGTTGATCTTCCTATTGTTTCATTAGATTCTGCACCAAAGTTAGGTTATCCTTTGAGAGTTGGAGAACTTGTTGTTGATGCTCGATGTGATATTCAACTAATTTATCATCCATATTAGCTATTATTTGATCCTTCAAACCATCCAACTTAGCCTCCATTTATGCTTTTAAACCATCTCTGTCATCTTCGGTAAGATCGAAATTTGTTGCACTTGGTACCGTAATTTTGATATCTCATACTGCAATTCTTCCTCTTCATGCATCATAGTATAGATTTTTGAGGGCTTAATGGATATGGAATTATTTTTTGGAGGCATTAGAGAACCCAATACAGATAAAAATTCTAAAATATTCCCTTGGAATCACTTCAAACTACTTTTCCAAACAAACGTTATGCAATTTTAAAAACCAAATACACACCTTTTTCTTAATTTTGAGGAGCTCGATATTGAAACTGAATTACCTTTGTAATTTCAGATATTCAATATCTAAAATTTGGCACTAAGGTAGCCCTCTGAATTCTCTTTATAATACCACACTTCTGACCAAATTTGGATTCTTTAAGAAAAAGTTGTGCCCAATCTCCTACGATGACCTAATTATGGACTAGTTGAGTAGAGCGAACTTGTACGACTTGCCACATGTCATTGTTTCCTCCTTCGGCTCTAAAATTTATAGAAAGGAAACTAGAGTCTGTGTACTTGTGGCCACGTTTACATAATTCCAATCTGATGCTCAGAGAGAGAGAGATTTATGAAGATTTTCCCACGATCACCTCTTTGAGATGAAATTCGGGAGCTTGCAAAAGACCTAACTTCCAAAGACTATATATATGAACATATTGTGAATCAAGATCTGAAATTTTGTGACGATGTTGCTTATGATTTCAGCTTCGCACTCTAAAAATTTCATATTCTGAAACTTTGTAGAAAAAACGTTATAGCGAAAATTCCGCGATGACTTGTTTAGGTTAAATTCAAGACCCTGCAAAAATACCTAACTTCCACGGATGATATCTCTAAAAATATTTTGAATCGAACTTAGAAATTTTGTGATGGTGTTCCTCAGGATTTTGGCTTCGGACTCTAAGTATTTCAGCTTCTAGACCTTCGTAAAGAAAAATTTTATAGCGAAAATTCCATGATGACCTATTTAGGTTAAATTCAGGAGCTTACATAAAGACCTGACTTCCACAGATCATATCTCCGCAAATGTTGTGAACCAAGATCTGACATTTTGCAACGATGTTCCTCAGGATTTCAGCTTCGCACTCTAAAAAATTCCACTTCTGAACCTTCATAGAACAGAAGTTATAGTGAAAATTCCATGATGACTTGTTTGGAGCAGCAAAACCCTAGAATCCAAAGCTTTGATACCAAATGTTGTGAAACCAGCTCCAAAAATAGAAGAAAAGAGATATCAATGCCTTAGAAAGAAGCTTCTTCAAGGGGGAAACCTCCAATACATTACATGAATGAAAAATTATTGGATCATATAAATGACCAAAACCTCCTTCTATATATAGGAGTCCATGGGGCCACAATATAATCCTAGTGGGGCCACAATGTAATCCTAGCCAAAATAACAATAATAATTTAAAGGCACAATAATAACAATATGGGGGTTACAGGGGTACAACAATAACAATAAGGGGGCTACACTAACATAATAAGGTACTACACTATTAATATAGGGACTTAACATGGCTCATGACAACTTTTCATACATGGCTTACATATCAATGATATAATTAAAAAAATAAAAAGGCTTCTTGAATTAAATAAACATATATTAGAACTTTCAAAATCGGGTTCTGAAATTTGTCGACTATCATAGAACTTGTGTGGCTACTATATAAAAAACAAAAACCAAAAAGCCTTTCATTGCTTTAAACAAAAAATACATCACTGTACAAGTCAGAGTAACTATCTATAGAGAATTTTATAGCTAAGGTTAATGAATGAAATAATTTGTATGCCTAGGCTGAAAAACTGAAATGGTACAAACACCTCGCTCGAGACCCAATGCCTTTTTAAAAGGCCATCCATTACCTTTTTCTTGTCCCCGTATATGTGAGACAAAGAAGTGTGTGGGAAGGTTATCATTTTGTGTTGTATATCATCATGGAGTGGCTATAAAATGAAAATTTGGAGTGTTGATTCCTTATATATATATATATATATATATCTTATTTTTCCTTTTTTTCAAGGAAAACTTCATGAGGAAACCCACATGATGCTTCACAAAAATTATGTATGAAATCCATGATAAGCCTATTGACAAACTAGTGCATATTACCTAGGGGGAGTCAAATTAGGGACTTGTTTTGATAGCAAAATACCCAATAAAATTAGCAGAAATTGGTTGAGATAACACCTCATGTGTGTGTATTTAATACAAAAAATAGTGCACCACAAATGCAGTGGCCTAGAAATAAACGCATGGCAAGAAACATTTGGCAGTAATGAGAAGAGGAAAATATTGTATGTTGTATCATCATGGTTTCTATCAGTTGGCCCTAGATACTAACATCAAGATTTGGGTTAATAATGATTGACTCCTAGCCATCAATGTTGGACCCAAATGGTTTCTTATTAGGGAGCCAGTGGTTTCCCGCCCCTTTTCTTTTATAGGTTTTCTAGCCTAGAGACAAGGTTAGCCTCCCAAATCCTGAGATTGTTGAGAGTAGTGTGGACATATAGGAGAGAATATATTTTTCTCCTTACTCATGGTACATGGGGTCCCTTCGTAGCTTAAGTCACTATTTTTTCCATATTTCATGGATTAAGTTTGAAAATTGATGTGTTTAATTAGTAGCCACACAAATTCGATAGGGCTTGCCTAGTTAATTTTATATTCATTGCAATTTTCATTTATTAATCACTTTTAAATTTTGTTCTAATAATTTTTGCATATGGTGATTCATATATATTTAACTATGCAATAGTTCATATGTATCCTTACATGTTGTTTGTATTGAGTAATGGAATTACTAGAATGGTTGACATTGCCAAAGTGCCTTTTCTCATTAGTGCATGAATGAAATGTCTTGGAATGGTTAGAAAGATGGCTTGGCTCTCCTCTCACTAGCCAAGGGACACATTACCAAATGGACTGAGGTAATGAGGCTATTGGTATATGTAAAATGTTATGATGCGATTAATGCATGAATTGATTTGATAGTTTTAATTTGATTTAACGGCTATAAAATTATATAATATAAAAACATTTTATGCTCATTAGTGCATGAACGGAATGCCTTGGAATGATTGGAAAGATGCCTTGGCTCTCTTTCCACTAGCCAAGGGACACACTACCCAAAGCACTGAGGTAATGAGGTTTTTTTTTATGTAAAAATTTATGATGTGATTAACGCATGGATTGATTTGATAGTTTTAATTTGATATCATAGTTATAAAATTATATAAAATATATATATATATATATATATATATATATATATATATATATATATATATATATATATATATATATATATATATTTTTATGTATGATACAATCCAAAGACCTTATCATGAAGCAAGATCATATTTTCTAGAAAACCTAGTCACATGAAATAATCTACTAGTGGTCCATAAGGGAACAAATTCCCACATTTTCCAAATGCCTTTGAGTTTTGGGTTGTTAATTTTTTTCCTTACATTTGAAAAAGATAAGCTCTTAGCCAATCAAAGAGTTTTAGTTCATAATCCAGGAGCGAAAGATGGTTTCAACCATGTTAATATTTGCAAGAAAGCTAGTATATTCAACTATCATTATTGAGGCTGCAACAATGGGGTCATGAGCTTTCAAGTAACATCTAGCCTTATCCCCACACATGAGACTAGTTACTACCCCTGGTTACAATTTAACCTCATGATTGGTAGGATTTTAGTATTTGTTATTATTATTTTCTTGGATGTAAAACTCATAAGAGTAATATTATAGCCCAAATTTTTTGTCACCCAATTCTTCAACATTCACATACTGAAAATATTTCAATTCCTGCAAATAATGTCAAAGATATCTAGATACAGAATGTTGAAGTCGAATTTAAAGATAAACTCAAGTCTATGCCTTAATCACAATGGTTTGGAATAATGTAACTCTAAGCTTGTTAGTGCACATATTGCAACAAAGACCTCATTCAGAGAAAAATTCTTGTCGCCATGTCAAAATTGGCACGCGTAATACTCCAACTGCCACTGCCATGTAACAGGGAATATATGAATACCACTAGCACTTATCCACTAAATTCAAGAAAAAGAGACATACCCGCATATTTATAAATGGCAGAGTGACTTAATCATTGTCAGTAAAGAAAAATTATAATTATCTAAAATAGGCTCTCGAAATAAAAAAATCCATGCCAGTCAGTAGTTACTTTCCAACCTCATTAATTTATTTCACTAATACTAGTAGGAAATTTTGGTCAAAAACTATCCCTTGCGGAACCCACTACAATAATAAAATATACAATCAATGTTAAAAGTATATGCTCCATATAACAAAGATATTCATGAACTTTCCAACAGGCTACGCACTTCCTAAAAAAAAGGAAAACATCTTGGATGAAATAGATAGCCCAGCAAAAAGGCAAGCTACTATAACCATATAAGGATTATGTCTTGAAATGCAATATAAACAACAATGCAACTAATAATATGAATGTTTCCACAATCTAAATTAGAGAAAAAATTTAGAGAAGAGTGGAAACTGGCCTTTTGATCATCCTCGGTCAGAAGGTGAGACAAGTGTGGATGAATAAAAATGAAAATGATCATAGGGACTGACTCAAATATTGGTGAAATGTCAACTTAAGACAAATCACTCAAGCTATAAAATATACAGTTTTGTATCGGAAGGATTCGAATTTATTATTATTATATATATATATATATATATATATATATATATATATATATATATATATATATATATATATATATATATATATATATATATATATATATATATTTTCTTAGAAAAAAAACATAGTTTCGAATGACAAGGCTGGGTAGTTGACGGTTAGTCAAGGATAAGAAGCTAGAAAAACAGGATAAAATAAATCACAATTGAGCTCAATATGGTAGTGGGTATTAAATTATTGGAACTTTCAAGGACATAATGAATCGATGCAATTCCATCTGATACTCTTTTTTATTCTAAATATTTAGAAAATAGTTGAGTTTATAGCTTAGTATGGTAGTTGGCATTCAATTATGGGTATTTCCAATGAAATATTATATCACTGAAGCTCTCGCTCATATTCTGTCTAGCCCTAACCCATTTATTTTGTTTAATCTATCGCATTAATGATGTTTGGTTATAAACTAAACTTTCTACAAAAGTAACAATTGATGCTATTTATTGTCCATTGTTGTGGGAAGGTATTGCATCTGCTACACATACTTGTTTTATATAATGTAATGAAAATATATGTATTGCTAGTAATATTAGTCACGCATTTATTTTATTAATAATTGTGTGGGTTGAGAAATTTTGTGTAGAATTTTCCAGCAAGGCTTTCCCTAAGAGCACCGAGACAAGTTTTGAAACAACAATGGAAAAACATGTCCAGATTAGAGAATGAAGAGAAAATATAGAAGTGGCCATCAAAGAAATATAAGTGTATCATGCACAATAATTAAAAAATGCCACTCAATACTATTACGTTCAGAAAAAATAAATATACAATAGACTTCGATGCTAATCTCAATATACTGAAGTTGGTAGGTTGGTAGGAAAAACTCATGACGATTATTGACTAGGACCAATTAGTAGACAATTTCCAATGTAGTGAAGTGTGGATAGGATTGGACACTCTTTAGAGGTTACTTGTAGAGTCCCCTGACATCGTTAATCATAATTCTTTAAAGGGTGCTAGCTCAATGGAAGAGCACTTGCATTATAAGCAAGATGTCAGTGGTTCGATTCCACTATTCCCTAACATAAATTAATCTATGATATTGTAGTTATTTTAGCTTATCTTCAATTCAATATTTTATATATTTATTTATTTCAATGGTGAGATATTTTTCTAGATTCATTATTTTATATTGTCTCTAAAGAGACAAAAGTGATGTTGTATTAATTTTGAATGTAATTTTTTATTGTCTTTAGAGAGACAATCGTTAGGACCAAAGAAATTGTCTCTTTAAGGACAATATGTCTTTAATCCCAACAATTGTCTCTAGAGATACAAAAAATAAATTGTCTCTGGAGAGATAAAAATTAGAGTGTTATATGTTGTATTTATAGAGACGATACTTTAAGACAATTTAATTTGGGACACCTGCTTAAAGAAAATATTTAAGACAATGCACAAGTTTTCTCTTGTCTCAAGTTAAGACAATTTACCCAAAAATTTCCTTAAATATTGTCTTAAAACCTGCCTTTGTGTTGTAGTGTCGATGTTTTCCAAAAAGGATGGTGTGGTCGTAATCAGATTCTGCATCAAAGTAGTGAAATTATGTCGAAGCTTAAGTATCAAAGTATGTGCATAGTAGAGCAAATCTGGTGATCGCTTCCTTGCGGAAGAAATTGATATACTTAAAAATCATTTAGCTAGTGAAGTGAAAAGTAACAAATTTCTTTCATTCTTGCAATTGATTATAGGAATAATATAGTGCATATTTATCAAGTGGAACACAATGTCATTATTTAGATAATTGGCTTACCGGTACATTGCATCACGAGTTTGAATAAACGTGGTTGATTATTTTTTCGTAAACTTGTCTTACCGTATTATTCCAGGAATAGTTTGAGGACTTATGGATGGAGAGGCAATGTATATTACTACATATTATTTGGTGTTGAATGCTCGATTTCATATTGATTTTTTTATATATAATTAGGGTTCTATTGATATTTTACATAATAATATGGTACATTTATCTATCGTATCTCAGCAGGACATTACATTAACTCATAACAATTCACTAATTTGACAACAGAAATTCTTGACTCTAAATCAACAATAGACCTTATTAGGAGATGGTTTATAATTAACTATCCTTATATTGAAAATCACTGATTATTACACACTTGTTCATCACAAAAAGGTAAAAAATTCTAAATATGATATCAGCAAGTCGAATGATAATTCATGAACACATTTTCCCATGAATGAGAGAATAATAGAAATGAAATAAAAAAGTATATAATATATTGATGTCTACTGTAAATAATTTACCATTATATTTGTACAATGTATGGTTAGATTGAGTTATAACTTTTATAAGTTTGCTAATTGTTGTAGATAGGTCCTTGAATAAATTCCACAATGGAAAAATAATTGCATTCATGATGAGAAATTAATTTATACAAATGTAAGGTAGGTTCCAGATAAAATTTTCTTGATAAATTATTGAAAAAAATTAAAAATAATTGTTATGAAACCAACTCCAAAAATAGAAAAAAAGAGAGATCAAATCCTTAGAAATCATCCACTTCGAGGGGGAAACCTCCTTTACATTACATAAATGAACAATTCTTGGATGATACAAATCACAGAACCTCCTTTCTATATATAGGAGTCCATGAGGTCACAATATAATCCTAGACGACCTAACAGTAATAATGTAAGGGCACAACAATAACGATAGTGACTTTTTATGGGTCATGATAATAACAATATGGGGGCTACATGGGTACAAAAATAAAGATAAGGGAGATACACTAACAACAATAAGGGACTACGCTAGTGATATAGAGACCTAGCATGCCCCTCTCCTTCAAAAAATTGTTTTCCTCAACGCTTGAGTAGTTATGGATGCTTCTATATAAAATTCTCATCCTCCCATGTGGAACCTTTAGTGGGTAAGACCTTCCACTTGATGAGATACTCTGAAATTGATCAATTTCGTAGCTATCGAGTTCTTGTTTCCATGAATACTTCAGCTTCCTATAAGATTTTTCCCTCCTCATTAAGTTTTCACAATATTGTTTGAACTGGAAGCTTGTCACCTATAACCCTCTTTAAACATGAAACATGGAAAACTCGGTGCACTCAAGAAGAAGCCTGAAGCTCCAATTTGTATGCCATTGTACCAATATTTTACAACACCTTGTAAGGACCATAGTACTTTGGCGATAATTTATTAACCTTCTTAGCTTGCTTGAGGGACATTTGTTTGTATGGTTGTAGCTGTAAAAGTACTTAGTCTCCCACATCAAAACTTCTCTCACTGTGATGTTGCTTTGCCTATTTTTTCATTCGAATTTGTGCCATATTTAGGCTATCCTTTAAGATTTGGAGAACTTGTTGTTGATACTCGATACAATCTTCCACTACTTGAACCATCAAATTTTCTCTTAAAGATGATGTGATGGAAGATGGATGATATCCATAAAGTGCCATAAATTGGGTCATTTTTGCTACAGTATGGAAGGAAGTTTTATACCGCCACTCAACTAGAGGTAATCACTTGACACATTGTGTTTGTTTATCAGATGAAAAACAACCAAGATATCCTTCCAAATTTTTTTTCACTATCTCAGTTTTACCATCAAATTGAGGATGATAAGATGAGTTATGAGCTAATTGAGTACCCAAACAAGAAAATAATTTCATCTAAAATTTTCCAGTAAAAATGGGATCTCTGTCGCTCACAATAATCTTTGGGTTTCCATGTATCTTTTGAATTGTTTCCATAAACGCAGTAGCAACTGTACTTTCTTTAACTCGATGAGGTAATGCACAAAAGTGTGCATACTTGGTAAGTATATAAACTACCACCATGATGACACTATTTCCTTCAGACTTAGGTAAAATTGTGATAAAATACATTTAAACCTCCTCCCAATCTTGACTTGGAATGGATAAAGGCTATAATAGACAAGGGGTCTTAATTGTCTCAACATTATTTTGCTGGCAAACCAAACATTCCACCACAAACTTTTGAATATCAGATTTAAGGACATCCCAAAAAATTATTTCTTCACCCTATGGTAAATTTTTAAAAATCTCGAGTGTCCTCCTAAGGGAGAGGTGTGTAATTCGAAAAGAATATTTTGTTTTAGTTGGGAATTCTTACAAAGATAAAAGCAATCTGTGTACCATAAGGAATCATTTTTCCAACTAAATATATCAGATGTACTAGAATCTTACTACAAATTTTGAATGATTGTCCACACTTCTTCTTCATTACTCTATTCATCCCTTACTTCGATTATCCAATCGGGTTGGATAATAGAAATCACACAAATCAATTCTTCCATCTCTTCATCCTTCTTGAGAGTGCATCTGTAACAATATTTAGCTTCCCTTTTTTGTAGATGATTTCAAAGTCATAACCCAACATCTTTGTGACCCATTCTTGCTGCTCTTTTGAAGATAGTATTTTTTCCAAAAAACATTTAAGATTATCATGTTTAGTTTTTACCTTGAAGTGTCTTCCACTAGGTAAGGTCATCATTTATTTAGTGCATGTAGTATTGTCAACATTTTCTTCCCATAAATAGTTTTATGTAAATACTTTCCTTTGATTGGAAGAATTTCAAAAGAAATGGGTCTTCCTTCTTGCATTAAAACAACACCAATTACATTTCCTCAGGCATCACATTCCACAATAAAGGTTTTTATGAAGTCTAGCATAGCTAAGACCGGTTCTAGGCACATTGTCTCTTTAATATGTTAAAAAGCCTTAGTTGCTTCAGGAGTCCATGAGAATGGATCATTATTCAATAATGTTGTTAGAGGTGCTGCTATTCTCCTATAATTATTAACAAACTTGCGGTAATACCATGTTAACCAGAGAAATCCTCACAACAGATTTATGGTTGCAGGGACTTTCCATTACTTAATGGCTTTAATTTTGTTAGGGTCTACCTTAACACCATCCTGAGATAAAATATGACTAAGATATTCCACCTCTTGTACTCCAAAGAAACATTTGGAGGTTTTTTCATATAATTGTTTCTCCTCCAATAGTTTGAGCACCATTTCAACATGTTGAACATGATCCTTCCAAGACCTATTGTAGATTAGTATATCATCAAAAAATACCAACACAGAATTTATAAGGAAGAGTTATAAAATGGAATTTGTCAACCCTTGAAATGTAGAAGGTGCGTTGGTAAGGCCAAAATGCATGACCAAAAATTCATAATGAACCTCGTGAGTTCGAAATGCTGTTTTTGAAATATCTTCAGTCTTCATTCTAATTTGATTATATCCTGAACGTAGATCCAACTTGGTAAAAAAAATTTCTCCATGTCATTCATCCAATGATTCATCAATCATAGGAATGGGAAATTTATCTTTAATAGTGATATCATTGAGCTCCCTTTAATCTGAACACATGCACCATTATCCATCCTTGTTGTGCACCAATGCTACTGGAGCAGAGAGAGAACTCTGAAAAGGTTGAATTATACCAACCTCTAACATTTCTGTAATCATATGTTCAATTTCTTTCTTTTAGACATAAGGATATCTGTAGGGCCTGGTGTTTGGAGGAACACTTCCTGGAACCAAATGAATAGCATGATCATGATCACGAATAGGTGGGAGTCATTTGGGAGTTGCAAACACCTTAGAATGTTTGTCCAAGGATTTTTGGAGATATGGAGAAATAGATGATTTTGATGTTGGAACTTCTAGTGAGAATAATTGTGAAATTACACCTCGTTGTTCTTTATTTAGAAGCTTTGTCATGACATTAGAGCTTATCATCTTTCCTGGCTTCCCTGTGATACCGCGTAATTCAATTTCCTTTCCTTCCAATTTTTTTTCAAGAAATGTTCTTGAAAATTAAAAGCTATCGTCCCAAAATATTGTAACCATTGTACACCTCCCATTGGAATGGAAACCACTGGACTATTCATTACATATTCCCACATGGTTAGGTTGATATTATGGAATTTTCTAGAGCAATTTATAGTTCCTCCATTTGTAACCATCACTTGACACTCTGGTGCTGGGTATAGGAAGCAATTCAATTCCTTGGCTACCTTACAATGAATAAAATTATGGTTACTACCCGAATCAATCAACACTATTACATTTTTCTTCTTGATATGTCCTTCTATCTTGAGAGTTTTGAGGAGTCGTAATTCTTGCCAATGCATTACAGGATATGGTCGGACTCATTTCTTCTTTCTCTAGGGTTGGTTCCTCGTGTATAACCTTTTCTTTTGAAGTTTCTTATTCATTTTCTTCATCCTCTTCATAATCTATGTAAAATAATTTATTCTCAGCACACTTATGACCCTTAGCGTATTTGTTATCAAAAATGTATCGAAACCCTTCCGATATTTTTTCTTCGAATTTTTGTGGTGTCAACCTTGTAGGTTGTGGAAGTCTATAAGTAACAACCCTTCCATATTTATAGATGTGGGTGGTAGGCTTCCTTGCCTGCATAATTTTACATTCATTTTTTCTTTCCAACTTGAATGCCTTCTCCAATGAATCAGGTTCCCAAAGGCGAACCTCATGTTGGATGTTATCCTTTAAAGTTCCTATGAAGACATCAATCTTCTGTTCCTATGGAATATCAACTACCCTTATATTCAATCTTTGGAAGTCCTCAATGTGCTTCACTACTGAACCCTTTTGTTTGAGATTTATCAATTCGATAAATAAGGTGGTTCTCTTTGTATCCTCATAATGTGTTATCATTTCCTTCGTAAAAATTGACCAAGTGACATTTTTTTATGGACAAAAGCTAGTGATACCATACAAATGTATTTTGTTCTAAATATCAAGTTGCAACGTGTACCTTTTGTGTGTTTTTCACATTATTGAGATAAAAATATTGCTCCATCTGTAGTATCCATGTTACGGGATCCCTTCCATCAAACTTACTCACATTGATCTTTGGAATATGGTGGGTCTTCAATCCAACATTATAGTTTAAAAAATCATGATTAACATCTATTTTGTTCTCATGATGAGTTTCCTCTACTATATTTTTGCCATTAGGAATAATTTCTTGTATCAACTTTGTCAAACCATCCATGTCTTATTTTAGATCATTCTTCATGTATTCCATGTTGTCTTTCATTTTTTCTTCTATTTCTTCAATGCCATTCTTCAAACCATCCATCTTAACTTCCACGCCTTTCTTCAAAACTTCCATTTCATTTTTTTTCTTTTTGTGAGAGTGAATGTTGACACTTGCTCTTGTAATTTTGATATATCATGCTGCACTTTTTTCTCTTCATGAGTCATAGTAGAGCCTTTTGAGGGCTTAATGGGTGTTGAATTTTTTTTTCAAGGGATGTTTATAATCCAATACTAATATCTAAGATTCAATATGCCCTTGGAATCACTTCAAACTGATTTTTCAATCAAGACTTATGCAATTTGAAAAAAAATACACAAATTTTTCTTTCTTTTGAGGAGCTCGATATTGAAACTGAATTATCTATGTGATTTCGGATCTTCAATATCTAAAATTTGATCCTGTAGTAGCCCTATGAATAATCTCTCAAATTCCATAGGTTTGACCTGATTTGGACTCTTTAAGGAAAAGTTATGCCCAATCTCTCACAATGACCTAATTATTGATTATTTTAGTAGAGAAAACTTGTACAGCGTGCCACGTGTCACTGTTTCCTCCTTCGACTCTGAAATTGATACACATGAAACTACAGTCAGTGTACGTTTGACCACTATTTATATAATTCCAATTCGATTCTTAGAGAGAGAGTTATGACAATTTTCCCAAGGTCAAGTGTTTTAGATGAAATTTGAGAGCTTGCAAAAACCCTAACTTCCATAGATCATATCTTCGAAAATATTACGAAACAAGATCTAAAATTTTTACACAGATTTTCTCTGAATTTCTTCGCACATGGTTTTTTTTAGTGTCTGACCCTTCGTAGAAAAACAAATTATAACGAAAATTCCATGATGACCTATTTGAAGCAGCGAAACCCTAGAATCCAAAGCTTTGATACCAAATTTTATGAAACCATCTCCAAAAATAGAAGAAAAGAGAGATCAACGCCTTTGAAATCAACCACTTTGAGGGGGAAGCCTCCTTTACATTACATAAATGAAAAATTCTTGGATGATACAAATGAAAAAACCTCTTTTTTTTTATATATAGGAGTCCATGAGGTCACAATTTAATCCTAGACGACCTAACAATAATAATGTAACAGAACAAAAATAACAATAATGGTTTTTAATGGAGCACAAAAATGAATATAAGGGGGTGACACTAACAACAATAAGGGACTACACTAGTAATATAGGGACCTAACACTAACAACTAATTATTATTTTACAAAAAATAATCCTGAAGAATTAGTTAGAATTGACCCGTTAATCTGAAGGGACATATGACATGTTAAGTAACATTATGAACTTTTCAAAATTTTCACGTCCATGTTTTCTAGTAAATATATCTATGACCTGGTCTGAAGTAGGAAAATTTGTTGGTAATATTAGCATTAATGTCATTAATCACATTGGTTATAAGTTATGTTGAATGTGAAGTTCACATGAATGTTGAATGTTGAATTGATGGTAATTTATGCTTAAATGAAAAATATTGAAAGTGATGTGAAGTGCAAAGGCTATGATATTAAATGTGAAGGTTGAACATTGTTAAAATGGTACACAAAATATTGAGAAAAAAACTGAACTATATATGTTTCATTGAATAGAAAATGTAGACAATACAAATTGATTTGTCTCTTGTAATTATTACTGATTGAGTTGTTAGTTCATCTCTATTTTATATTACAAATTATTTTCAGAACTGAAAGTGAGGAGACAAGCTTGTGATAAATTTTTGGAAGTCTAAGAGACAATGTTTCATTTCATTTCATGCAAAGAATACGAATAGCCAGAATGGATTTCCTATAAAATATACAATGTGGAATGGAAACAAAAATTTTTGGAAGGGAAGGAGTTTGCATAAGAATGTTGATGAGCAACAACAGAGGAGAAAAAGAGTAGAAAAGAAGAAGCAGTTCAATAGTAAACTTCATAGCAGAATTGTATATGAGGTAACCAAAATTTGTGACTTTATGTTGTGATTGAGAAATATTTGTTTCTTTCTATGTTGTAGCTTGAAAAAGAACAGGTTGTAGCCTGTTAAGGTAGGATCCTCACATGGGTTGTAGCCTGTAGAAAATTTGTGGGAGCTGGAGCTTGCTTTAAGGTAGGAACCTACAAAAAATATGATGTTATAAAGAGTAGAAACTTTCCTTCACATCACTTTCAGCCTAAAATTCATGGTTTTATCGCTTCAGGGTTTTGACTTATATCTGGTGTCTTCATGTGTTCGTTTTGAATGTTTTTTGAATGATCTTCAATTCTGGATAAGTAAATATGCAAATTTATCACGTTGGCACATGAAAAAGGAATTAAATAGAGAAAAAACATAAACCATTAGTTGCATAAGAAGAAAATTAAGTTGAGAGAAAGTAAAGAATATTAAATTATTGATTCATCCCCGCTCAATAATTTCCAATAATAAATATCAATTGGTATCATAGCAAGATTCCTTCAATAACAATCTAACAACGGGAAGGAGGTCCTAAGTTAGTAAAATGTCTAGTCAAGAAGGATGCTAACAAATAAATCCTCTCTATTTACTTGTACAAACTATGCCTTCAGGAAAGTCAGAATGAAGACATATTTAAAGTCTCTTGGAATAGAAGTTTGGGTTGTTGTGATCGTATAATATGTAGAACTAATGGAAGAAAATAGTGACAAAGATGCCAAAATGGAGTTCATAGCTAATGCAAAAGCTATGAATGCACTTCTAAGTGGTTTATGTGAGTCTGAATTTATTAAAGTAATGCATTGTCAGAAAACCAAAGAAAACTGGGATAAATTAGAAAGTATTCATAAGGGTGATAAAAATTTGAAGATGGTAAAATTACAAGTATATAGAACATAGTTTGAGACCTTAAAAATGAATGAAGATAAATATATAGCTAAATTATTCTTAAGGGTTGATGAAGTTGCAAACATCATGATAGTTTTAGGAGAAACAATCAAGGAAAGCATAATAGTTCAGAAAATATTGAGGTAATTGCCCTCTAAATTCAATCCTAAGGTTTCAGCTATTGAAGACACAACAAAATTTGAGACTTTGAACATGCATAAAATACTTGGTTCCTTGAGAACATATGAAATGAGAATTCCAAAAGGGAATTAAATCACTGGGGAGGAAACTTTCAAGGTAGACAAGTGCATAGAATAAAATGGATGTTCATGCTCAGGTTCTGATGAAGAAGAAGCATATTTTCTTAGAAGATTGAAAAAATGTACAGGTAAGTACAAAGTAAAACTTCCATTCAAGTGTTTTAATTGTGGAAGAGTGAGGCATTATGCCTCAAAATGTCCCTATAAGAAAGAAGAAAATCAGCCTAAAGGGAAAGAGAAGAAAAAATATAATAAAATGCAGAAATAGAAAAAAATTAAAGAAAAATCTTGTATGTTTAAGAAGATAGTAGTGTATCTGAAAGCTCCAATAAATCCTCTAGTGAATATGGAACCAATGAATTCATGTTGATGGCATTTCAAGAAATTGAAAAGGATTTCCTGGAATATGAAGAAGAAGGGGAAGGCGAGGTAGATATTGAGGGGAAGTTGATCAGTGCCTTGGATGAAATAGAAAGGCTTAAATTAAAGAATAGAAAACATAAAGAGATTCTATTGAAATATGTAAAAGAAGAATCAGATTTAGAAGACATTATTAAGCTAAAATTTGAACTTGGAGAAGAAAAGAAGGTGAAATACATTTTGATGGAGAAAATAAAAGAGAAAAGTCAAGAGTGTGAAAGAGTGGAAGAAGAGGTGGTAAGTATAAAAAGGAGACTAGAAAATGCACACACTAAATTAACCATGAATATTCAACAAATAAAAGGTTCTAAATATTTGGGAATGATATTAAGTGCTCAAAGGTCTCCACTCATTAAAACTGGGTTAGGCTATGAAGGAGAGTGGATTGAATCCAAGGCATAGGATAAAATGACAATCACTTTTGTAAAAGTTGTCATGGGAGACAATGATAGTTCTCATCAATTTGAGAACAAAAATTTGAGCAACACTTCAACATCAAATGAACAAATGCAAAAAAACATTGTGGAAAAATTCCAGGAGATAAAGGGAATAAACAATCAAACAAAAAATTTACAAAGACCCTACTTCTTCAGAAAATAGGATTATCACATGTCTATATGGTTGTATCCTCTAACTACATCCACTACTAGGTACATATATTTTTTCTATGGATATTGTTACTGTTGTAAAAACTTTGGACATAAAGACATAGATTGTAGAGATTATGTCAAAATCATTTATTTACAAAATTCCAAAAGAAGGCTAATAATGAATTCACATACATAAAAACAAACATGAATTTAGATAGAAATGAATATTCACATCTCCTTGATATCACTGAATGTTTCTATTTTCATAACTTCGGGCACAAGTCATATGAATGTCAACTTAGGGAAATAGATTTTCATCTCAAAATAATTATAGAATATATGGATGCATGCCATGGAGAAAGAGGAAGGAAGAAAATGAAGTTGATAAGTGTGACCTAATTCTATATGATCAAGACCAAAATGGTAAATGGTATGTGGATAGTGGATGATCTAGATGTATGACAGGAGGCAAAAGAAAGTTTGTATCTCTGAATGAAAATAAAACTGGAAATGTTACATTCGGCAATGATGAAGCATGAAAAATTAGAGGAAAAGGTACATTCAGTATAAATAATGGAAGAAGAAAGGCTCAAGATGTATTTTTTGTAGATGGTTTAAAACATAATTTGTTGAGTGTAAGTTAGATGTGTGACAAAGGTTGTGAGTTTCTCTTTAGAGCTTAAGACTATAAAATAAGGTCAACATCTACAAGAGAGATTCTGGCTAAAGGAGTTCAAACAAATAATAATGTATATGATCCAGTTGGATATCAGTGGCCACCCACCTATTCCATTTGGACCCGCAACATCAATTCTTGTAGCTTTCCACTTCCAACAACTTACTATTTTAGCAAGTTTTTGGGTCCTGCATGCCCGGAGCCGTTTTGCGGCATTAGTGATCCAGATGGATATCATTGGCCACCCACCTATTCCATTTTAACCCCCACCATCAGTTCTTTCAGTTTTCAAGTTTCAACACAACTTGCTATATTTAACAGCTTTTCGGGTCCTAAACTTCTGGAGTCATTTTGAGGCCCTAAACAACATTTTTTGGGAAAACCAGGAGCAACATGGGTCCATGGAACAATTTTGTTCACACCAAAATTTTTATTCCTCAGAAATATCTTTCTAACGAGCTATTGAGCGCGTCAAACCAAGATCGGATGCCAAAATTATGTCCCCGGGATGTTGAAACACTAATTTACCCAAATGGGGCCAACAGTTTTGGCCCTTCATCTCCTAGGGTTAGGTTTTTGGATGTTTCGAGTTTTAAATTGTTTCTCAACAATAAATAGGCCTTCAAGCCTCATTGTAACACAGTTTAGGGGCAGGTATTCATCACATCTTTTCTCAGGGATACGCTGCCAGTACCCTAGCTCATCTATTTCCATTATGTCTGTAATAGGCCTTTGAGCCTCAATGTAAGACAATTCGAAGGCATGCGTAAGACATATATCTTCTCAGAGATATGCTACCAATGCCCTAGCTTGTTTCCATTATTTTTTTAAGCTTATTTTAGTCATTCTTTTATTAATAAAATGAAGAATTATTTCCACTACATCTTTGTGCTTATGGTTATATGTGTATTCTATTGCGTTCCTCCATAAATCCGGATAAGTGGTATCAAAGCGAGTCTACTCTTTCTTTGTTTTTATTTGCATGTCCCCAACATGGTCAGGGTATAAGGACTTCGAGCTTGATCCGGTTGCACCCTTCCAAGATCAACCTCGCAAACCCCGACGGCCCCCCATGATGGAAGGAAAGAAAGATGAGGGAGAAGAAGATCCTATCAAAATATTGTTCGAGGAGGCCCTCGAGAAATAGAGGAACTCGATGATGGATAAATTTAAGTATATCCTTCAACAGCTACCGACCGGTGACACATCTACATCCAGCACATCCGCCAATAGGTCTGTGACATCTTGGACAAATCTAATACCAAGTTCAGCAGAATTTTCCCCCCCATGGAGGAACTTAAAATAATGGAGACAATTGCTTCATAAGTAGGGAGTAGTAATCTAGGTGGATATCGGTGGCCACCCACCTATTCCATTTGGACCTGCAAGATCAATTCTTGCAGCTTTCCACTTCTAGCAGCTTACTATTTTTAGCAGGTTTTTGGGTCCTGCACGCTTGGAGCCGTTTTGGGGCATTAATGATCCAGGTGGATATCGTTGGCCACCCACCTATTCCATTTGAACCCCCACTATCAGTTCTTTCAGTTTTCAAGTTGCAACACAACTTACTATATATAGCATATTTTCGGATCCTGAACTTCCGAAGCCATTTTGAGGCCCTAAACGAAATTTTTTGGGAATACTGGGAGCAACATGGGTCCATAGACCGATGTTGCTCACACCAAAATTTGTAGTCCTCAGACAAGGAAAATTTTAAGGATGGAAGTTTATATTAGAGTATAGAAACCTTGGTGAATCTTACTAGTCCCTAACATGCAAACTGTTAAAATTTTGGCTATATTTTCGTAGAAATATTTTTTATTTCCAATGATTTTATATTAGTCTATATAAAATTTTGGCGATTTCTAAGGTAAAACAATTTTTTATTCTAAAATTTTAGTGAATCAGTTTTAGGAAAAAATGGAAATTGGCAAATCGTTTTTTTAGAAAAAACATGGAAAAATAGCCCACCCGCAAATATTAGCCCCTAAAATTTTCGCTTTCATCAGACAGATATTTCTAATGAGCTATTGACCGCGTCAAACAGAGATCAGATGCCAAATTTACGTCCCCGAGAATTTGAAACACCAATTTACCCAAACAGGGCCAACAGTTTTGGCGCTTCATCTCCTAGGGTTAGGTTTTTGGAAATTCCGAGTTTTACATTGTTTCTCAACAATAAATAGGCATTCGTGCCTCATAATAACACAATTCAGGGGCTGGTCATCCTCACATCTCCTCTTAGGGATACGCTACCAGTACCCTAGCTCATCTATTTCCATTATGTCTGTAATAGGCCTTTGAGCCTCAATGTAACATAGTTCAGATGCCTACGTAAGCCACATATATTCTCAGAGATACGTTTCCAGTGCCCTAGCTTGTTTCCATTATGTTTGCAAGCTTATTTCAGTCATTATTTTATTAATAAAATGAAGCATTATTTCCGCTGCATCTCTGTGCTTATGGTTATATGTGTATTATGTTGTGTTCCTGCATAAATTCAGATCAGTATATATCTTGAAGGAAGATAGTGAGGAATGATACATAAACAAACATTATGAATCCTGGCTATGGCATAGGAGATTGGGGCATCTCAAATTTTATCACATCTTCAAACTCAGCAAGAAGATACCAGTTATAGATCTACCAAAAATAAATAAGCCTCAAAACACTATCTGTAAGTCATGTCAAATGGGTAAAAAAACAAGAACATGATTTAAATTCAAAGATAAACTATCAAGTAGTAAGCCTTTGCAGTCAGTTCACATGGATGTGTTCAAACCTTATAGAACAGATGCACCAGGAGGAGAAAATATTTCATGCTGGTAATTGATGAATATTCAAGATTGAAATGGGTGGCATTCCTTAGAAATAATTCAGAAGCATTTGAAAAGTTTAAAATATTCAAGGAAATGGTAGAAAACCAAACAGGGTGTAAGATAAAGTGCGTAAGGTCAGACAGAGGAGGTTAATTTACGCCAGATGAGTTTACAGACTTGTGTGATTAATTTGGCATAAAATGATGACATACTATTGCATACACACTAGAACAAAATGGAGTTGTAGAGAGACAAAACACGTATGTTCAGTAAATGGCCAGAGCCATGATGTAAGAAAGAAACATTCCTCAAACCTATTGGGTAGAATCATCTCATACAAATGGACATATTCTAAATAAGGCACATCTCAGTCCAAACTGTGATAAGGCAACATATGAACTTTGGCATGATAAACCAACATCAATCAAGCATTTTAAAGTTTTCGGTAGTAAATAATATATCAAAAATAATGATGAAACGCTAGGAAATTTTGATGCTAGATCTAATGAAGGAATATTTTTGGGATATTTATAAAAATTAAGGGATATAGGTGTTATAATAAGAGGTTACATAATAGTGTGGAATGCATAGATGTAAGGTTCAATGAAGAGATATCTGATAAGAACACAAGCATAAATTTTATTAATCGTCTAGATCATCGCCATTATGACAATAAATAGAATGGAGTACAAGATGAAGCATTAGAAGATACTAATACTCATTTAAAAGGACCCTCAAGGCACACTCAAAAGAATCATCCTAAAAATCAAATTATTGGAAATAAATGTGAAGGAGTTCAAATAAGGAGGAAACTAGCAGAAAAATATGAGCAAATTCATATAGCTATGTTTTCACAGATAGAGCCAAAGAAATTTAATGAGGAAATTAAATACCAATGTTGGGTAGATGCTATGAATGAATATTTAGATCAAATTGAAAAGGATATGACTTGGGAACAAACACCAAGACCAATAAAAAAAAATACGATTGGGACAAAGTGGGTATTCAAGAAAAAAATGAATGAACAAGGTCAAAAGGTGAGAAATAAAGCTAGACTAGTATGCAATAGGTACTCACAAATAGAAGGCCTTGATTATGAAAAAAAATTTTCACAAGTTACAATATTTGAGGCAAGCACGATGTTTTTTACTTTTTCTTGCTACAACGATTTCAAAGTATATCAAATGGACATGAAGTATTCTTTTCTAAATGGTGAACTTGAGGAAAAAGTCTATATGGAACAACCTAAGAGTTTTTTGTTATCTGATACACCTAACTATGTATATAGGTTAAAGAAGGAACTGTATGGTCTTAAACAAGCAATCATGCTATGATAGTATGGACAAGTACCTTCAAACACAAGGTTTCAAGAGAGGAGGAGTTGATATTAATCTATACATAAAGATTGATGGAGATGAATTATTAATTATGGTTGTGTATGTGGATGATATCATGTTTGGAAGCAATAAATATCATCTAGTAAAAGGGTTTACTGAAGAGATAAATTATGATTTCAAGATGTCATTGATTGAAGGATAACTTACCTTCTACTTAGGACTTCAAATCCTACAAAAATCTCGAGGCATATTCATTTCTCAAGAGAAATACCTAAGAGATATGCTGACAAGGTTCCAAATGGAAGAATTTAAACCCGTCTCAACCCCCATGACTACTAGATGAAAGTTATGTTCAGAAGAGGTGTCGTCTGATGTGGATCAAAAACTTTAAAGATCTATGATAGGAAGTCTACTATACCTAACATCTTATATAAAATATATATTATTGGAAGCTAGATTAGTATCAAGATATCAATCAACACCCGAAAAAATTCATCTATTAGCAACAAGCACGATATTCAGATATTTAAAAGGGACTATAGGCTATGGTCTATGGTATCCAAAAGGGACGGACTTTACATTGACATCATACACAGATGTTGATTGGGACAGTTGTGTGGATGACAGAAAAATTACAAGAGGTGGTGAATTATACCTAGGAGAGTCCTTGCTGGCATGGTTAAGTAAGAAAAAGACATAAGTTGATCTATCTACAACGGAAGATGAATACATAGAATCTGCATGTTGTTGCACAAAATTGTTGTGGATGAAGCAGACACTTCAGGATATGAAGGTAAACTTCAGTGAGCCTATCTCTATCAAATGCGAAAATACAAGTGCAATAAGAATTTTGAAAAATCTTGTGCTTCATTCAAAGATTAATAAACATATCCCCATAAAGCACCACTTTTTCAGAGAACAAGTGGTTGAGAAAACAATGAAGATGGAGTACATACCCACAAAATAACATATATAAGACATATCTACAAAGCCTTTTGCTAGAGAACCATTTGACTATATGAGAAACAAGTTAGGGATAATGCATACATGTGCTTATCATTTATGTAACTTCAAAAGGAGAATCTAAAAATTGAAATTGAATGCAACATATAAGGGGGAAATGATATGAAAGGACTATATTAGTTTGTTGTGCTAAGTGTCTTTTCAGTTACAAAATACGTACATATTTGTCTCCATTTGTTTGGTTGATTATTGAAGAATTTAACCATGAAACATAGATGAAATTGTGAATTTTAAACATGTTAATAAGCCTAAATAACACTGAACAACAATGCATAACAGTGAAATAAAACCACACATAAGATTTACACAGTAGGCATGATGAAGCACTTCACCCTTCATGGGCTACATCTACTCGTCCAACTCCCAATGGCATGTCCATCTTTCATTATGCTCAAAAATTTAGAAATACATGTCTTTACAAGCCTCCAATGGTTATTTTCTCTGCACCAATGGCTCCAGAATGCTCAAATTATTCTAGTTATACTCTTGCTTCCCCCAAATTTGTCGAAAATTGACTTGGCTAGGCTTTTTCCCAATGTCCCCTACAAAACCTCCACTAAATTTGGAGGACTGCAGTTAAAATTAGAAAAAGTGCCAAATTCGGAGGAGCGCTAACAAATCCTGCCAGAATATTAGCCGTATCATTAAATTTCATGGTTAAGGGGGAGGGGGTGGCCACATGCCGACCCCCAAACCCCATGGTTAGGGCAGCCACCAAGCCCAACCGTCAGCTTAAGTCGTAGCATGTACATGTGGCAAGGTTTAAGTGAAGATCTGCTAGTATTAATGGTTATGGAACTGTCGGTTAAAAAAATATGTGATGGTTAGTTATTGTAGCATGTGAAAAATACAAACGGGATCACCGGCAAGTTGGGACCGCCGGTGGTACCCCACCCCCCCCCCCAAATTGCAATCTTTGAAACGTTAAATATGTCTTGCACCCTCATAGGTTAAGAATCAAGTGATAGCAGTGTTGGTGGAAGAAGTTGTGGGTGCACTGGAGGTCATGGGGTTGAACCCCCCATACCTCAACAAAATTTTACTAAACTGTATAGGGGACACGTGGTGGCCTCAAGGTTGGCCATGTGTCACCCATCCATAGGTTTGAAAATAAAATGTACAACTCCACATCAAATAATCAAAACACAACACTTGAAAAATATCATTGGTTTAGAAAATGGAATATTCTCAGGAATATTCCCATTTTTTCCGACTATACCTCTGCATGCTGACTAGGCATCCTAGTCAAACTTCTCTCAATTTTAGTTGTTTGCGAAATTGATGAGAACGAGATATCTCTCTCATACGACATCGATTTTTCAAACCGATCACAACATCGGAATTAGAATGACGAGGTATATCCGGTCGCTTAGGTTTGGTATAGTTTCGAGCACTTTCAATTTTGAGCAAAATTCATGAACTCCCGATCACACCTCCCCATTGGGAAGCTTTTGGGGCCCAAAATCTCTCTAGATTACTGATTATGAAGATGAGGAGACTGTGTCCTCACTCCTCGAGTATTTATCCATTGAAATTTTCCTAATTTAATTAATTGGAGATTTTCATGAAAAGACAAATTTTTCCTTGATTCTGATGATCATCTATCGTTGTCTTTGACACCGTCATGCGGCACATTTTCTGAATTTGCAGAACCACAATCTAATTTTTTAGAAAACATTTTTTTTCTACCTTGGTCAATAATCAAAGGAAACATGGAATCTTTCTCACCTTGCACTCTGTCATTATGGCGATTTTTAGTTGCTTTTGCCTTGAACTTGTGTCGAATCTTGACCAAGTTTCTTCACCATTATAATGTGCCTTTTGGAAACCAAAAATGAACATTTGCGAAACCTGTCCCTTCCTTTCCAAGCTGCTTTGTCCTCACTTTGACCTTTGCAACCACTTGCATTGACACCTTGTGTTCAACACCATTCAACACCTATGTCGACTGTTGCAATTGCTTGTCACCTTCTTTCAAAGACAACCTATTTTCAATATGAAGCAAATCATTACATATATCAGAATTTTTTTGAAAAGTATGATGCAAAACATCTCTTTGTTTTATCATCATCAATTTCAAGTTTTGAATTGCATTGAATAGCCTCTTCATTTTCCTTGCATTAACTAAAGAAGTATCAAGTTTCTTGCGATGAGATCTCACAATATACTCCTTTCCATCTTTGAATAAATGGTATTTGTTCTCATGGATATGGAAGATCGCTTTCCTTTCATACAAGTAAGGACTTCCCAACACCATACCTATTATGTCAAGTGGAACCACATCTAATTCAACTGTGTTAACAAAATGTGCAGTTATTTCAACTGCAATATGCACTTCTTTAAAACCTGTAAATTTTCATCCTTAATAATCCACCCAAGTGAATATGGTTTTGGATGTGGAATGGTCTGAATATTAAGTTTCTTGACCAAGTCTTTAGAGATTAAGCTTTCTTGTGACCCACTATCAAACAATGTGTCAATATTGGTATGTTTGGATATGACCCTCACATGAAATAGTTCAATTCTCTCTTCTTCATTTGGAGATTGTATGTGACAATTTGATGCACTAGTACTGGGTTTAGTGTCAATTTCTTTCCCCTTCATGTTCTTTAGTCCCATGGCTGTAATTTTTGTTTCATATTCTGAATCTAACCCTAAGTCTTGTTCAGCTATAGCAACAATTTTTCCTTTCTCTTTGGCTTTCAAGCTATCTAGTTTCAATTTTGGATGAAGTTTCCAACAATGGTCTTCATCATGGCCATTTTTTGAACAATTTTTGCAAAATAATTTTCCCTTCACTTTCGTGATATTTGCATTCTTCTTTTTCTTCCACTTTCCTTTAAACTCATTTTCCTCATTCTCATCTATGTTTTGTTTTCCCCTTGCCTCCAAGTGTGTGGCTTGTACACAAATTTCATTTAGACTTGTAGGGTTAAACATGAGGATAGTATGTCTTAGGTAGCTATGTAAGCCTCCTATGTACTTGAGAAAAGTATCTTGGCTCTACAAATCTACCCCTAATAAGAGATCTCTTCTCTTAAATTCTTGGGTGCAAACTTGTACATTTTGTTCTTTCAATTGTTTAAAATTTTTTGAGTCCATTATGGCTTTCTGCATGTGAGCTAATGGATACAACTTTTTTTTATTGCAGAAATGAAATTAGTCCATGATAGAATAATCTTACCATGCTTCTTGATCTCCTTCTTTGTCTAGGCTTCCCACCAAAAAAGTGTTGCACCTTCCATTCTCAATGAAGCTAATTGGGTTTTGGTATCATCATCATGAAAGTTTTGGATTCTAAAATAGACCTCCAATTTCCTAACCCAGTTATCAAGATTTTCTGCATTGACTTCACCATAAAACATTGACAATTCAAACTTAACATCAAGTTTTAGAAAAGGAATTTTACTAGTGTTCTTTGACTTGTGTGGCTGATGTACTGAAGATGAAGTAGAGGATGATGATAATAAGGGTGAGGATGTTGACTTTCCACTGTCTCCATTTCATCCATTGACCTTCTTTGATTTATATTCATCATTGTGACCTCTTGATGATCCCTATCCTTCCCAGTGAAGTAAGGGATTATAACCTTAAGAAATTCTTTTTTGTACACTTTTTCTTCCTATTTTGGATCCACTTCTTCATGGATTTCTTCTTCCTCTGAAGGCATGCTTAATGCTATTTCTACTTCTTTAGGAGGTGAAATAGGCGGTGGAGAATGTGTAAATCTTGCCCTCCTTTTCTATGGCTCACATTCATACCCTCTTACTTCCAACAATTTGCCTTCTCCTCTTTTGAGATTGAGCCTAGTAAGCATGTGAACACTTGCAAACAGTTAAACAAATATTTGCACACAACAACACCAGTGAATAAACTCTAGCTCTCATACCAACCTGATCTGAAAGGACTGTATTAGTTTGTTGTGCTAAGTGTCTTTTTAGTTACAAAACATGTAGATATTTGTCTCCATTTGTTTGGTTGATGATTGAGGAATTTAACCATGAAACATAGATGAAATTGTGAATTTAAGCATGTAAATAAGCCTATATAACGTTGAAAAATAGTGTATAAAACAGCAATAAAACCGCACATAATATTTACACAGCCGACATGATGAAGTAGTTCACCCCTCCTGGGCTACATTTGTTGATCCAACTTCCAGTGGCATGTCCATCTTTCATTATGCTAAAAAATTTGCAAATACATATGTTTACAAGCCTCCAATAGTTGTTTCCTCTGCACCAAAGGCTCCAAAGTGCTCAAATTAGTCTAGGTAGACTCTTTTTTCCCCCAAATTGGTCGAAAATTGACCTAGCTAGGCTTTTTCCTAATGTCCCCTACACAACCTCCACTAAATTTGGAGGATTGTAGTTAAAATTTGAGAAAGTGCCAAATCTGGAAGAGGGCTAACAAATCCCATCGGAATATTACCCGTAGCATTAAATTTCATGGTTAAGGGGGAGGGGGTCGCCATAGGCCGACCCCCAAACCCCGCGGTTAGGGCAACCGCCGAGCCCAACCAACCGTTGGCTTAAGTCGTTGCATGTACATGTGACAAGGTTTAAGTTAAGAGCCTTCGGTGTTAATGGTTATGGAAACGTCAGTTAACAAAATATGCGATAGTTGGTTGTTGTAGCATGTGAACAATAAAAACGAGGTTGTCGGCGAGTTGGGACTGTCGCTAGTCCCCCCCCACCCAAATTTCAATGTTTGAAACCTTAAATATGTCGGGTGCCCTCATAGGTTAAGATTCAAGTTATAGTGGAGTTGCTGGAAGATGTTGTTAGCGCACCAGAGGTCATGGGGTCGAACCCCCGAGACTTCAACAAAATTTTACTGAACCATAGAGGGGACACCTGACAGCCTCAGGGCTGGCCATGTGTCACACATCCATAGGTTCGAAAATCAAACTTACAACTCCACATTAATGAATCAAAACACGACACTTAGTAAAATATCATTGGTTTAGAAAATGGAATATTCTAAAAAATTCTCATTTTTTCTCACTTTACCTCTGCATGCTGACTGCATCATCCCAGTCAAACTTGTCCCAGTTTTAGCTGTTTGGGAAATCGATGAGAACGCGATATATCCATCATACGACATTGATTTTTTAAACCGTTTTCGGTACCATAATCAGAACGAAGAGATCTACCCGGTCGCTTAGGGTCGGTACAATTTCGAACACTTTCAATTTTGAGCAAAATTCATGAACTCCTCATGAGAAGACTAGAAAAAAAAAAAAAAAAAAGCAAGAACAAAGGCATCATAAAATTGTGAAATCATGTCATCTTCTTCATGAGAAAGTGACATCAATAAAATGCACCAGTATTTAATGCAAGTTTTTATAGAAAAATGTACACATGTATATATCCTGTATATAAGCATGTAAATAAATAAATAGAAAAAGCATGTTGGCATCACTAGAAATTTCTTAAAAACTCACATTCTCTGATTGTTTATTTGGAATACATTGATGTAAATTATGAATATATATGTAATAACTAAAAATTTATCTATAAAAACTTGAGATCCATTCAAATATATTTACATGAAAGCGAAAGCAAAGGATTGCCATTACCAAGAGGAGAAATTTCTATTCTATTCAAATATATGTACATGTAACCAGAAGCAAAGATACCACTATGGAAGTAAAATGGCTCTTAAATCCAAATGATATCAAGTAATTAAGTTGCAATGCTACATTAAAAGTTTGACATATCATCAAACATGTATGCTACCATCAAACCAAGAGGAGCATATTTTATTCAACTTTGTGGCAAGTTTCTAAGAATGTTTCATCATGAAGATTCATGAGATCTACATCTCAACCACACTATTTGCAAGTTTCACATGAATAAATTTAGCTCAATAAAATATCATGTACAAGCTACTACAAAGGATTATTTCATGCATAGAGCCTTTTTTATGATTGTAATGAACTTCTACTGAAGAAAATTATGAACATTTTTCTATAGCAGGAAAGGAAACATGTGATTAAACTGTAAATTTCAACATCTTAGTGCATGATTAGGATCCCTCTAAATCCTCCAGCTTTGCATAAACACAAAGATTTTAATTTTTTGAATTCTTGAAGAAGTAAAATGAATTTATCAACAATAGAAAAAATTCCTCCTTCAGCAACACAATTGAACAAAGTACATTTTGTTGTTCTAGTAAAATTCCACAATATCATAGGAATTTGAGTGTGGATTCACTTCATCAAGATGAATTAAAATTTAAAATAAAGAAATATGTCCTAAATAAATAAAAAAAACTTATGTGCAAAAGAAATTGCAGCCTAAACAAAGGTCATTCTCCATTCCAAGGAAGAAAATGGAGGTCATCAATCACATATCAAGTAACTATATTCATTTGAATAAAATAAGACTTTTCAATATCAAATACCCTAGGAAAAAAATCTTTCAAGTAAACAAATTCAATAATTCATTGAGAAGATTGGAATTCAAATCTATTGTATTGCAAAATAAAAGGAATACTGCGAAAATGGCTCTACATTATAAGGCCATGGATGATTGAAACATCATGCCTCACTCATTTGCAACACTTCAACTTCATTATTATGATCATAAATATTTGGATAATATTAATTCTACAAGCTGAAAGTGAAAAAAAATTCAAAGCATCAACATCTCAGCTGGAGAAGAAAAAATTCCACTTCTAAAATATAAAATGCAGAGTTAGTAATGTTACGAAAGAAGAAATGGAATTATACTAAGAGAGCATCCTCAATAGTTATACAAGCTGTAGAATATAAAACTCATATATATGATAGCAAGAAAATGAACAAGCATTCAAATCCAATGTACTGCCAAATCTATTCTCTAAGGTCATTGGGATCTCTACCGTCATTGAGATGCAATTTCTAAGCATTCAATACTAAGAAAGTTTGGAGAACAACAATATGTTGAGAAAAAGGATACCAGTGCATGCCATGGAAAAAGGCACCACTGGCATTGATTAATTATATGAATTAAAATAAAAAGGATCCCTAAGAGTTCAAGAAACCTTAGAGTAAGCACCAGAAAGGAAATGGAAACCTAAAGAAAACTGAGCTCTCAAAGTAACTCTATTATATAATGGAAAGAAATAATTCTCACTCCAAAGACACAAGGAAAAGTAACTACTGATATGTGTTCAGAATTATAATTATAACTATTCAGTAGAATTATAATTATGACTATTTAGTATAGACAGGAATAGACATGGTTGCAAAGAAGAAAAAAGACAATAACTAAGATAACGAGTAATGAGTATTGTGCATATGAATTCATTGGAAAAACTCTTGAATCCTATGAGCTGAGTATGCGTTATTGCACCGAGAAGTGCATTCTATAGCCCAGTATGACCCCGATGTGTAAGTATGTCGGAAGCCAAAAAAAAAAATGTCAGCTTGAACAATAACTTACATAAACATATAAATGAACAATTAAAAATTTATTAAAAATAAATTTAAACGATATAAACTTAAAATATGAAGAGTTTACTAACACTCAAAAAATAGATATGATAAATAAATAATATATGGGAAATACGTAAAAATATAAATAAACCATAAGTATGGTAAATAAATAAAACTGATTTTTATATTACTCAGGAGGTATGGTAAATAAATATAAATATAAATAAACTAGAGGTATGGTAAATAAATAAAATCGATTTTTATATTTACTCAATAAACCACTTTATATTTACAAAAACTCAAAAACAGGTTTTATTTAGGTGAAGCCTATGGGACAAATTATTATTAATACCATGGGACAAATACCATGGGACAAATTATTAATAATACCATGTGCAAATACCATGGGCCAAAAAATATATTTATAAAATAGGTATGGTAAATAAGTAAATATAAAAGAGGTATAAAGAGGTAAGGTAAATAAATAAAAATATATCAAATATGATTAGAAATCAAGATCTAATTATATATGAAGTATAAGGGTCAAATACCATGGACCAAATTATTATTAATACAATGCCAAAAAAAACATTATTAACCCTAACATTAATATTAAAATATTAATATTATTAAATTTAATACGTTTAGATTAATACAATATTAAATTTATTATATAGTAATATATATTAATATATCATGATATATGATAGAGGTGGAGAAATAGGGGGAGTGAGAAGGGAGATATGGAGATAAATTGAAGGAGAAGGGTGAGAGAGAGAGTATAAAGATGGAGGTGGGAGAGAGATAAGGAGAGAGATGGAGAAAGAGAGAGGATTGAGGGTAAGAGGAAGAGAGAGAGAAAGAAGGGGAAGGGAGAGGAGTGGGTGGGAGAAAGGATGAGAGGAGGAGGAGAGAAGGAGGGATAGAGAGATGGAGCTGGAGGCGGAGCGAGGAAAGGAAGAAGAAATACATAGAGAGGGAGTGACAAGGGAAAGATGGAGAGAGAGTGTGTATGCTTATGGGTGGGATAAAGATACATAGGAGTGATGGAGACAAGGGGGGAGAGAAGGATAAAGGGATAGAAATAGTAAGATAGTTGGAGAGTGAGATAAAGTGATGGGGGAAGAGAGAGGATTGGAGGACAAAGAGAGAGAGAAAGAAAGATAGCTGGGGGGTCAAATAGAAGGAGGCGAGAGAGGAATGATGAGAGAGAGGAAGAGAGTGATGGGGGAAGAGAGGATTGTCGGGGAGAGAGAGAGAGAGAGAGAGAGAGATGGGGGAAGATAAAGGGAGGTAGGAGATAAAGGGAGAGAGAGGAAGGAAAAGAGAGGGGACTTGAAAGAGAGGAGGAGAGAGGGGAGGAGAGAGGGAGGGATAGAAATATGGATTTGGAGGGGGAGAGAGGGAGGGATTGAGAGATGGAGAGAGAGAGAGATGGGGGAAGAGAAAAGGAGGTAGGAGAGAAAGGGAGAGAGAGGAAGGAAAGGAGAGGGGACTTGAAAGAGAGGAGGAGAGAGGGGAGGAGAGAGGGAGGGATAGAAATATGGATTTGGAGGGGAAGAGAGGTAGGGATTGAGAGATGGAGCTAGATGAGGAGAGGGGGAGGGAAGAATAAATACATAGAGAGTGAGTAGTGGAGAGAGAGGGGGAGTGACAAGGGAGAGATGAAGAGGGAGTGTGTATGTTTTGGGGTGAGATAAAGAGACAAATAAGGAGATATGGAGAGAAGGGGGGAGAGAAGGAGAGAGAGAAGCATATGGTAACAAAGTTGGAAGGTGAAGATAGAGAGAGAGGGGGGGGGGGTGAAGAGATGTAGGGAAAGAGATATGAAGATGGAGAGGGAGAGAGGGGGAGGTAAGAATAAAGACATAGAGGGTGAAAGGTGGAGAGAGAGAGAGAGTGATAAAGAACATGGAGAGAAAGGGCGAAAGTGTAGCAGGAAGGAAGAGAGATAGAAGTGAGAGAGAGAGAGGGAGAGAGAGAGAGAGAGAGGAGGAGGAGGAGGGAGTGATAGATAGATAGATAGATTGGAGAAAGAGAGTTTATGTTTTGGAGTTGATATAGAGAGATAGAGTGAGATATAGATATAGATGTAAGGTAAAGAGAAAAAAAGATAGATGGAGAGAAGGAGTGAGGGACAAGGAAATTGATAGATATGGAGTGAGAGTGTGTGTGTATGGTGGGGTGAGATAAAGAGAAAAAGAAGGAGATATGGATGGATAAATAGATATATATGGGGGAGATAGGGAAGAAGGTTTCTTGCAGTAGATGCATTGATTTCAGTGTAGATGGTGATTTCTAATCCTATTTGATTTCTTGCACTAGATGAATTGATTTTTGTGTAGATGTTGATTTCTAATGATATTTGATTACTTACACTAGATGGATTGATTTTAATGTAGATGATTTCTAATCCTATTTGATTGCTTGCACTAAATGCACTAATTTCAGTGTAGATGATGATTTCTAATCCTATTTGATTGATTTCACTAGATGCATTAATTTTAATGTAGATTTTGATTTTTGGTTATATTTGATTTCTTTCACTATATGAATTGATTTCAATGTAGATTATTTTTAATCCTATTTGATTGCTTGCACTGAATGGATTGATTTCAATGTAGATGGTGATTTCTAATCCTATTTGATTTCTTTCACTAAATGCCTTGATTTCAGTGTAGATGGTGATTTCTAATCTTATTTGATTGCTTGCACTAGATGCATTAATTTCAATGTAGATGCTGATTTATAATTATATTTGATTGCTTGCACTGAATGCATTGATTTAAATGTAGATGATTTATAATCCTATTTGATTCCTTGCACTAAATGCATTTATTTCAGTGTAGATGGTGATTTCTAATCCTATTTGATTGCATGCACTAGATGCATTGATTTCAGTGTAGATGTTGGCTTTAGATCCTATTTTCCTCCTTGCACTAGACTCATTTATTTGAGTGTAGATGTTTATTTCTAATCATATTTCATTACTTGCATTATATGCATTGATTTTAGTGTAGATGTTGTTTTCTATTATTATTTGATTTCTTGCATTAGTTGCATTGATTTCAGTGTATATGTTGATTTCTAATTTGATGTATGATGGTACATTAATTTTAAAGTCATTGGATTAATAGTGTGTGTGCAATGATTTCATTGTAAGCACAAAAAATTATTGACAATGTACATTGATTTTTGGGTTATAGTATTTCAACCTATTAATATTGGAGAGCAAGGGAGACAAGGTATGATGTTTACTACAATAGCTCGAGCTAAATATTTAAATGGTTTATGATTCCAACTGTTCTTTTCAAATAATCAATATGAAAATATGACAAAACTGACATGGGTGAAAATAAGAATAGTAGAAGAAAATAGTTTGAAATTGATCACAATGAAGACTTCGTAATTGACTACATTCTTATTATTCACAGTTTCTATCATTCACATACTACTGCTTATGTCAAAATGATATTTCATCATTAAAGCTACTAACAGTCTCTAGGTAACTAATGAAATTTAAAATTAAAATGACTCAATGAATCTTAAGATATTTAACACATATTTAAAATGGTTATGTTAATATTAGATGTATTTACATATTATTATTAAATTATATGTTCTCATATCGAAATAGATTTTCTTGGTCAGCATCATCTATTGAATTAGTTTAGATCCGATTTTAACTCCCGTCAAGTATCGATCAAATCTCGAGCAGAAAACGCTTCCTCAAGCTTCTTGTACCCAAAAGAGGTTTTCACTGAGATTGATCCTCTACGCTTTATAACCGAGTAGATGGATTCAGGGCCGTATTATCGATAGATTTTCCTTGGTCGCACATGACTGAAACCAACCTAGATCCATCTTAACTCCAGATCTATCAAGCGCCGAGAGAAGTCAAATCTCTCGAGGTGAAAACCTTTCCTCAAGTTTTGCACTCAAAAAAGAGTTTTTCACCTCGAGAGATTTGATCCCTCTTGGCGCTTGATAGATCCGGAATTAAGATAGATCTAGGCTGGTTATCAACAACCATAATCCTAAGAAATGCATTTACGGAACAATTTTTTTTAAAGTATTATATTTTAATACTTAGAATCAATTATATGGAGCATCGATACATGGAGCAACACTATAGAACGATCTTTGGAGAGTCATTATTAATATTTTACTGAACTCATCGCTATAATTTTTGGAATTATATTGGTAATAGAGTTTTGTGCCCTAATTAGGGTTCTCATCATATGGACACCCTTGGAACACTGCTTTAAATGTTTCCTTGAACGCTGCTTTGAAATGCTTTGAACACTGCCAGCAAGGCTACCCTAAACGCTCTATTGGTTTTTTACAACAATGGATTTATGGATGGATAGAGCATGATGGATAGGATACCCTAAACACAATGTATTTATGACTGGATATAGCGTGATGGATAGGATACCATAAATGCAATGTATTTATGGATGGATAGGCTACCCTAAGCGTTGTCTTGCATTTTTTTACAACAAAGTTTTATACATTGCCTTGGTTTTTACAGCAATGTTTTTACACTGCCTTGGTTTAGAGTTTTTTTTTACTTTTGATCAACGCTTCTCTGGTGCGGTTTTTCAATTCCTTTGATCAATGCTTCTCTGGTGTTGATTCACAACACCACCTTAACGTCGTCTCCCACGTGGCCTAATGGAATAATTGCCATGCATTAATTGAATAAGGCTCAACGCTTTTATCTCGCCTCGACTAATGCTCAACGTTATTTTTTCAACAACATATATATGTATCAAGGGACCTGCGTATGGAATGTGTATGGAAAATGATGAAATAGGTTTGAGATGATGAGATGAATCGATTTCCAACAGTTGGAGCGATCAGAATAAAACCTTTTTATCTCTGGTTCAACACATTTATGGAGAATTTCTTTTACTGGGAGCAAGCCTTTTAGAAATGAAGCAGAATTTAAGGTTTTATCTCTGGTTCAAGCCATTTATGGAGAATTTCTCGGATCAAGCCTTTCAGAAATGAAACATAAATTAGGGTTTTATGCCCTAATTTGAGCACATATTATTTGATGGAATGTTGATCATCTTGAATGTGGTCTGCAACTTTGTCATGAATGAAAGAGTTAAATGGTTGAATAAAATGCTATCTGGACCAATAGAGGCCAAATAATTTTATGTTTAATGAAGCGATATCCTACCGTTTATGACAAAATGAAGATATTTTTTAATGAAGGCATATCTCATATTTTTTTAATGGATTTGATATCTCCTATATTCAGACATATTCTATATATATATTTTTAATTAATTAATGCTAAATAGCCTTCCTACTATATGGCTTCAACAACATGGATGCAAGTGAAGATGGAGCAGCGTACTTGCTAAGAAACAAACATGTCTACTTTGAAGCAACGATGTGCAGGTCGACAAAAAGGGTGATCGTCGTTGTGGTGGAGAACCTCGAAAACAAGAAAGATTGTTGAAGCAAAATTTAAGAAACGTTGTCTCTTCCTTTGAAAGGCGTGGCTGGAATGGGTTCAACATTAATCATTTTCCAAGCATTTAAACAATTGGCAGCATTTACATGGCTCCAACATTTACTCCAGTGTTAACATGGCTCCAACGTTTACTCCAACGTTTGCTCAAATGACTCCAGCATGTACATGGCTCCAACGTTTACTCCAGCATTTGCTCCATCGTTAATAATTTGCAACGTTTACTTCAACTTTATTGCAGTGATACATTTAAATGCTCCAGCATTTAAATACTTTCATGCTTCCAACATTTAAATATGTTCATTCCTCCAACAATTAAATACGTTCAGCCTCCAACATTGTATACAATGCCACCAATGTTGGCCTACCTTCAGCGTTTATTTATACATGCTCCAAAGTATTAAATGCTCCAACTTATACCAGCATTAACTTGGTATTACAATATATTACAAGCAACATTAATACTAGTGTTCAATATTATATATCAACCTATTTATTTGCAGCAACGTATTATCTCTCTTGCAAAAAGTTTATTTGGAGCAGTTTATTTTTTCTTAATTATCATTTGAAGCCACTTAACCATTAAAGCTGATAAAGTCTTGCCTTATGGTATGAAAATAAATAAACACATTTTTCAAATCGTGAAGGATTTGTTGTTGCTGGGTTGAGACCTTCATTAGGAGATTTTTTCTTGTCCTTGGGAGTGGGCCTCCAGCCATTATTGGTTGATTCAATATTAGTTATAGTAGGCCATTGCCCATCATTTGTGACTTCTCTGTTTCTGCAACACCACCAATCACCCACTGGGGCATATTACTATCTTTGTAACATGGCCTTCCAAAATTTACCTTGATTCTTCTGTATTTTACACGTTAAATGCACAATATTATGCAATTCATCCTATTCTTAACCTTTGCAGCATAGATAATTCATAAACATGTAATCTACAAAAAAACACAATATAACATAACATTTATCTTTGAGAAATGACACCAATTGGCTTCAGACCTAGATGTTCCACACAAGAATAGACTATGCTACTCATATCTCTTAGTAGTGGGCCATCCCTGTGTTGTTGTCAAGACTTTATCGGGGTAAAAGGCTACCTAAGCCAACTATGGTCCATAGTTGCACCAATATGGTAGCAGACCAAGGTACTTGATTCCAACATCTTCCAATCGACTTTCTCTCATCCCCCATTTTCCTTCACAACCCATGGTAGTGCACCCCTTTCTCTACACTCATAATCCATTAGGTTGTGGCACTACAATCAAAGGTTTCCAACTCAGAGTGGCTAGGGATGTTCCAAAGGCCCATGGCTTCTGGGAGTTCCAAATCCACCAAACCCAAATCCACCTAGGATTGATAGGGTACAAAATTCACATCGTCATAAAACATTGGCTAGAGTTGCAGAGAAAACTCAGGGTGGAGACAAAACTTTGGATCCCCTGAGACAATTAAGGGTTGGGATGTATATCTCTCGTTGGCAGGAAAATTTTGAAACAGATCCCTATGGCCATCTTGAGGTGTATCAATAACTATGATACCCATAACATATTCGATACAATGCTCTACAAAATTGGGTTACAAAATGGCAATCATTTCCTAACATTTAGGACATATTGAAGCCATAGGCAATCATGGATTATGTTGTATATTTCACCATTGTGGCAGAAATTGCAGTCGCGACAATGTTGTACACTTAGGTATGGGATTGTGATTTTCAACGCGCATCGGTGATTTTCAACGTTACAAATAAACAAATACCCAGATCCCATATATATATATATATATATATATATATATATATATATATATATATATATATTAAAGGTGCCTCCATAGGTTGAATGACCTACACAGAAGACATCAAACTTGAAGTAAGGCATTGGTTCCCCTTAACAATAGGTCACCATACTTGAAATAGTGGTGCCTGACACTTGAAGGAATTCATGATATCATAATAATATATGATGTCACAGATGTATTTTAATTTCATTCTAGCCTTAGACATGCTCCAATCTATAGGAATATAATTTGAAAATGACTTATAATAATCATGTCCCTGACATCTACATGGATAGACTCGGATATCATTTATAGATTTTAGTCCCTACAATACCCAACTCAAGTCCAGCTCTCATGCCCTCATAAAGAGCTAATTATTTCATGGATGCCTTTACTATGGAGTTGAAGAAGAGACTGCCAGGCTTGCCTTGTGTCCCTAAATCTGGCAATAAAACAGAAGGGCTTACCACCTTCACCATTCAAAGATGCTATAAATAGGTAATAAGATACAAAGCAAGGACATACATGATATGTATAGCTGCTACAGCATTACATATAATCAATTCTTGATTTTCTCTTTCCACCATCTCTATCTCTAAATTCTTGCACAGGAGATAATAGCGACTTGTAAGCACATAATATGAAAAATGATGAGTTTGGACTCATAATACCTACTGCATTTGAACTACAAGCATTTAGTACTTTTTTAACAATATTGTTCCCTAAATCAGGATCATTTGGTCGCAATATTTCCAACAAGTTTTTATCTCAAAACATAAGCAGAATGTTTTAGAAGATCTACAAGAAATACTCTCAGTTTACCCATATAGTTTCTTTTTCTAAGACAGAAAAAAGGAGTTGGTATGTCATAACTGATAATACTGAATATGTTGGAACCAAAAACAAAGTAAATGTTTTGAGTAGCTGCTAAAAGGCATCAAGCAAAGGGTACATAAGTTTGAATGCTCAGTTTGAAATATTTCCATGGAGAATCCAACTCAATTCTGCATTAACTGTAAGGTGATAGCAATCACATAAGGTTGGAAGATTGTCAAGATGGATTTGGTGGAATTCTACTTGCAAAATGAGGAAGATCCTGAATTGGGGATGAATATAAGCCAAGATACAATGCATAACCAGGTTAATATCCTAGAGAACCAGCAAGCACTGTAGCTGTCGGAGTGACTTCAGGGATAGTGTTAGACCGATATGTGATATTTAAATTTGATATTACTTCTATGTAGAACTATCGAGTTGTAACATTTAAACTTTTCTATTTTTTAGGGATGGGGGGGATCTGATTTATTGTTTGTGTTAGGAGGGTTTACTGGAGTGTATTAACACTTCAACAATATTTATAAGTGATAAAATTTAGTATCCTAGTTACTATATTAGTGCCATGTGACCAACATACCATTTAGATATCATTAGGCCACAGGTGTTAGGTGGTTAAAACACCTTAACCATTCACGGATGCTATATATAGGTAATTAGACACCAAGTAAGGGTGTGCAGTAGATGTATAGGTGTTGTGGTATTAATAATATAATCAATTATTGATATTATCTCTCCACCATATCTATCTATAAATTCTTGCACAAGAGATATTAACACCTTGTAAGCACACAATATGGAAATGATGGGTTTGGACTCATAATACCTACTCCATTTGAACTACAAGTATTTAGTCTTGTTTTAACAATATTTTTCCCCAAATTAGGATCAATTGGTCGCAATATTTAAAACAAAGATTTAATCTCAAAACATAAGCACAATGTTTTGGAAGATCTGCAAGAAACACTCTTATTTTACCCCCATAGTTCCTTCTTATCTAAAGTAAGACAAAAAAAGAGGAGGTCGTATGTCATAATACTGTTATATTGGAACCAAAAACAGAGTAAATGTTTTGAGTAGCTGCTAAAAGGCATCAAACAAAGAGTATAGAAGCTGGAATGCTCAGTTTGAAAGATTTTCATGGAGAATACAATTAAATCCTCCTTTCATCATAAGGTGATAGTAAACACATAAAGCTGGAAGATTGTCAAGATGGATTTGGTGGAAATAAATTTTTTTAAACATTTTTTTGTTGCCGTTAGTATTCCGACGGTTAGTTTTTTTTTTAAATATTTTTTTTGGCGTCGGTAATCTGACATTTCTACCCATCGCTATAGTGACAGTTAGTTTCTTTTGAAACTATTTTTTTCCATTGGTATTACGACGTTTACCTTTTTATTTTTAAAATTTCTTTTTGTCGGTATTCCGACATTTTCTTCCGTCAGTATTACAATGTTACTTTTCCAAAAAAATATTTTTTGTTTCGTCGAAAGAGTGACGCTCAAAACATCGGTAATAATGTTCGTTGGCGTCAAAATATCGACGTTTAAAAACGTTGGAATTACGACGAATCGTGAACGGTCGGAAGAGTGACGGACAATTTGAAATGTCAGAATTGCGATGACTCCATAAAAACGTCAGAAATACCGTTGCAATACCAACGTTTAAGTAAATTTTCGGAAGTCTGACGTGAGGAGAAACCTCATTTTGGTGCACCGAAAAACGTCGCTCTAGGGCCACATATGTGTTGCAAGAGCGACATTTTGGCCGTCAGAATTTGGGCAAATGTGCTACTGATCCCTCTCTAGGTTGACGCGTCAACTTTCAGCCTAAAATAATCTTGAGGTTACCTTGGGGTTTTTCTTATAGCTAGGGTTTTCCCTAAGTGATAACACAAGGATCCTAAGGAAGCATAAGGTTTCCTCAACCTTTAGTCCCCAAGCACCACTTGTAGCTCCCTAAAATCAGTAAAAGTCCCAGTGTCACATAATAATATGAAAGGTGTTTATCTAATCCCCTATTGCTATGGGACGCCCTATATTGGTGAAAATAGTTGCTCAATAAATCAAAGGATTCATGAGCATGCAACCAACATCAAACATGTGAGGACTCGCTCCTAAAAATTGGAAGAACATGTATAAATGAAAAAAGCATCACATCTGCATTGATTATGTAAACACCCCCTCCCAAATTTACCCAATTTCACCAACCATACGAGGTAAACATAATAAGAATACTTAGTCTCACATGAATCTGTAAAAACCCTGGTTAAAAATTCATGTAAAAAAAGGCCAATGTCATGAGAGATTATTCCAAGCTAAATGTTGGGCAAGATATCCTATTGGGTGTTCATTTTGGTTATTATGGCGAAAGGAAAATGGAAAAGGAAATTACAAAGGCTTTGGATAAAAAATGACATTTTTGGAAATTCATTTATGAAACTAATGGAAATTAGGATAAAATGAACGTGAAAGGTCATGGGTTTCATGTGATGAGGGAAATGAAGGAAAATAATGGAAAATGAATAAAATAGAGGACTGATTGATAAAATTATTTTGAGGATGAGTTGGTACCCTTTTGTCAGTTCAGTTTTGGATCTCTCTCTCTATTGTCTCTCTCTCTCTCACTCTTGGACACTTATATTTTTCTTGGAGCACATCAACATTCTATCCAGAAAGGAAAAGAGGTAAAAGAGGTAGAAAACATCAAGCAAGGAAGAGCAGGAACAAGGAGCTACAACAAGTTTTCTTCTACGTTTCAATTTTCATGTGTGATTTCCTTACTACATTTGGAATGCATGGTTATGCATGTGTGTTCTTGTTTCTCTTGGTATTATCTCCATGGGTTTTTCTAGGTGTGAAAATGTTCTTTAGCCTTTCCTTACCATTTTTGGATAGCCATGGGGTGATGGGGTTCTCATATTTTGGTTGATATGGACTTCTAGATGGATTCAAAACTCAGTGAGGTGGATTTTGAATGAAATAACACATGGCCTAGTAATCCCTGAACTAGACTGTGGATTGCAGTAAATCCACTAGCCTAGTAACCCCTAAAATGAAATGTGGGTTGTGGTAAATCTGTGCCTAGGCGGTCCTAGGAATCCTTGATTGGTGAATGGTGGAATATATGGTAAATCCTAGAGGTTTCTTCCCTTAATCAGTCAGAAGAATCCCTTCTAATGAATGTTGGGATATATGGTAAATCTTGGAGGGTGGTGTTTCGATTATGGCCTAGTAATCCCTAGATCGGACTGTAGCTTTCAACAAAGCCTAGAGACTAGGAGACAAGAAAGTTCCTGATGGTGTAGGTGGAGAAATTTGGTGGCATACATGCTTGTTTATGGCCCAGTGATCTTGTGAGGATTATGGTAAATCATAATTTCTATTGATGAGGGTCACATGGTTTAGCCTTGGGAAGCCCTGGTTGGTTATTTTGGTTTGACTCCCACATTCATGCTTGGAATATGGCACGAGGGTGATTGGATGAAGAGATATTTGGCTCAACCAATCTATCGACGGGTGGAGTGTGTTAGTCCCATATCGGGTTGGATTTTTCATTCATTAATAAGAGATTATTTCCTTGGTATATTAAGTGTAAATGGAATTATATGTGGCATTTATGGTTGTTGTATCCTTATTATTTGTGTTATTTATATGGTGGTTATGTATATGTTTTATGATAGTGAAAAGGCATCGTTATCACAAATATTAATTGTAAATGAATGAGTAATGAATATATGACCTAATATGTGGTAATGTAGCTGATGATATAATTCATCAGTGTTTCTTAGCGATTCTCACATAAGTATAAGACCCCTATGCTCAGACCTATTATTATGACCTGTATAATGCATATTTGTGACATGTTTAACGAAATTATTGTCATGGATAGGAGGGGTTAAATCATGCATTTCCTCAAAAAATTACATTTGAATAATTTAATCTATATTTCATTTCATTTCTGTAAATTTCATGAAGTTCTTGGAAGTTACTAGGTCCTAGACCTAGAATTCAACCTTAAATCTCGCATTCATTGGCATAACACTGGCAAAAAAAGCTACATTCACACTCAAGAAGGCACATGGGAGTGACTGGGACCCACATTTTCTTTCAAGATTTGGAAAAGGAGAGAATGAGGCTCTAGGAACTTAAATTGTTAAGGTTCCTAGGGGTTTGCTCACCTGTAAAGGTGGGGTAGCTCCTTGAGGTTCTGTTGGTTATGTGGATGATCAGTTTGGTTGTGTTTTTTCGGTTCCACTTGCTTAAAGTGACCTAGGAGGTTGAATCATATCATAGTAGCCTCTCGTCACATGTTTACCCTAGCGAACTAGTTAACTTCAGTAAATGTGGGAGGGTGTTACAAAGTGGTATCAGAGCATGGTTCAACACTTAGATAGGATGGGCAGAATGTGTTTGTCATGTATACATGTTAGTTGCATATGTATTCTTATGCTTGTGGTATATGTGCTTGTTCTGTATGCATCGTGGTTCTCATTGTTGTCATTGTGTCACCATTTGGAAGTTGAAGATGTTGTTGTTGGAATACGTTTGCAATGAATGCATGTGAGTTGTATATGCATTTGTTATGCATATCAGTGTCTATATATTTTTATGCATGCATTTTAATGGTTATATTTATTTTCCATGAGGTCATTGTAGGCATTTTAGGCCATCATGATGTTGTTGGTATGTTATGATGTTGATGTGTTGGTTGAGATAGAGCAAGAGATGCAGATCATCAAAGTGAAGTTGTGGCACTAGACTTCAGGGTGAGAGAAGATCGTCATATAGGTTTTTTAATTTGGTATGAAGGTATATCATTTAATGGATGTTATAAGAATTAGGGTTACTTATATGCATGTCAGTCCATTTTTATTATGGTTATATGTATGATAAATTCTAATTTCTCAGTGTAGTCATATGTACATGCATTGGTTATTCAAGCATGGTATTAACTTTATGACTTTGTTATATGTTGTTGATGATTATGCTATATTATTAACTTGTTGTTGTTATATGTTAGTTAACTTGATGATTAGGGTTATTTCATTTAATATATTGATCTTATATGTAGCATACTGATTTGGCTTGGCCTATGAAGATGGTTATGGTTACAACATTCATGTATGAGTTAATATGTTGTGATATTATGTCATACTAGTCTAGACTCACTGTGCATATGTGATTGTTATGCAAGAATGACAATTTTTTTTTCTGAGTTTACGATGTGAAAATGTTATCTAGTTATTTTTATGGATATCATGGCGTTATTTATGTTGAGATGAGGTGTTATGAAGTTATATCATGCTAATCTATATTGATTGTGCCGAAAAGATAACCTCCATTGAGGTACATTAAGGTATGAGTTTGCTTATATTGCTTACTTGGTGCTTGACTGTTTGAATATGTCATCTATATAGACGACATAATGTTAAGATAGACGACATAATAGAGTTTGAATATCTCGTAATTATGTTGTCATCATGATTATGATAATGTTTATATATGTATATATGCATGTATGTATTTTTCTATTTGACAGGATCATGATTGCTTTATGTTGATGTTTATGTATGCAGATATATATATATGTATGTATGTATTTCATTGACTGACACAGTCCTTAGGATTGTTTTTTGCTAGTGTTCACAAGTATATATATGTATGTATGTAGTTTTATGACGGGGTGGTCAAGGATCATGATTGTTTCATGCCAATGTTTATATGTATAAATACGTATGTCGTATGTCATTGTATGACAGGGTCATCATCAGGGATAATTTTAAGAACCCCCCTAAATTTATATATATATAAAATAGGTGAATCCCCATGATACATAGGAAAAATGGAAGGCGATTTTATTAATAATATAATATGTATATATAATTTTTTGGCGAATCTCTCACGAGATTATATTATCTTGTAAAATCATGGCGAATCACTACTACAAAATGGTGAATCGTTGTCTAATGGAGTTCGGAGTGTTGGTTCCAATGAAGATATGGTAATTAAACCAGGAGTAGAAGGAAGAGAACCACCGAGACCAAGCATGGCACATGGTGACTCGTGAGGGAAGTAGTTCTCGTGCAGTTTGGAAAACGCGTTCTAGTTCTACTAAGTGTAATATTGTTGCTCATGCTACTACTAGCACTGATATTGAGGTTGGAGAGGAGTTTGAGGAAGCATGGAAGGTAGCAGTGGTGGAGAATTACAAAGAGAACCCCATGATGGGCTCCATTTTTCCCTTTGGTATTTGGGCTTGCAAGATCTTATGTACATTGAGCCAACAATTAACCGTTCAACCAACAATCAACTTGACTCAGTTGATTAGGTACGAGTCAACTTAGACTAATCTTCAAAACTATGCTTTGCATTATCCCATATTTATCACACTAATGCACACAACATTGAGTATTTTCACCCAACTCTCATGCATGCACACAAAATTTTCATTAACATCTATAACCCTCACCAAGTGAGAATTGATCAACAATTTGCACCAAAGTTTGTAATAGTGTTGAAAGTTCATAAGAAATTTAGATCCATGGTACCTTAAATAAATTTTGAGATAACCTCCACAAATTTGACCACAATAGAGCAAACTTGTGATAAATTTTAAACTACAAAAATTAGGATTCGTGTTCCTAGGAACAATCATAAGAAGTAGTTGACATATAGGTCGAGTTTTGAGCCTTGACACATTGATAATGCAATGGCTTAGGTCAAAACTCACACATTGAAAAGTCATCAATGAAGAGAAGACAATATCATTATGAATTACACATACTCCAAACTTCTTACCAAATTCTACTTAGTTGTCTGCAACTCAGCTATACATAATCTTATAGTAAATACAAAATCCACAAAGCCTTCTTCACATAGCTAATAAATGGACATTGGAAGAGCACCCCTTATATAATAGTAATAGTAGCAATCGATAGATTATTTCATATTGAAATTCATAGCCATAGAACTCCTATGTATTGTATGTTGTATTCAACTTGCATTATCAAATATAGATACAATCATAGTTTTGATTGATACATGTAAATCATACTTGTGCACCATGTTGAATGCAATTTCAGTCAAGGCCTAAATTCGGTTTGACGTGTAATGATCTATGAATTTTGCATGCAAGTTATTATAACCAACAAAAGTTTGGGCCCAGTTTGAATGAGCAGTGGAGGACACTCTCTGAGAGGGAAACTGGAATTTGTACGTGTTCTACAGTCCAATCTCAGTCAATGTTACAATATATCAAAAGAGTTATAGTTCAAGGTTACAAAACCACAGTAAAAGTCTCCAGACAGAAAGAGGCAACGTTACAAAACCACAGTAGGCTTAGCCCAGCACCAATTACCCTGAACAACTCTAAACAAAACCATAAATTCATCTTTCTTTCAGCTTTGCTTCAAACTGGAACAATCTATTCTGAATTGGAGACAAGAATGACGCAAGATCTTTAATAATTGTACTTCTTTTGGAGTCCGGGATTCCCTTGTCAGCGTCCAAAGACACGTTCAACTAACAAAAAAAAGACAAGGAAATTTTATAATCAAGTTTTTGAATATCATGTATGACTAGCAAACTTTAAAACTAGTTTTAAAAAATATGAATATAATACAACACAAAATTATACAGCACAACACATTGAATTTCTGGACAACAATATAAATAAACAACAGTACCAGCTGGGATCTTTTCTATTTAGATGAGGATAATTTACCAACATTGATTTACACCATCCAAAAGATTGACACAACAGATCTCAAGCATGACAAAAATTTAAAATAAAATTGTTTCTCAACATATGTGTAGACAAAGAACATCCATCTGGTAAACGCCGACACTTAGTAGTGTTTAATTATGGCCCACCCCACATTCTAAATAAATATAAGCCAGAAAACATGTGTGTTTAAATTCCTATTTCTCTTTCAAATAGTATTTTTCATTTCTCCTTGCTAAGACCACGAAAGAGACCTATTTTTGATCCAGAAAACAGGTATGCTTATATAATTACTACTCTTTCAGCTAGTGTTTTGGATTTCAACTCCACTGATACTCTCCTAACTCAGAGCCAGATAGGATCCATTTGTGGTTATGGATAGCTGATAACCGTTTGTGGCAATGGATAGCTGATCAACTGCTATCAATTGGCTTCTAGGAGCTATTATTTGGCTTCTAGGAGCTGGTTTGAATACGATCAACTGGGAAGGTGATAAATATGAGGTTCATTCCTCTCATTGATGGCAGGCAAAAGCACATGATCCATGCCAATGCACTACACTTGGTCCAACAAGCAAAACAAAATGGGCTTTTCATTCCCAAGTGATTTTACTCATGCAATAGAGGTCCTTACTTCAGTAACAAGCTATGATATCAAATTCATTGTGTAGGAAACACAAATTCATTGTTAAGCTTAATGTTTCCCACCTCAAATCATTGGAGCGTAGGAAAATTACTCAGCAAATGTGGAACTTACTTCCTTGTTCTATTTCCAGTGTCGAGTGGAATTTGTGGTGGGAATGTGGAACTTACTTCCCTATTCTATTTCCCGTGTCGAGTGGAATTTGTGGTGGGAATGTGGAACTTAATTCCCTGTTCTATTGCCCGTGTCGAGTGGAATTTGTGGTGGGAATGTGGAACTTATTTCCTCGTCTTGGCCTTAACCCCAGATCTATCCCTCCTTGAAACATGATAATATCCAAGGAAAGATGGTCTCCCTATAAAATTCTACAAGGGTTTTTGAGACACCATTGGGAAACCTTTTAAACGTATGCTTGGAAGCTCTTCATATAGAACCACTTGCAGAGCAAACTAATGCAGGCATATTCAATATAAAGTTATAAACCACAACTTGTAGAATGGTTTTTGGACTCTAGAGGCCATTTAGAGCCTCACAGATTATGTATTTTGTTGCTAATATGTGCTGCACTTAGTGAAATTTTGATATATTCACTCTTAAATGGTATATAGATAAGCAAACTTTGCAAAGTTCATCTCTAATGGTTTGGAATCTTAAAAATATTTTTTATTAAAAATTATCATTTTTATGTATTTTTTTTTAATCCGGTTCATTGAATCTGAGTCTATCTGAGTCTGAGTCGAAACCCGATTTGATAGGTGGCCAAGTTGAAGACTGTTCCCAAGTTTTAAAACTAGGATATTAACTAATCACTGAAAAGTACAATATGACCTCACGGTAATTGCAGTAGCATTTTAAGAACTGTTGTAACAATGTGCCCAGTGGAATATCCATGGTAGTTTACCGATCATCCATGGAGTAGTACAACCCAATAAATGTATCAACCAAGTGACATCTTGTCAAAAATATTCACAAACTTTTCAAAGGAATTGAAAGTCTAGTTCTAGTGCTACGAATATTCATTTATTGTCCATTTGAAATAAGCATCAAATTGATGATAAAATAAATTTGTTGGAATTTTTCAGATAAATCTTAAAGTTGGAAGCATTCCCTAGTTTTCTGCAAAGAAAGAAGGGACATCATGCACCAAACTAAAAATGTAAATGGCATCTGCAGATAGGATATATCAAACATAAAGCAAGAATTGAAAGCCAAGCAAGTATGACAATAATACCTTTCCAGATGCATTTCGAATAGGTGCTGTGTGAAGAAGATTCCAGAGAGAAATGTTATCCTTCCTGCACGATAAGAACATCTATTAGTTCAAAAAGTTTTGTGAGCTATAGACTAGTTCTTTAAGAAACTAAACGAACTGATAACTTACACCACAATATTAAAATACTAATTTTCTGCTTCTAAAAGAGGTTTGCTCACTCTCAACATAAGCATACCTATAATTTAGGATCCGCACTGTACAACATTGTTCTGCTACAATACTTTGCCGTATCTGCAACTAATATCTGTTAAAAAAATGAAATGAAAAGTAACATGGCACGTGCTCTAGGAAGCACATAAAAGATGGATACAACATTGTTGAATATTATGAGGACATAGTTAAAACAAAGCGAAGTGCAAGTTATGACTGCCAAAACTGAATGCTTGAAACACCAGGAACCCATACGAGAATACAATGAAATGAAAAATGCTATAAGGCAAGTAACTCACCTGCGCTACAGCCGCATTGTCTGTGTCTCGACCCTGCAAAAATAGGCAGTTCTGCCCTAAAACTTCATCTCTAGAATAGCCTGCAAAATGGTTCACAGTTTTTATACCATTAGTTTATAGTCTATCCCCCATTCTTAATTCCTGGCATGTTCTTCATAATGGAAACCTCTTTGACATATTACCTTTTACCCTTACCCAATACTCTGTTTATATCCTTAACACACCAAAGACACATGCAGAACCAACAAATTTTAGAAATGGTCTGAATACGAAAGACGATCTTTATAGTAATGATGCCAAATTTAAAAAAATAAAAATAAAATAAGTTCCTTTAGTTACAAAGCTTAGAGATAGCATTAATATTTAATAGGGCTAAAGGACTTTTGTCACGGGAAACACATACAGCAGAAAAAAATAAAAATCGATGGGGATATGGGAGAAGAAAATCCTGTCACATTTTGAAAACAAAGAAACAAATGTCCAAGGAGAGGTAGATGCAAATTTTCAAGATCACCCACCCACGCAACGGATGTAGACTCTTAACCCAACATATCAACAAGCAGAAAATCCAGCATCAGGACATTTCTGGCAGATAAAGACAAATGTATGGATGGCAACACACTCAAGAACAAACCCATATAGCAGACCGACACAGGTATGCCGTTTCAGCAATATCTCTAAACCATCCTCAAGTGGCCGCAGAATGTTCCAAACATTGTATATACTCAGAAGCAGTGAATTAAATTACTAACAGTGCAACAAAGAGGAGAACTCAGAAACTTGTCAGCGCAACGGATCCATTCACAGAAATATTTCTATATCAGCAGCAGTGAGACACAAGTTTTATATGCAGTGAAGAATTATTTGCTGGTGTGCATAATTTTGCAAGCTGAAATTTTGATCAAGAAGAAAAGGAATTATTTTTTCAGCATAAATTATATTTACAGCGGATGGGCAGAAATCTGAACTTTGACAATAGACCATATTTCAGCATACTGAGCAAATGTATACGAACCATGGCAGCATCATATATTTATAAAAGCATAAACATAAGACAGTAGAAGATGTAATATTTTTTTTATTTTGCAACAGTCCTTCAAAGATATGACGTTGTTCCTTCAGCCTCCAATTATGTAATAAATCCCTATTTAAACATAAAGGAGATATAAGTAATTTGAATGTCTGCAATTCTATGTTTGTTGAGGTGGAAAAAGGAACCCTGCTCTGTTTTCTGGAGGAATACAGTTTTAAAAAATCTGATCATGGGTAATAAGCAGACTTAAATTTGGGAACCATAAGAATATATATAATCTTTTTGGAATAAAATGGTGATTTTGGAGGAATGAGCACTTTTTAAGATATCTGGTTGGGAGTGATAAGATGCTGAATACAGATTTTTCTCCATAAATACAAGGAAATATTGCTAGTATTCAAAAAAAAATTGTCAGACTCCCATACATTGAATGGGAGAACTTCTCCAGCTTGGAAACAGAGGGTGGAGAGGGATTATTTCATACATGACCCGTGGGAGATTGTCAATGGAGAAACACCAGAAGATCTGAGGCAATGATCAACCAATTATAAGAACAAAAATGCCCTGCTTCTCATAACTGTTGAACCCCAGGATGACATTCTTCAAAACATTAGATGATAAATTGTGTTGTCCAAACCTGGTGTAATTTAAGAAGCTTATATGAAACACCAAATGAACTTATGGTTTTAAGACAAATTTAAAGATTTCTGAAAGAAATTAAGAACATGTCCAAAAAATGCATCAACTTGAAAATGAATTGTCAATGCTTAAGACCACCATCGAAGACATGGAGCTTGTAACCATTTTATTGAACAGCCCTCCATACATGTACCATAATTTTGTGACCTTGTTATGCGTTTCTTCTAGAATTGAAGTGCCATCATTCGCAGAATTAGTAGGATTTCTTATCCAAAAAGATAAAACATTGAAGAAAGATGAGGACCAAACAAACATTCACAGGAAAACACAATGGTTGTGGCAGGGTTTGAGGTAGAGTCAGAAACAATAGCTAGCAATAAAATCAAATAAGTAATTCACGAAATACAAAAGGTAATTATCAAACCAACAAGCCTAAATATTGTAATTATTGTGGAAAGAATAATATGTAGAAGAGGAATGCTTTCTGACAAAACAGAGGAATAAAGCTAGAGGCAAATGTAAAGGCAAAGGTGGTAGACATAGAGGCAATTTTGCAAAGAATAATAAAACTATGAAGTTGAATGAGCTTAAAACAGACTAAAAAGAACTAGATGCTTTTCAGTGTCTCAAAAGGGATGCAACACAGAGGAATAAAACTAGAGCTGGATGTAATGGAAAAGGTGGCAGACATAGGCGCAATTTTGCAGAGTAATGAAACTAGAAAGTTGAATGAACCTAGAACGGAAAATCTTTTTATGTTCGCAAAATAGGAAGTAGAAGCTTCTCAGTGTCTGTGGTCACTGGTATCTTAATTTTTGAGCTTCCAAAAATGTAACTGGGAGGAAAGTTTTCAAAACTTGATAAATGTGAAAATAAAGTTGATAATTATATTAAGCGATAACAGAATATGTCATGTATGAGGTAAAGGAGAAATACCAACAAGAATTTAAAGGAACAGTAATAAAAGCATTAAAATATCCTTTATGTCCTTTGTTTCAAAGGAAAATTTTCTTTTTCATTTTCTAGAAGAAGCAATGTTTGATCAAAGAGGAATAATAATATTGTGGCCATAGGTACACAGTTGCCAGTAATTTTTCTTTTAAACAAGAACTGGAAAATTTTATTATAATATAAAAGTTGTGAAGTCAACAGGGGAAGTACAACAAAAGAGACAACCAGTGTCCTGCCCCTGAGGAGAGATTAAACAAAATATTCTTCTTACTAGACCATAAAATTCCCATTTTGATCCAAATACATGGCTATGGAATGTTTTGATAATGCTCATATCCATCTACTATTAATTGCCCCAATTTTTCACATGTGCCAAGATTGCTTGTGTGTCCACCTGTTCATTGTTGACACATAGGACATGAAACCATTGCACCATTCAAAACTTCCTTTGAGGGTTTTAATTCGAAAAAAAGTGAGCCAACTTATTGTCCTTTGGAGTTGTACCATGAATCATATGCCTGATGATGATTGTGGAATCCCCAAATACTAATAACTTTCGTATGCCACATTGGTGTGTTAATGACAGACCTTGGAGCACGGCACATGCTTCTGCCTGGTTGTTTGTCATATGACCAAACTCCATGTAAGCGAGTTTGTGCATGTGCTTGAGGCCGAACACTGTTATCTCCCACAACACCATCTCTTTCGAAGTGTACGATTCATAATGGCGCCACTCCACTTTCATCCAATATCCTAACTGGAGGTATTTGGCTCTAAACACGGCATGATGCAGTAACTTGCAAATAATGGGACTTGTAGGTTTCTTCCAAACACTGCCCCATAAGACTAATTACCTCCTCCTTTCTGCCTACTTCAGTTCTTGGTTGTGCTAAGCAACAGACATATTTGGTGTTCCACACAGCAGTTTCCAAGCTTGTAAGACCATGTATACCTTATAATTCTTGTTCTAGGTCCAAATTCCAATCGAGTCCTTCCCACTGGGGTTTAGAGGAGTACCCATCCTTAGCATAGACTAGATCAACATTCTAGCCTGAACCAAGCCCATATCATAAGATTCTTTCATTTGACCTTCAATATTAGGAAACTATTTCTCTCTCTCTCTCTCTGGTCATGGCTCTCGCGTGCCTCCCATGGTCACCAGCTAGGTCCTCCAAACCTTGGACACTCTCAAGACAACATCACTAGATATTCTATCAGTGCCTTCGCAACAATGGATGCAGTGAGAGACTTTCCTTCTCACTCTACATATCCTCATCTCATCTTACAGACAGACAGTTGATTTTTCTTTCTTGCACTCTTCCTGTCATTGCATTATTTAAATCACATATTTGTTTTATGCTTTCTGAGCAGCCCAGTGCACCCCTACAACTTAGTGTCACCGACTGTGTTTCCTTGTCCCATTTAGTAATTTACATATATTTTTGGTAGCTGTTGAACATTAATAAAATTATATTATCTATCTTCTCATCTATAACTCTCAATCAATCACCTACCAGTTCTAGTAATTTTGAGCATGTTGTTGTCTTGATATTATGTTATATGAGCTATCTCCCATTCAATAAAGTTTAAACATCATTGCACAAAGAAAAAATAACTTTTTTTCTAAAAACATCTATAAGGCCACGTATATTAGAGGACGCATATCATAAATGAGAGTGTACAGCAAGACAGAAATGAAAAGGGACAAGGTACACTTATATCTGTACAATTTAGTAGGGTTGCAAATAGTGAATGATATAACTCATCTAACTCTTTCGGATTTTGGGAACGAGGAACAACTTTCAAGGATTTCATATACCTCATGGCAATGAGCTTTTCACTTAAGTCTTTAACTAATGAACAACATAATCATGCAAAACGAAGCATCCTAAAACAAGTAATATTTCAACTTCTGAAATTAAACATTTCTATCATTTCATGTGTTCAACAAAGATAGAAATATACCAACATTTTGAAAGGGACAAAAAAACATTAACAGGAATACAAGAGACCTATGTTTCAATTCCATCAGTCTTACAAATTGATATAACAAACAAGATCTGGTAAGGTTTCCAAAAACATAGATCATTGAAGAACGCTATGATTTAATATTCATACCCAGTGGCTGGAACTGACAGAATCATACAGTCTAGAAAGCAGAGACACAGAAACAAAAATTACATTAAAGTGAATAGACAATCAAAAGAAGCCAATTAAACAAATAAACTCTATGCATACATTGAAAGCATATGTCAATGGTGGTATCGTACAGAGAACAATCTGAAACATAATAATCATAGTATGAAATTATGCATATTTTGTTTCTACTTTCATGCATACACACACACACACAAATTCCATATCAAAGAAAAAGTGGGGATGCATCATGTGCAATTAAAAACAGTTTCCCCACAGTATAAGGGACATGCATCATTTCTATTACTATAATTCAAAAGAGAAAAGAATCCTCATGTGCTTTGTTGTATTTGCAAATTCCAAATACTCTAGCAATGCCACAAACAATTTCTAAGTACAGGGATGTTTATCTTCTCAGACCAAGTCACAGCTATTCCTTGCTTTCTATGTCAACCAGAATTAAGGAAACAAGTTTTGGACATGGTACAAGTTTCAGAAACAGTGCTTCCAACTTTGAGGAAACATAGAAATGCCATATCTATCTCTAGATGTATGATTAGGAAGGAAATTTTTATTTGTATGGTATGCATATAGGTGTGGAGTATGAGCTTCCAAAATAACTTCTATCTGTTGTCATATAGATTATTACTTTTGTTTTTACAGAAATGAAGCAAAATTTAGACACTGGAATCTGCTGGAAGATGTCTAAGAAAACTTTCACAGAGGTTTCCTACGCATTTTTGTGTCAAGTCCATAATGGAAATGATTATGATAATGAAACAATCCCTAAGCCAAAATTTTCTGTTGATATAATATTATACCCAACATTGAAATTTTGTGAAGCCCCATTTTAGCTACAAGAATTTGTTCTCACCGTATATGTTTGAAGTTTGAACCTTCATTCATGGCAACAAAATAAATGCATATAAAGCAGAGACTAATGTATAATCATGACTTACCATATCGGAAGAAAGGGTGGCCTGTAGCTTGATTTCTTTCTGCAAGGTACGATGCAAGCTGGACTTCACCAAGCTCCACTTTTCCAGTATTCGCAACTCCATCCAGCCAATCAACAATTTTTTTCCAGCTGTATCTCAGATCTCTGCTATATACGAACTATGGGAGGCCCTAACGGATCAGAGAGAGTCGGCCTCGCTCAGCCAGCAAGAACTTAGAAAATCGGTGTGCACAAAGCCCAGCCACCTCTCCGAACCACTGCTTCCAAGAGCATTCCAAGTTAACACATGTTTATGTGTAGAGTAATACCCCTGAAATTGCTGTCTACAGACCACAATCTTGCTCTGATAAATCAAGAAATAGAGGTGATTGAAATCTAAACAATTGAATTGACAGCCAACGATTCCCAGACTTCCAGGTTGAGAAAACTCTTTCCAAGTCCCCTAAGTATCGGATATCAAACATAGAATAGTATTGCAATTGCACTGGTGCACATCAGAGTGATTGTCCAATGTCAATCGTATTAGGGTAAGTCACTTCCTGGGTTGACTTGCATCAATGGCTTTGCTCAGAATATTAAAATTCAAGTGGAACCTTCTAAGGGGCATCAATGTCATGATCCATTGCAGGAATACACATGAAGCATTTCCTGATCAAAATGATGATAGCTATCAGGGCTATTAGATTTTCACAGCTAAGAATCACCTGAAGCCATTCATGCATTTTCAATGATGAAGCTTTTACCTGCTGAAGGAAAGGTGAACATGCCAAATTTTCTATGAAACGGAACTTAAAGATGCATGTTTTCTTCTTGTTATTCATCATAAGTTAACCCTTACCAACCCTTTCCAGGCTTTCTTTATTACAAACGATTTTAAATGGGGCTGCAAGAAGTAATTATATTGGGGCTATGCCTCTTTTTTCCATATCACTCTGTAGCTTGTAAACTTCCTCTATATTTCCCATTTTGACATGTACTCTCATCAAGATATTATAAACAATACTATCAGGCACAATGCCCTTCCCAGTCATTTCATTAAAAGTAGAATTTGCTTCTTGCATCAGGCCTTCATTACTAAGTCCCCATATAAGAGACGAATATGTATATAAATCAGGTTCAATACCCCTCTCTATCATTTTTCTTTTCAGGTCAAGAGCTTCATGCATATCACCCTCCTTCAAATTTCCAACAATCAGGGAAGTATAAACAATCTTGTCAGGAACCAAATCATTTTCTAACATTTCCTTGAAAAACAGCTTGGCTTCCTGCAAATTTCCACTTTTACAAAGCCCATCAATGAGTGATGTGTAAGTGACTGCATTAGGTGACATACCTGATTCTTTTAGTCTATCAAAACAGGTTTTTGCCTCATGTAGTGAACCTTGTTTGCAAAGCCCGTCAATAAGCACGGAATAACAGATGAGATCGGAAGTAATACCCTGGTCTAACATTTCATTATGCAGATTGAGAGCCTCCTGCATATTGCCTTCCTTAAAATGTGCGTAAATGAGAGTGGTATAGATAACATCATTCATGTGCAGACCCCTTGCCATCATTTTATTGATGACTGTTTTGGCTTCCTGTAACTGGCATAGATTGCAAAGGCCTTGGATAACATCACCATAGACTTAAATGTCTGGTTCAATACCTTGCTCTTGCATTTTATCAAAAATTTCCAATGCCTCTTGCATATTTCCCTGATTGAAATGCCCATCAATTAGGGCAGTGAATATAAATTTGTTAGGAGATATTGTAGTCTCTGACATTTTCTTGAAAATATCATCAGCTTCCCGTACTTTTCCTTCCTTGCATAAACCATCAACAAGAGCCCCATATGTGACAGCGCTAGGAGTTAAACCAGATTCTACCATTTGATCATAAAGTTTGCAGCTTCTTGCAGATTACCCTCTTTACAATTTCCATAAATAAGACAAGTAAATGTAAACTCATTGGGATGCAAGCCATGTCCTCTCAGGGCCTTGAAGGTATTGTTCGCCTCTTGCATCATGCCTTCCTTACAGAGTTCATCAATAACTGTACTGAAGGTGATCACATTGGGCAAGATACCATTTTCTCTCATCTCATTGAGGACATCTAAGGCTTTCTGTAGCTGCCTTTGCTTGCAATCCCCATTAATGAGAGTATTGTAAGTAATGACATTGGGTTTGCAACCAGTTTCCTGCATTTCATCACACAACCCCTCCACTTCCTCTAGTTTGCCTTCTTTACAATATCCATCAATCAATGAATTGTAAGTAACAATGTCCGGTTGGCAGCCCATCTCTTTCATTTGATTGAAAAGGTTCCTTGCACACTGCAAATCCCCCTCTTTGCACGTGAAATTAATCATAATATTGTATGTAAATACATTGGGAAGAACCCCACTGCCCGTCATGTTTGCGAAGAACTTCCTCGCTAAGTCCCCACGATTGGACTTCCAAAAACTATGCAGAAGCATATTACAGGCATAAACAGTGGGAACAATCCTAAACTTCTTCATTCTATAAAAAACTTCAGAGGCCTCTTCCATCATCCTAGTTTCGGTGTAAGTCCTCAAAAGGGCATCGAACGCTCTGGAAGGCGAATTGCATGCCCTCTGTGTTGCCCTCACCATGTCAAACAGGTTTGGACTTGGGTGTTCACGTTTGTGTGCCCTCACAAGACTCTTGAGGATCTCTTGGGCATGATGATACATTCTGCCCTTGTAGAGTATGTGGGCAATCATGCAATGTGATTCTGTGGTATGATAAAAACCTTGCTGTTGGCTTGCCCATCTAAAGAATTTAAATGCCAATGAGGCTTCTTCTCTTAGCTTCACAAGAACTTGAGATACATGAAGAGGGGCCAAAGTGGATTTCAGCAGTGTGCAGGCCCTTAAATCATTCCAATGCTCTTCTCGGACCATTGCACATGCATTTTTTATCAATACATCTTCATCGCCATCTGCAACCCTGGGGGTGATGGGCATGCTGCTTTTGGTTGAAAACACAAAACACCGAATCTTCGGTGATGTGGATGTGGATGTTTTGGGTTTTGCTGGTAATAAATGAGTAATATCTACACGCCCTTTTGACAGAGGAGACTTATCAATGCGACAATGGCTATTGTTAATGTAGAAGAGGACTTGTATGTGTTTATGATTTATGGAAATTTTGCTTACTTCTGTGCCTCTGATGTCGGTCCTGATCTTCCTCATCTTCTTTTGCTGTTCTCTTTCATTCATAGTCTTCGATTTCTTCTTTTGCTACTTCTGCGGTGTTATTGTGATTCTTCAAAAACATCTTTGTCTGATGGCGTCCCTGCAATTCGTTGTCATTCCACTCCATCTCCTCTCGTCCACTTCTCTAGTCGTAATACTGGTTTTCTCATCCTTACGGTTTTCGTTTGCATTCCACTCCAGCACCTCTCGTCCACTTCTCTAGGCCTAATACTGGTTTTTCATCCTCTGTTTCTGCGTAAAATGGAGCAAATGCCATAGAAATCTGAAAAATCGGGGGTGAATGCCATGGAAACCTGGAAAATCGGGGGCGATTTTCATGTTTCCTGTTTTGTGCGCCCTTTTTTTGGTGGGCTAATGTTAAATAATTAATTATTTTTAAAATATTTTTTGGGCTAACTTTATTAAACTATAAAAATGGGTTTTATATAAAAAATTCGCCCTAATAAAATTTAAGATCCCTGGTCATCATGAATAAGTCTCGTGGAGGAATGATTTCCTATGTAGGTGAATGGGATGAAGAGGTTCCTGGTTTATGAGGAATCAATTGGGAAGAGTAGCCTTGACATATATATAAGGTCGGTATCATGTGGATATGAATTGATATTATATGTTTGTGATATGCCTATTTTTATGTTATAGAAAGGTAATTTTAAGTTATACATCAGCAAAATGGAAGCAGTGTGATCAGTGGCATGATGGAACATGCATGAATAGTGAAGGGAATCTAGAAGAAAGGTTTATTGGTAGAGTCATTTTGTGGTCAATGGATGTGCAGTACTATTGTTGTGTATATGTTGTACATGTTGTACTTTTGATGTTATGTACATGTGGTTTTGTGTATATATGATAGTGTGTATATGATTTTTATTTAGTGCTATGTACAAATGGTGTTGTTTACATGCAATGTTATGTACAGATGGTGTTGTGTACATGTTTTTTATGCAGTGTTGGGTATAGATAGTACTATGTACATGAAGGATATGCAGTTTAGTGTACATATCATACTGAGCACATGTTGAATATGTGGTGTTTTGTGCATGTTTCATATCCAGTGTTGTGTACATATGGAGTGGTGTGCATGTTTTAAATATGGTGCTATGTACATGTGGTGTTGTGTGCATGTGGTGTTGTGTAAATGTTTTACATTGGGTGTCATGTGCAGGTGGTGTTGTGTACACATCGTGCATATGGTGTTGTGTACATGTGGTGTTGTGTACAGATGTTGCAAGTGGTATTGTGTACATGTGGTGTTGTGTACAAGTGGTAATTTTTACATCTTGTACATGTTGTATTGTGTGCATGTCATACATATTGTGTTGTGCACATCTGGTATCGTGTGTGTGTTGTATGTGTTATTTTGTTTGTGTGTAGTACTGCGTATGTGCATTGCGTAGTCATGGTATCATGACATGTGTATTCGTTGTGTTGTACTCTATGTATGTATGTGTTGTGTCACACACCGAATCTAGGTGTATGCATTGTGTTGTGTGTAAGTGATATGAATATGGAAAAACTAATTTTTTCGTGCTATCCTCCTTATCATTTAAATAAATGTGTGCTTAAGGATTGTCCCAAATTTGTTAGGATATTCCGACACATCGGAAATAGTTAAGAATAACTTAGTCTAGTGTAGAGTTAGGTAACGTGTGTTTCTTTACCATGTAGATTTGTAACTTATAATCCAACGGTCATGAGTTGTAGTGATCCGACGATTATCTCTCACCTTGGTATTAACGACACTTGATCCGTGGCTTAGCACCCGATTGGTCCATGATCTCTATTTAAAGAGCATGGAGGGTCATTTTTCCGGTAACCGTTTATGAGAGAAACATATGTAACTTTTCTTTTATATTAATAAATTCCCTGAGGTGGCCGTGTTGGCTCAGGGCGTGGATTGTTTCCCTCTTTGAGGGTTTTAACCATGTGATTATACTGGTGTACTGATTTGTGATCTTTCTGTGAGAAGTGACCTTTGGTTCTTGATCTACGAAACTTACCCTGTAAATTCCTACATGGTATCAGAGCTATTTTGAGGGCCACGTCCGTTGTTGATCAAAATCCGAAGCCGGTTTGACTGCATGAAAATTCCGTTTTGTAGATATACTATTTATGAACATTTTTGGGCTTGGAGAAATTCTCGGTTGTGTCCGGAGCATCTGTTACAGTGAGGAACACCTTTAATTTCATGCGAAAAGGTTTTCAGCTGCCCAAGTTATGTCAGTTTAGATCTGGAGGTATAAAGCATCTATTTTTGCAGTTATATTTTTTAATAGTTCTGCTTATTTCGGTTTATTTTTGTTTATTTTTGGTATTAAAGTTTTTTTTATTTTCTGGATCTATACCCTCTTCTCTGTGTATGCTCTTTGTTGTGCGCTCTGTGTGATCTCGTCAAATCAGAAATAGGAAAAAGGGATTTTTTTGCTACGTATGCTCTTTCCCCGCGTCTTTGTGCGATCTCGGGAAATTAGAAATAGTAAAAAAGTGATAGTTGCCAGTAAGGCTAACCGAGAATCTAACATTCTGCCGTAAGGCATTGCATTTATTTTTTTTTCTCCTTTTTTGTGCAGGAAAAGGCATGCACACCACCCCAATAATAATAATAATAATAGTACCCCCTTCCTCCTTTCTAAAATAACATAATCCTTTTACTATCTCACTTGGTGAGGGGATAGTTTATGAAAATAGAGGTCTTGGGTTCAAGTCTCATTCTCAAAGCTTCTTTTGTAAAAAAAATTTGTTCAAAGGGCAGATTTTTTTTTAAAGAGCCGCACTTCATCTCGTTCCCGTAACTATTTAGCATCTACAACTCAGTTTTTTTCAAAAGGCATAACTTCTTCATCCAGAAGAGATTTTTTGAGCCATTTTTTTTGAAACGGCCTAATTTTTCGAGATCTTTCCATTGGAGTAGTTAGTTTTAGCTTTCCTTAGCTTCATTTAAAAAAAAATAAAAATGGAAAGTGCATACCTAGTTATTCTTAACAACACCAATTATTTCCAATGGCTACCTCACATGGTAGATATACTTAGAAGTAAAGGGATTTATAGAATAGCCACAGGGTTAGAAACTAAACCTTCTGATGATGATAAAGTTTCTAAATGGGAAAATAAAAAAGATCAAGCATGAGGGTTGATAGGAATGTCCATTGCTCAAGATCTTCGATTTCATATCCTTGACATTGACACCCCTCCTTTGAAAAGCTAAATATTGTCTTTGGCATTCAAAATCAAATCAAGGACCATCAGCTTGAAAATGAGTTGCTTACTTTGGACCGCAATAATTTCTCCTCTATTGAAGATTTTTTGTCCAAATTCAAGACCCTCAGAGTTCTTTTAGAAGGTTGTAAGGTCAAAAAGGAAGATGGTAGCCTCATCTATTGCATTCTTACTAATCTTGGCCCTGCATACTTTGTGTTTGTTTCCACCTTCCATTCCACTAGAGAAGCCATCATTTCTTCAGGAACCACCTACAAGAATCCCTCTTTTGATGCCTTTTGTGATTCTTTGATAAGAGAACAAGAAAAAATTTTACACCTTGGTCTTATCACTGCTGGAAACGCTTCTAAGAAAGCCTTAGCAGCCCAATATCAATCATATCAAAAGAATCCCAAGAAGTAGTATCCTAAAAAGTATGGTCTGAAACCAAACAAGGGTCCTAAGCAATTTCAGCCACAAACTAAAAAAGCGACTCGCCAAAATGATAAGGCATATAAAAACAAAGGAAAGAAGATAGATAGACATTGCAACTTTTGCAATCGTGATGGCCATTTAGAGTCCAAATGTTTTAAGAATATGGAAGCCTTAGAAGCAGCAATGAAGAAGCACAACATCAGTTTGGAGCACTTTTCACCTTCATCTTCAAGAATGGCACTTTCTGCTTGTGGTTGCCAAGCATCAAGATCTATTCATGCATTAAATGTAGCTTCTTCTTCTCCTTCTCATGAGTGACTCATTGATTCTGGAGCTTCTTACCACATGGCTAAAAATAAATCCATGTTTTCTTCTTTAAATGATTGTAACACCAAACATATTTATGTTGGTGATGATAGATCTCTTAGTGTTTTAGGATCTGGAACCATTCATCTAGATAATGGTCAGTTTAATGATGTACTATGTGTTCCTACCTTGTCATGAAACCTTCTATCTTTTTATCAGATAACTCATCCAGGTGAAGGGAAAATAGTATAATTATCACCTCATGATGTTGTAATCAAGGACCTCAAAGATCCTAAACATATTTTAGCCACTGCCATTGCTGATGATTCCACAAGGTTGTATAAGTTTGACAATGTTGGGTTGTCATCTCTTCCCTCTGTTTTCATTGCTCATAATGATGATGTGAGCAAACTTTGGCATGAGCGATTTGGTCACTTAAACTATCGCTCTCTTCAAACTCTGTCTAAGGAAAATATGGTTACGGGCCTTCCTATGGTATCTTGTCGGGATGGTGTTTGCTCCGGATGTGTACTCGGAAAACATCCTCAGGATAGTTTTGACAAACGTGCCTCTTGGCACGCTTCAGCCCCTTTGCAGCTTGTCCACAGTGATTTATGTGGTCCTCTTCATGTTGTTTCTTTCTCTGGTTGCAAGTACTTCTTAACCTTCATTGATGATTTTTCTAGACGCACTTGGGTATATTTCTTAAAACTCAAGAGTGAATTTTTTAACATGTTCTTGGCCTTTAAGGCCTTTGTTGAGAAACAATATAGACATCAAATTCTTAAGTTAAGATCAGACAATGGTGGAGAATATGTTAACAACAAATTTATCAACTTCTGCACTAAGCATGGCATAAAATTGCAACATACTATTCCATATAATCCACAACAAAATGGTGTGGTTGAAAGGAAGAATCACACCTTAAAAGAAATGGCTAATTGTATGCTTCAATCTAAAGGACTTGGTCTCAATTTTTGGGCAGAAGCCATTAACTCTACAAATTATATAGTAAATCGCACTTCTACTAAGGTTTTAAAGAATATAACTCTAGAAGAAGTTTGGAGCTCAATAAAACTAGATGTAAGTCACTTTTGTGTTTTTGGAAGTGATGCTTGGGCCCATATTCCAGATGCCAAACATAATGATTTAGAACCTAAGAGTGAAAAATGTATTTTTGTTGGATATTCTGAAGATGTCAAACAATATAGATTTCTTCAACCCAAATCCAAAAATATAATCATTAGAAGAGTTGTAAAGTTTGATGAAAATATATCGGCCTGCGAGCCTAGTTCGGCAGGTGTGCCACCTTTGGCCTACGAGCCTAATTTGGCATATGTGCCACCTCTCTCTCTCTCTTCTATTTTTAATATCATTCCTTATAGTTCATATGATGACAACGAGGATGACAATCCTCCTCCAGCTCATGAAATTGTTCCTTATACTCCACCGCTTCCAAGATGGGTCCGCTCTACTCGGGATGCAGCAGGTTCTCTTGCAGGTGACCCTGCTGATCGACGACATACACGTTCTCAGTTCAAAAGAACCTCTTCCTTATTGGCTCAAGTTCCAAAAAAACTTGATCCAGAAACCTTTGAAGAAGCCTCCGGTCATCCAAATTGGGATGAAGCTATGAATGAAGAGTATCATTCCTTATTGGAAAACAATACTTGGGATCTTGTTCCTCTTCCAAAAGGAAAAAAACTTGTCAAATGCAGATGGGTTTAGAAAACAAAGTTTGGACCAGATGGAAAAGTGGATAGACATAAAGCTCGTCTTGTCGCTAAAGGTTTTTCACATGTTGAAGGAATTGACTATACTGAAACCTTCTCCCCTATTTCCAAAATGATATCTATCTACCTTTTTCTTTCCCTTGCTACCTCCTTTAAATGGGAAGTCCATCAGATGGATGTTAAATCTGCCTTCTTACATGGAGATTTGCATGAAGAAATCTACATGGAACAACCCCCTGGATTTATCCAAAAATACTCCAGCCTTGTTTGTCGTCTTAAGAATTCTCTCTATGGTCTCAAACAAGCTCTTCAGGCTTGGTATGCAAAAATGGATAGATTTCTCTTATATAATGGTGTTTCTAGGTGTCATTCTGACAACACTGTCTACAGCAAGAAGGTGGGTAATTCCTTCACCATCCTTGTTCTTTGTGTTGATTATCTTATCCTTACTGGTAGTGATACAAACCATATAAACCATGTGAAGTCTAGCCTCAAAAATAAGTTTGAAATGACAGACTTAGGACACTTGCATTATTTCCTTGGTCTTCAAGTCTTGCAATCCAAGGAAGGCATTACCCTCTCTCAGTCCAAGCATGCCTGTGATCTTCTACACCACTTTCACATGGAAGAATGTAAGCCTGCCCCTTCTCCCTTTTAGTCTCGAGTCAAGCTTTTAGTCACCTATACTACCCCTAAAGTTGATGCTACGTTATACCATCAACTTGTTGGTAAACTTTTGTATCTAACCCATACCCATCCTGACCATTTCTTTGCCATTGGTCTTGTTGCTCAGTTTATTCACCAACCTCATGAAAGTCATTGGAAAGTAGCTAAAAGAATACTTTGATATATTCGAGGTACAGTTCAGTTCGAGATTCATTACAGTGTAGGAGCATCTCCCTTGTTTATTGGTTTCACTAATTCTGATTGATCTGGTGACCCTGATGATCGAAAGTCCACTGTAGGATATGTATTCACTCTTCGTTCAGGACCTATTACTTGGTCTTGTAAGAAACAAAGTTCCATCTCCCTTTCTTTAGCAGAAGCAGAGTATCATGGTGCAGTTGAAGCCAACAAGGAAGCCATGTGGCTTCGTTAGATCCTGTCTGAATTTGGTCTTCATCAACAACATCCAACTACACTTTAGTGTGATAATCAGAGTGCCATTCAGCTATGTAAAGATCCAGTTTAGCATCAGTGTATGAAACACATTGAAGTCCACATACACTTCATCAGAAATCTCATTCATGATCGTGTTCTTGAAGTGCAGTATTGTTTGACGAATGATCAAGTAGTCGATATCTTTACAAAGGCTCTCACAGAAGTGAAGTTTACCAAACTTTGGTCCATGCTTGGATTTTAGGAAAGTTGTCATTAAGGGGGGATAGGCTCTAATGCCTCCTTCCTTATCCTATTGTGTCACTTTTGTAAATCCTTCAATCCTATCCCAATTTGTTCTTAAGGGGGGATGTTAGGATATTTCAACACATAGGAAATAGGCTCCTTTTGCGTCGCCTTTGTAAATCCTTCAATCCTATCCCAAGTTTTTCTTAAGGGGGGATGTTAGGATATTCTGACACATAGGAAATAGTTAAGAATAACTTAGTCTAGTGTAGAGTTAGGTAAAGTGTGTTTCTTTACCATGTACATTTGTAACTTATAATCCGACTGTCATGATTTGTAGTGATCCAATGGTTATCTCTCACCTCAGTATTAATGACAGTTGATCTGTGGCTTAACACCCGATTGGTCCATGATATCTATTTAAAGAGCATGGAGGGTCATTTGTCCGGTAACCGTTTATGAGAGAAACATATGTAACTTTTATTTTATATTAATAAATTCCATGAAGTGGCCGCGTTGGCTTAGGGCGTGGACTGTTTCCCTCTTTGATGGTTTTAACCACGTGATTATACTGGTGTACTGATTTGTGATTTTTTTGTGAGCGGTGACCTTTGATTCTTGATCTACGGAACTTACTCTATAAATTCCTACAAAATTAGCAAGTTATGAGAGGGTTTATGTGTCAAGTTAGTGTTTATTTTATGAGCAATTCATTACGTTATTTATCTTTAAAAACATATGTACAACAAGTATATTCTAGAGAACACATTACATAGAAAACACATAACACAGAACTGATAATGAAGTTCACCCCTCCTGGGTTACATCTCCATGGACCTGCTTCAATGGATTGGCTCTCTTTGGATTAATGGTAAATTATCTGATCACATGAACGTACAGTGCTCCAATGGCTTTGCAACCTAATCCATTGGATTTGGAAGACTCAAAAACCCCTAAGTAGCCTCTTTTGGCTCTATAAATCTTCTTCAGGTGATCTAGACATGGCCTCCTCTCCTTGTGGCCCTAAGCATATTTAATATTCAAAGTGGAAAAATAACTTAAAAAAGTGCTCCTATGCATCTGCAGCTTGCACCCTCATGCTCAGAGCATCCAAATCATCTAGGATTGGCTCTTTCGGAGCCTAATTTTGTCAAAATATGCCCAATTTATGGCTTCTTCATTTTCTCCTAGGAAAACTCCACTAAAACTGGAGCAACTCTAGTTAACTCAGACAAATCTGGAGTTCCTGCCAAAATTGGCAGACTCCACGAACTCCACCACCATATTAAAATTGATCTAATTAGTGGTAAGCGATATTAATTGTGGCTTAATATGTGCTTTAGGTGTTAATGTCGTTTTTTTATAAATCCACTTTAAAATTGTGATAAGTGAACTTTAATCATATATTATGGGTTAATTAAACCTGTATTTAAAACTAATCGTCCTGCATTTGGTTAGGCCTCCACTTGTGGTCATGGCACGAGTTCCCATGGTAAGGGGTTGGCCCTATGGGTCTATCCCCACTCACTCCAACCATAAACCTTAATTGAATTCAAATATAATCAAATTCTGTTATGTGGTAAGGACTTGTGTAGTGGTATGTTGGTAAAACCTGCGTGTAGTGTGGGGGAGGTCACGGGGTCAACCCTGACCTCCACCCAGCCTCCAATAAATTTTTCCACATGATTATTTAATATGACCTTTGACTTCATTTAAAATTCAGCCTTTGGGAGGGGGCACGTGGCAGCCTCTAGGCTTCCCACGTGTCCTCTTTCCATTAGCTCATCCCAACAACTAGTAAAAATGCGACAAATCACCCAGCTTAGAAACAAAGCATGAAGTGACACTTGTCACAGTGTCATTTGGAAATTTTATGGCATATTCTAGGAATATTCCTTGGAATATTTTTTTTCTGAATGGGCTACCCAATCATCATCCTACCAAATCGGCACAAATTTCAGTTGTCTGAGAAAATGGACAACAGGATCTAAATTTTTCATACGGAGTCATTTCTCGATGAAAAGAAATGCACCAAAATTAGGAAGATGAGATATATCCAGTATTTTAGGTTTCAAATGATTTTTAGTACTTTTAAGTTTTATCAAAAAATTTCCCCCAATTCAGTTTGTGATCACTCCTTCCCACTAAAAGGATTTTGGACCACAAAATTTGATTATCTGATGAGAGTTTAATACTCTTCTCTCTTCCAAGTTCTATCGACTTGATTCTACTTGAAAAATATTCATGACAACCACTTGGTTTCACTGACATGTGTTGCCTTGCAAATGGCTTGGAACTTCAACCAATGTCCTACTTTTGCTTGTTGACCCAATCCAACACTTATTGGTTGCTTGCTAACTGATTAAACATGTTGTTGTACGAAAGCAATCCCTTTGTTCTTGGAAAGCTGACTGATGGCCTTCCTACTGAGAATCATATTCCTCCTTTGCACACACATACATTCGATGCAATATTATCCTTGGAAACCACTTTTCCAAGTTAAGCCCATCTAAGTGAACTACATGAATGAGTTATAATATCAGTGATCACAAGAGAATAAATGACCATTCCTTTTACCTCCACGATTCCAAATTCCACATCTGGAAGAATTCACTCTCCATCTCTTTCGCTTCTTGCCGTGATGCACCATGTGGTCTACAAAATGACTGTTGTTTTTGCTGCAAAAATCCTTATCGAGGATAAAATCCAAAAGACTTTGAAATAAATCAATACAAACTGAACATCGCGAATACTTGTAGAAATTTAGTGTTGAAAACATTTGTACATACAAATTATGTTGCCACTACTCATATAACATTTTTTTAAATTCTTTTTGACATAATCAAAGAGAAATTCATTTTTACAACATGGAGAACTTGACACCCAAATTTTCCATTACAATTGACTAACAACCAAACCAAACTAGCATAAACATTCTAAAGAAAAAATCGTTGCATGTAATTGATTTATTCATGAATGATCACTTTTACAAATTACCCACTATGGGGATATGCAACTAGTGCAAACAAAGACTTACAATATTCAACTGGAAAAATAGTCTGAATAGTTCTTACCTAACATGGTGACTAAACCCTCTACTTTAACGTTTCCTTATTTTGAAGTTATTCATGGGTTGTAGCATCTTGTGCCACTTTTGATTTTGTCACTTCATTTTCCGGTTCTTGCATGGTTTTCTTACCTTTTCCGGGATGAAGTTTTGGAAAAAATTTCCAACACTTTTTGATCCAATGCTCACTGATATTTCAGTGAGTACAAAAGTTCCTTTGAGCTCTTCTTGGCTTATATGCCATTTTCTTTGATTTACTTTTCCTCTTCTAGTTCTCAATCTCAAGAGACATAAACATCTTCTTGATGATGGCCTTTATTTTGTCGCAGTCATCTACACAATGGTTAGAATAATTGCAGAAAGTGCATAGAGACATTCTCCTCAACATGTCACTCAAATAAACGGGTTGTTTTAATTTAAGACGAGTATACATTTTCTTGGTGTCCTTTGGCTTATGCTTCCTAGATGATGAACTTTCATGGCTAGAAGAACTTGCATCGGCTTCTTCTTCATATTTTTCATCTCTCTCTAGAGATATCTTCAAGTCTCTTTTATATTTGGAGAACCAAACAGGTACTAGCTCCGAATGCAGATTCCAACACCTTTCTTTTTCATGTCCTCTTTTATAGAATAAGGTACATGATATAATATAGTTGTCATTAGAATACCATTATTTTGGTGCAACATAACCTAAACCTTCATACTTATGTCTCCCTTTTATCTCTATTGGGTTCTTGATGACTTGTTGATTTACACGAAGAGCTAAGCCTTGCTTGTAACCCATATTTTCCAAGAGCTTAGACCCAATACCTTTTTTGTGTCTTTCAAATACTATAAAAGAATTTACATTATCATATGCATGTAAATAAGGATCATGTGCATCCTTACCATTTGTCTCATCTCTTGATTGAGGCACAAAGATGGTTTCACACACCTTTCTTATTTTAGCATGTCCTGTTGTACTCTTTTGTTACCTTATGTCAGCTCCTTAACATGAGATGCTGATTGAACCTCATACTCCACATCATGTGGAAAAAAGGCACAAACATATCCATCTTCCATCTTGGAAGGAATTTCTGCATTAGCATTTTGCATCAAAGTTGTAGAAAAATGTGAAGTTTGTAGAGATGATGGTGGTTTATCACCATTAATTTTACCTTATTCCTTCATTGGAGAACCTTTTCCTTTTGAATATCTTGAGCCTTCACCTTGAACTTGTGAGTTCCTCTCTTCATAGAGGACCCTCACCATCTCTGACATGTCCCAATTTTTTTTTTTAAATATTTCATCTTTTGTTAGGATTGTATGCTCTCCTCCTTGAGGCATGCTTACCGAAGCCTCATAAATCTCTAAAGATAAAACTCGAGGTGGAGCTTGTTAGAACTCTTGCCTCCTTCTCATTTTTCCCACTTGGGAATATGTATCAACAAACCTTCCTTCTCCCCTCTAGAGCTTTAACCTTGTAATAATTTTCACCCTCTTTTCACAAGCAACAAAAAATAACAATCAACCTGCAAGTCTGATACCAACTTGATCTAAATCTGGACAAAATAGTTTTGTTGTGCTAGCTTCCTCATCGGTTAATAAAAGTGTGCTTAAGGATCATCCCAAATTAGCAAGTTATGAGAGGGTTTATGTGTCAAGTTAGTGCGTATTTTATGATAAATTCATTAAATAATTTAGCTTTAAAAACACATGTACATCAATTAAATTACAGAGAATACATTACAAAAAAAACACATAACATAGAGCTAATAACAAAGTTCACCCCTCCTAGGCTACATCTCCCTAGAACTACATCAATGGCTTGGGGCTATTTCGATTAATGGTCAATTCTCTGATTACATGCACCTAGAATTCTATAATGGAAATGAAACCTACTCCATTGGATTTAGAAGACTCAAAAACCTCGAGGTAGCCTCTTCTAGCTCTACAAATGGTCTTTAGGTGATCTAGACATGGCCCCCTCTCCTGGTGGGCCTAGGCATATTTAATCTTCAAGGTGGAAAAATCAGTTACAAAAGTTCTCCTATACCTCTGCAACCTAAACCATCATGATCATAGCATCCAAATCATCTAGGATTGAATCTTTATGGTCCCAATTTGGTTGAAATATGCCCAACTTATCACTTCTTCAGTTTCTCCTATGAAACCTCCACTAAAAATGGAGCAACTCCAGTTAACTCAGACAAATATGGAGTTCCCGTAGAAATGGGTGGACTCTGCCAACTCCACCACCATGTTAAACTCTATTTAATTAGCAGTAAGCGAGATTACTTGTGGCTTAATATGTGTTTTAAGTGCTAATGGCACGTTCTGATAAATCCACATTAAAATTGTGATAAGCATAGTTTAATCATAGGTTATGGGTTAATTAAACTCGTATTTAAAACTAATCCTCTCGCGTTTGGTTAGGCCTCCGCCTGTGGTCACGGTGCGAGGCCCCATGGTAAGGAGTTGGCCCTATGGGGTTAGCCCCGCTTACCCCTATATCCAACCTTAATTCACTTCCAATATAATCAAAGTCTGTTATGTGGTAAGGAATTGTGTAGTGGTATGTTGGTAAAACTTGCGCGCACTGTGGGGGAGGTCGCGGGGTTGACCCAGACCTCCACCCGGCCTCCGATAAATTTTTCCACACACTTATTTAATCCAACCTTTGACTTGGTTTAGACTTTGTCATTTGGAAGGGGGCACGTGGTGGCCTCTGGGCTTGCCATGTGTCCTCTTTCCATTGGCTCATCCCAACATCCAATAAAAACGAGACAAATCACCCAACGTAGAAACCAACCAAAAAGTGACACTTGTCATAGTGTCATTGGGAAAATTGAAGGAATATTCTAGGAATATTCAAAGGAATATTACTAGGAATATTATTTTTGCTGACTGGGTTTCCTAGTCATCATCCTGCCAATTCTGCAAAAATTTTAGTTGTTTGAGAAAATGGGCAATAGGCTCTAACTTTCGCATATAGAGTCATTTTTTTATGAAATAAAGTGTAGAAGAATCAAGGGTACGAGACTTATCCAGTCATTCAGGTTTCGAATGATTCCGAGAAATTTGAATTTTTAGCAAATTTTTGCCCCCAATTCAGTTTTTGATCAGTCGTGTGTAGGTGTATGTATGGTGTGGTGTCATATGTTGTGTGTGGATGTATGTGTTGTGATGTACATTGTGTATGTAATATTCCTAAAAGGGAGAATGCAGTAATACTTAAACACAATATAAGAACTGAAATTAAGTAAATAATAGATCGAAGACAACATCAAAATTTACACAGAAGCTGAGCCATTTTATTATATGGAGATGAATCAGTTACACAATGTACATAAAATGAGTAGATCTAGCCTAAGAGATGGCCTAGAATCACCCTACAATGGTGCTGCAACTAGCATTGTGTAACTGGTGAGCTTACAAAATAAATACCACACCATCCCTTCTGCTGAAGATATGCATGAACTGCTGCAAAAGGAAATGTAGATCTAGGGAGCTCAACAACTCTGATGATGCCAAGATTAAAGATTTGGCCAATGTGATGGGAACCCAAGATAACCCGGAATGGATTTTCGAGATCTACAACTTTTCAAAATCACCCTCCTAGGGTTTGATCCTTTATCTACTGAGATTATAGATCTGAAGCTAGATCTGAAAAATAGATGGCTGAAATATGTCACAAGATCAGATCTAAGCTTGAAGGGTTGATCCCTCCCTCATATCTACAAGCTAGAAGCTCTAGATCTAGCTTCTCATTCCTCCAATGATGATTGTAGCTACTGCTACACAACTTCTCATTAAAACTACGTTGTAAAGAAGAGAGAGGCTCTATGCCTGCTGAAATATGCTACAATAAACTCTAGGATGATGGAAATATTGATGGAAAGGTGAGGGGATGATCCCTCACAGGATTGATAGCTGAAATGCTAGCAACTTCCTTCCTCCTTTGGATATGCAATAATGGACAATGTAATTATGAATGGAATTACTACTGCTAGGGCGCCAATAACTTTTGGCCTGATGCGAGATCTGAAATGAAGCTCTGGGAATGGTGACCTTCAAGTCCAAGTTGATAGGAATAATCCTACACCTGTTCTCCAGCTGAAATACTAAATACAACCTCCACCTTCCAAACTGATTTTCAGAAATTGCGTAATTTCTAAATATGAATGTTCTGCAAATGATGAAAATAATAGGTGGCACCAATGCTTGATGTAGAATGAAGTACAACCCTCTTCCAAGAGATCACTCAATGAAAGAGGAGGGATTCTCGACCAGGAACACCCTATGCTAAAAAATACTTGCAATATTTTCTAAACCGCCCAAGAAAGCAATGGAATGTCACATGACAATTCCATATCTAAACAGGCCTTAAAATCTCTAATCAATAGCCTGCCTTCATTGTTGTCTTCATGTCATAATGAAATTCTTCCCCTTCATGCGTCATAGTATAGCTTTTCGAGGGCTTAATTGGTATGGAATTATTTTTTTGAGGCATTATAGAACCCAATACTAATAAAAATTCTAAAATATACCCTTGGAATCACTTCAAACTACTTTTTCAAACAAACGTTATGCAATTTTAAAAACCAAATACACACCTTTTTCTTGCTTTTGAGAAGCTCGATATTGAAATTGAATTATCTATGTGATTTTAGATCCTCAATAACTGAAATTTGGCCCTGAAGTAGCCCTCTGAGTCTTCTTTTGAATGCCATAGGTCTAACCTGATTTGGATTCTTGAATATAAAGTTATGCCCAATATCCTACGATGACCTAATTATGGACTGGTTCAGTAGAGTGAACTTGTACGACTTGCCACGTGTCACTGTTTCCTCCTTCGGCTCTGAAATTGATAGAAAGGAAACTAAAGTCAGTGTACTTGTGGCCACTTTTTACATAATTCCAATTTGATGCTTAAAGAGATAGTTATGAATATTTTCCCACGATCAGCTCTTTGAGATGAAATTAGGGAGCTTGTGAAAGATCTAAATTCCATAGACCATACCTTTGAAAATATTGTGCACCAACATTTGAAATTGTGCGACGCTATTCTTCCAGATTTCGGCTTCACACTCTAAAAATTTCAGCTTCTTAACCTTCGTAGAAAAAACATTATAGCGAAAATGCTATGATGCATGTTTAGGTTAAATTCAGGAGCCTGCAAAAAGATCTAACTTCCATAGATCATATCTCCAAAAATATTGCAAACCAAGCTCTTAAATTTTGCGACAGCGTTCCTAAGGATTTTTGCTTCGCACTCTAAAATTTTTAGCTTCTGAACCTTTTTAGAAAATAATTTATAGCGAAAATTCCATGATGACCTGTTTGGAGCAGTGAAACCCTAGAATCCAAAGCTCTGATACGAAATGTTGTGAAACCAGCTCCAAAAATAGAAGAAAAGAGAGATCAACACCTTATAAATCAGCCACATTGAGGGGGAAACTTCCAATACATTACATAAATGAATGATTCTTGAATGATACAAATTACAAAACCTCCTTTCTATATATAGGAGTCCATGGGGCCATAATGTAATCCTAGCCGACCTAACAATAATAATTTAAGGGCACATTAATAACAATATTGGGGTTACAAGGGTACAATAATAACAATAATGAGGTTAAAATAACAACAATAAGGGACTATACAAGTAATATAGGGACCTAACATGCCCCTCTCCTTCAAGAAAGTGTTTTCCTCAACGCTTGATTATTTCTTGATGCTTTTGTATAAAATTTTCATCCTCCCATGTGGAATCTGTTAGACTCCTATACCAATAGGTGTCATTTTTCATGATTGTCTTATTGAACTATGCAATATGTTCAAACCTTTTTCTTGTGCAAAGGTGTTCCATATTCTTAAAAAAAACCAAAAAATCAAAAAATTTAAAAAAATGTAAAGAGGGTATACCCTAAAAGAAAAATCAAAGGGTAAAAAGAATAAAATGGTCAAAAAAGTGAAAGAAATGAACCCCAAACCAAAATAGACCAGGAAAGTGTGCGAGTCTAAATGCCACTACTATTTCATTCTTTGTAATAAACAAAATTGTGTGCAGCTTGTCAAACTTTTGCCACAATTTATGAAGAGTCAAACTGTTTAAACTTGACTCATTCATTTTTCAATTTCATGCTGTAGAATAGAGAATAAATATATGACCAAACAGTTCAATCTTGGTAGATAAGTAGATAGGTAGAGTTAATAAAAGGTGCTCAACAGTTTAATCTGAGCCCTTGGATGTAACAAGTGTAGAAATAGATAGATTTTCCATGTAAAAGAAAATAAGATTGATAAGGGTTTTCCAGCCTAAGTGCACCCTAATAAAGAAGAGAAAATAGTAGAGTAAAGTAGATAGGGTAGGTAGATGGTGTTGCAAAGTTTCATGTGATGAATGATGGTGCTAAATGTGTTTAATCCTTTACTTTCATCACCAAGTGCAGAGAACACTACATTGGCAGAATTTCAAAGTAAAGCAAAGTCAAAATCATTAAATTCCCCTCTCACTTTTTCCCTAACAATTTTACTAATTTCCCCCAAAGTGCTAAGGAATTTGAAGATTAAAGGGGCTCAAGGCATTTCCTTGACTTTTGGAGGGACCAGACCCTCGACCCAATAATTGAAAAGACCTAAGTACTTGAAGTTATCCATTATCACATTCATTCACCTTTCAAAATCTTTTCCTAAGTAAAATGGGATTTTACTTAGGAAAATCCTTCAATATTTCATGAAATGCCCTCAAAATCACTTTTTATTCTAAGTTTAAGTGATGAAGTTAGTATAATGCAATTTGCTTTAAAAATCTTCACTTTCTTGGTTATATTAAAGTATTTTGAGTTTACCTTGTACCTTTCTCATATTAACTCTAATTTATGTATTAACTCCCATAAAAATGACCTTGTCCTATTATATTTAACTCCTTTTTTATAATATCCCAAAACCATATATTATACTTTTTAGCCAAAGTATTTAACCCCCATGCATTCAAATAAAAATCCACATTATATGCCCTTTGGCTACAAAATAACATTAATTCTATTCCCACCCATATGGTAAGAAAGTCACATTGATTTAATTACCATATATTAAAAAATATATGAAAAAGGTTTAAACATATGAATATATGTTTGAAATAAAAAATAAATCCAAAGTTTAATTGAAATCAAACTTTGAAATAAGTCATCCCCGTACATTTTCCATTTCCCGACCATTTTTCATATGGGATTAATTAATCCTTAAGATTAATTAATAACCAACCTTCGCCAATAAAAAACCTCCCGAAATGATTAATTAACCATTAATTCACGTCGGCCCTGCTCGTTAAACTCCCCGCCATCTCCCTGTCCTGTCAACCGTCAGATCACCCCCTCCAAGATCGACGGCTCCCATTGATTCCGCTAGCCATCCCCTGTACAAGCGTTAACGCGCGAAATAAAAGTGGTTTGTGAATAGTGCCGTGGCTACGTGTCAAACTTTGTATCGATTCGCTGCCTTCCCATCCAAAACAGCCTTTCCGCATAAGTGGTGCGGAATAAACCACTTACCACCTCCACTGTTCCCCGTGACTCATCCATCGTACAGGATGACGTCATTTATTAAATTAATCAAAACCCACCACCCATTTGACTTTGCAAATAAAACAAAAAGAACCCGCGTCTTTTTCCTTATATTATGCACAGTGAACGACCAGACTCCCATGCAGTAAAACCCTTTGTAACCCAGCTGCGCCACCTGAAGCCTCTGTTAACCAATTCGAGCATAGTTTACCTCACAAAAATCATTCTAGATTCACTCCACAGACCTTTCAAAATCAAATAAAACATTTTCAACCTCCCCTGCAAACCAATGCTTTCTTAACAATTTGTTTTGTTTTATAGGTGATCAGAAGACCACATCCTTGGATAAACAGTCTTAATACTATTCATAAGACTTGTTTACTCCAAGAGTGTTATCAAATCTATTCAAACAGAGGTTAGAAATCATAACAGCTAAAGAGTATCAGTGGTTAAAGTGTATCAGGTAAAAGTCAGAATGAAAGTTAAAATGAAGTTACAGAGCAGTCAAGGGTAAACAGTAAATGTAATTACAGAGGCATTAAAATGGTAAAAAGAGGAAATGAAAATACTTTCACCAACATTTAAGTTTGTCTAAAGTGAAAGTAAAATAGTCAAAGGAACAAAAAAGTGAAAAGATGAAAAACACAACAAAAAGGAATGTTTTTGCAGAAACTATTGTGATCAATACAAGATGAATTTTGAAAAAATGAATGAGGTTTATGTTCTTTAGAGGACCATCTACAAAAACCTCTCTCACTTTTCTAACAACTATTATGGTTTTGGAAATATTAAACAATGTTGGAAAGCACTTTTTTGCAGAAAATACCAGTTAAGTCATCATTTTGCAGAGAATATTGTGGTAAATAAAAAATACATCATACAAAATTGAATATTTTTTTGTTCCTAAGAGGCTCATCTACAAAAACCTATCTCACTTTTTTCACAGTGATTTCAGAATGAGAGATACATGTACTTCTTTACAGGCTATTTTTCAGACTCTGTAAAACTCTGTTTTACACATATTTTTATAGAGCCTATTGTGCACAACTGGAGAGGAATGTTGGGAAACTGAACGAGGTTTATCTCACCAACATATTATTCCACAATAACCTCTTTCACTTTTTACATATCTATTACGGATTGAGAAATACAAAGATATCCTTGGACCCCCAGTTTGCAGAATTGTTGGAGCAGAATGCACAAAGAAAGGAAGCAGTTAGTGACTTGGATGCCTAATCATCAACTAAGAGTTGGAGAAAATTCGAATTCTCCTCTTTGTCATCACCTATCCATACAAAATAGTGCCAAATAGATGCATTAGTTTGAGTTTCCTTTACTTTAGTTCTATTTATGTAAAATAGTTGGAGAGATTTGTGAACCAATTTTGATATTTTTTTCAAGATATTTTAGTTTAGAATTTGTATAAATACTTCACTCTTGGAAGTATTTTGGGTGGATTCAACTACTTCGCTGTGAAATTGATGTTTTTTGAATAAAATTGTTTTGGAGAAATATATTTGTGGCTTGCTGGATGACAATTTGAAGCTCAGGACTTTTTGCAGGATTCATGTGTCGGATTGCTGTTCAATAAGTCTTTCTATCCTATGTCTTAAGTTCTATATCTGTTTATAATATCATTGTGTCCATTTCTGAATAATTGACATAAAAGAATAAATCATAATTTACTTAATTGTACTCTACTTTCAGTTGTGATTATTCTTAATGTTTTCCTCTAAATTGGTTATAAGCAACGAATTCTTAATTGCTCTTGCTTCGCTAATTTAAACATTTTGATTACTATAGTAAAGAATTCTTCACTGCTCTTTATTTGTAATCATTTCATTTCTTTCTTTTGAACATGCTAAAATATTCTTAACTGCCTTTCATCCCTTCAAACCCATTCCATCCACTTTAAATTCTAAAAAGTGTTCTCTGTTTGGCTATCTTGCCCTGCAAAGCCATCTTGTGTGTAGAATAGTAATCCAGTAGAGCCATCCTTTGACTCCATAGCCCAATGGCCTGAAAATATTAAACCTTGCCCTTAGTTGGCGAATTCCACCATTTCCAACCAAATTTCTTGGACTTATAACTAGCCTAAAACTTTCTAAGAACAAAGCTAAATTTTAAAGAGAGAGCCCTCTCTGGATACAGATTGGCTAGATTCTGTATCTGAAGGTTGGTTTGTGGTTACCTCGTGTTTACTTTCCTTTTCCACAACTTCAAGGAAAACTTGAGTGATAACATAGTGGCGACCATACTGGGGACCTGAATCATTTTATTGTTACTATTGTTTGCTTATAAGCTACAGACAGAGTCTAAAGATCAGCCAATTAGCCTTTGAAATGCTTTTTCTCTGCAATTGCATAGTAAATAAATGTTGCTTCAGTCTATCTCTGGTTTAGCTTAATAAATGAACTTTAGTTTCAAACATTCAATCAGACTCTCTAGTTTAATAAATCTTTGAGAAAATTTTAATTAAAAATCTTAAATTTCTTGAAGAGTTTGTAGAAGTTGTTTTGAAAATTCACAAAAAATTTGGTTTCCTGAAGAACTAACTTTCTCTTCAGAATTGTTTTACAGGTTTAGATATGATCTATGATGGTGGACAGTGATCAGACACATAAAGGTTAAAATCATCCACCTGGCGACTCCAAATCCATTTCATAATTAAGACTCCACTGGAGGAATGAACCTGGAAGAACAATATGGAAAGATCAGGCTTTCAACTTGGATCTTAATCCAAGACATTATGTTCTTTCTCGTTAAGATTCAATATGTATTGTATTTTATATAAATATCTAACTTGGTTGTACAGATAAAGTGGCTTTTCATTATGGCTGATTTTCAAAATGATCCAAGAATAAAACGAAGATATGCTCCCATGAGCAGAGATCACATACCTGGATTTCCACACAAACTACCAAAGGTAAATTGGAATGAAAATCTGCTTATGCTTCAAGATGAGAATATTGACGATCCTTTATTACATCTCCTTAAATTTCATATACACTTATCAAGATTGAAGGGTGATTTTCATGAGGATTGCCTCATGAAAATATTCATGGGAACCTTAGAAGGAAAAGCAAGGGAATGGTACGAATCTCTCAAACCTGCAAGTTTGTTTTCTCTAAAAGATTTTAATAAGGTATTTTATGAGCCTTACAAAGAATATTTTCCATCTTTATCATTAGCTGAAAATTGTTGTGATCAAGCTGAAGATCTTATACATTACCTTAAAAATATTGATGAAGATTTTGAAAATTGGCATCCTGAAGATTTATTAGAAGAAGTCCAAAACTTTCATTCTCAAGTTAAATGTCATAATAATCAAGAGGAGTTAAACAAAGATGAAATAAGTCATGAGATAAATCAAGATCCACAAAACCCCTCTGTATTAACAAATGATGTTTCATTTAATGTTTTGAATGGAGTTAAAGACAATAATCAACTTCATGATCAACTTTTAGATAAGGGAAAAAGAAATTGTTATTTCAATCTAAGAATTCATAGATTCCCACCCCCCCTCACCGAAGAAGAAATCAATTTTATTCTAAACATGCAACCATCCTCAAAATATTTACATAATGAAGAAATTGTTTCTACTTCTTATAATGTTGATGAATGTACAAAAGTTTTTATCCATAAAGGGACAGAAGAACAAGTTGATGCTCATGTTATTCTACTTTCCCAAAAAGGCCCATTGCTTGATAGCACTCCTATTGAGCAAAATAATTACTTTCAAAAAGAATGCAACCAATCTAATCAAGACATATTGGGATTGTTGGAAGAGAAATATGCTAATCAAAATGTTTATAATTGATGACATTCCTTCTTCTGAAGATTTGCCTAAATATGATCAGTATGATGATAATTATGTTCTCCCAAATCAAAATAATTTCCTAGAACAATCACTAGCTATTTTGAGGGATGAGATATTAGAACTTCAGCTTGATGAGGATTTTCTAAGAGCTTTCTTTCTTCTCTTGAAATCAAGAAAATGTTCTCCTCAAGTTAAAAAATGGCTTCTTGATATAATTTCTAAAAATTATGAAAATGAAATCAAACTTTTGCATTCTCAAATTCAGTCATACCATTTCCGAAATCCTAAAGAATTCTTTGAAAATCTTCCTTCTCCAAAGAAAGAGGAAATTGTACTATCTTTTGACTTACATATTGAAGATGATTATTCTTTCAAACACAAGACTGAAGAAATAAGTTCATGGTCTAATATTCATAATTCAATTGAACAATTAGTCATTGAAGGCCTAGAAGTAAATAACATTCATCATGCTTTTAATGATCCTATAGAAAATTATATGGAGAATATTTTTACCTCAAAGGATCAAATATATTAGCAATTGCCATTTCACATCTTATCATTGATTATAAAGGCACATGATCATAATATACTTCCAATTTTGATCACAAGCAATCAAGCTATCCATTTATTTTTAAAGCTACTTGATTGGCTTCATTGGCATTTTTGTATTACCTGATTTAATAAGATTTTTAGTAGATTAGAGTAGGAAAATGAGTGCTAATAAGCTTAGAATTTTGAGCATTTTTTTTTTAGTTTTCAATTTTCAGCTAGTTTTTCATTAAGTTGGTTTGAAATTTTTTGTGTGTTGTTTTAGTTTCAGATCAGATTTCAGGTTGCAGAAAAAGGACTATATTCAATTCAAGATTTTCAGCCACAGCAAATGCATGTTTGGGATTGGAACAAGGCAGAAAATTCCTAACTGGACAACAAAGTTTTAAGTTTTGAGTGGATAGTAACTTACTGGAATTGAAGCCCGAAGTGAAGGCCCTAAGCTTCAGAGGTTTTACTATCATATATACAATAAAGCCACCAGAAAAAGAAGATTACATGGTTCAGTTGAAGACATTTTGAGGCATCTGACCTGCTGTTCTTGACTTTTCGCCAGGAAAAGCCATCCCCAAGTGGAGCGAGTGTTAGACTCCTATACCAATAGGTGTCATTTTTCATGATTGTATTATTGAACTATGCAATATGTTCAAACCTTTTTCTTGTGCAAAGGTGTTCCATATTCTTAAAAAAAAAGCCAAAAAATCAAAAAATTTAAAAAAAATGCAAAGAGGGTATACCCTAAAAGAAAAATCAAAGGGTAAAAAGAATAAAATGGTCAAAAAAGTGAAAGAAATGAACCCCAAACCAAAATAGACCAGGAAAGTGCGCGAGTCTAAATGCCACTACTATTTCATTCTTTGTAATAAACAAAATTGTGTGCAGCTTGTCAAACTTTTGCCACAATTTATGAAGAGTCAAACTGTTTAAACTTGACTCATTCATTTTTCAATTTCATGCTGTAGAATAGAGAATAAATATCTGACCAAACAGTTTAATCTTGGCAGATAAGTAGATAGGTAGAGTTAATAAAAGGTGCTCAACAGTTTAATCTGAGCCCTTGGATGTAATAAGTGTAAAAATAGATAGATTTGCCATGTAAAAGAAAAAGAAGATTGAAAAGGGTTTGCCAGTCTAAGCGCACCCTAATAAAGAAGACAAAATGGTAGGGTAAAGTAGATAGGGTAGGTAGATGATGTGGCAAAATTACACGTGATAAATGATGGCTTTAAATGTGTTTAATATTTTACTTTCATCACCAAGTGCAAAGGCAGAACACCACATTGGCAGAATTTCAGAACACAACAAGGTCAAAGTCATTAACTTCCCATCTCAATTTTTCCCTAACAATTTACTAATTTCCCCCAAAGTGCTAAGGAATTTGAAGATTAAAGGGGCTCAAGGCATTTCCTTGACTTTTGGAGGGACCGGACCCTCGGCCCAATAATTGAAAAGACCTAAGTACTTGAAGTTATCCATTATCACATTCATTCACCTTTCAAAATCTTTTCCTAAGTAAAATGGGATTTTACTTAGGAAAATCCTTCAATATTTCATGAAAAGCCCTCAAAATCACTTTTTATTCTAATTTTAAGTGATGAAGTTAGTATAATGAAATTTGCTTTAAAAATCTTCACTTTCTTAGTTATATTAAATTATTTTGAGTTTACCTTGTCCCTTTCTCATATTAACTCTAATTTATGTATTAACTCCCATAAAAATGACCTTGTCCTATTATATTTAACTCCTTTTTTATAATATCCAAAAACCATATATTATACTTTTTAGCCAAAGTATTTAACCCCTATGCATTCAAATAAAATCCCACATTATATGCCCTTTGGCTAAAAAATAACATTAATTCTATTCCTGCCCCTATGGTAAGAAAGTCACATTGATTTAATTACCATATATTAAAAAATATATGAAAAAGGTTTAAACATATGAATATATGTTTGAAATAAAAAATAAATCCAAAGTTTAATTGAAATCAAAATTTGAAATAAGTCATCCCCGTGCATTTTCCATTTCCCGACCATTTTTCATGTGGGATTAATTAATCCTTAAGATTAATTAATAACCAACCTCCGCCAATAAAAAACCTCCCAAAATGATTAATTAACCGTTAATTCACGTCGGCCCCGCTCGTTAAACTCCCCGCCATCTCCCTGTCCTTTCAACCGTCAAATCACCCCCTCCAAGATCGACGACTCCCATTGATTCCGCTAGCCATCCCCTGTATGAGCGTTAACGCGCGAAATAAAAGTGGTTTGTGAATAGTGTCGTGGCTACGTGTCAAACTTTGTATCGATTCGCTGCCTTCCCGTCCAAAACAGCCTTTCCGCATAAGTGGTGCGGAATAAACCACTTACCACCTCCACTATTCCCCGTGACTCATCCATCGTACAGGATGACTTCATTTATTAAATTAATCAAAACTCGCCACCCATTTTACTTTGCAAATAAAACAAAAAGAACCCGCGTCTTTTTCATTATATTGTGCACAGTGAACGACCAGACTCCCATGTAGTAAAACCCTTTGTAACCCAGCTGCGCCACCTGAAGCCTCTGTTAACCAATTCGAGCATAGTTTACCTCACAAAAATCATTCTAGATTCACTCCACAGACCTGTCAAAATCAAATGAAACATTTTCAACCTCCCCTGCAAACCAATGCTTTCTTAACAATTTGTTTTGTTTTACAGGTGATCAGAAGACCACATACTTGGATAAACAGTCTTAATACTAGTCATAAGACTTGTTTACTCCAAGAGTGTTATCAAATCTATTCAAACAGAGGTTAGAAATCATAACAGCTAAAGAGTATCAGTGGTTAAAGTGTATCAGGTAAAAGTCAGAATGAAAGTTAAAATGAAGTTACAGAGCAGTCAAAGGTAAACAGTAAAAGTAATTACAGAGGCAGTAAAATGGTAAAAAGAGGAAATGAAAATACTTTCACCAACATTTAAGTTTGTCTAAAGTGAAAGTAAAATATTCAAAAGAACAAAAAAGTGAAAAGATGAAAAACACAACAAAAAGGAATATTTTGCAGAAACTATTGTGATCAATCCAAGATGAATTTTGAAAAAATGAAGGAGGTTTATGTTCTTAAGAGGACCATCTACATAAAATAATAAATCATAATTTACTTAATTGTACTCTGATTTTAGTTGTAATTATTCTTAATGTTTTCCTCTAAATTGGTTATAAGCAACGAATTCTTAATTGCTCTTGCTTCACTAATTTAAACATTTTGATTACTATAGTAAAGAATTCTTCACTTCTCTTTATTTGTAATCATTTCATTTCTTTCTTTTGAACATGCTGAAAGATTCTTAACTGCCTTTCATCCCTTCAAACCCATTCCATCCACTTTAAATTCTAAAAATTGTTCTCTGTTTGGCTATCTTGGCCTGCAAAGCCATCTTGTGTGTAGAATAGTAATCTAGTAAAGCCATCCTTTGACTCCATAGCCAAATGGCCTGAAAATATTCAACCTTGCCCTTAGTTGGCGAATTCCACTATTTCCAAAAAAAATTCTTAGACTTATAACTAGCCTAAAACTTTCTAATAACAAAGATAAATCATAAAGAGAGAGCCCTCTCTGGATGCAGATTGGCTAGATTCTGAATCCGAAGGTTGGTTTGTGGTTACCTCGGGTATACTTTCCTTTTCCACAACTTCAAGGAAAAACTGAGTGATAACAGAATATTCTACAGGAAAGTTCTTCCACTTGATGAGATACTTTAAAATTGATCATACTTTTTGAGTTCCTGTTTCTGTGACTACTTCGAAACTTCTTTGGATGTGATGTTGATCTTCCTGTTGTTTTATTAGATTCTGCACCGAAGTTAGGTTATCCTTTGAGAGTTGGAGAACTTGTTGTTGATGCTCGATGTGATCTTCCACTAATTTATCATCCATATTAGCTATTATTTGATCCTTCAAACCATCCAACTTAGCCTCCATTTCTACTTTTAAACCATCTATGTCATCTTCAGTTGCTCTTAGTAAGAATGAAATTCGTTGCACTTGGTACTGTAATTTTGATACTGCAATTCTTCCTCTTCATGCGTCATAGTATAGATATTTTAGGGCTTAATGGGTATGGAATTATTTTTTGGAGGAATTATAGAACCCAATACTGATAAAAATTCTAAAATATGCCCTTGGAATCACTTCAAACTGCTTTTTCAAACAAACGCTATGCAATTTTAAAAGCCAAATACACACCTTTTTCTTTCTTTTGAGGAGCTTGATATTGAAATTGAATTATCTCTATGATTTCAGATCTTCAATATCTGAAAATTGGATCTAAGGTATCCCTCTGAATCCTCTTTCGAATGCCATAGCTATGACCTGATTTGGATTCTTCAAGACAAAGTTATGTCCAATCTCCCACAATGAGCTAATTATGGATTAGTTCAGTAGAGAGACTGTTTTCTAATTTGGCTCTGAATTTTATAGATAGAAAGCTACCGTATGTGTACTTCCAGTCAATTTTTACAGAATTCTAATCCGATGCTCAGAGAGAGAGTTATGATGATTTTCCCACAATCACCTCTTTGAGATGAAATTCGGGAGCCTGAAAATGATCTAAATTCCATAGATCATATCTCTGAGAATATTGTTAACCGAGCTCTGAAATTTTACGATGATGTTCCTCAAGATTTCTGCTTCGCGCTCTAAAAATTTTAGCTTTCGAAGCTTCGTAGAAAAAACGTTATAGGAAAAATTCTGCGATGACCTTTTTAAGTGAAATTCGGGAACTTGCAAAATATGCTAACATCCACAAATCATATCTCCGAAAATATTGTGAACCAAGCTCTGAAATTTTGCAACGATGTTCCTCAGGATTTCAGCTTTGAACTCTAAAAATTTCCACTTCTGAACCTTCGTATAAAATTTATTATAGCGAAAGTTCCATGATGACCTGTTTGGAGCAGCAAAACCCTAAAATCCAAAGCTTTAATACCAAATGTTGTGAGACCAGCTCCAAAAATAGAAGAAAAGAGATATCAACGCCTTAGAAATAAGGCACTTAGAGGGAGAAACCTCTAATATATTACATGAATGAATAATTCTTGGATGATACAAATGAAAAAACCTCTTTTCTATATATTGGAGTCCATGGGGCCACAATGTAATCCTAGCCGACCTAGCAATAATAATGTAAGCGCACAATAATAACAATATGGGGGTTACAGTGGTACAACAATAACAATAAGGGGAGCTACACTAACATAATAAGGGAATACAATATTAATATAGGAACTTAACAAATATCAACATTATGAGACTTGGAACGTGTTCAAAATACCCTCTTTCAAGTAACCCAACAACCGTTCGGAAAAATTCATCACCAAAAGGAAGTTAAGGTCAAACTACTTCTTAAGTATAGAATTGTGAATGGTCTGAATGTATCGAGTAAATTTGGGTTCATTCTGAATGTGCAGGGTTGGGTTATGTGTGAACGAGTCAAGTCGGGTTGGTTATGAATGATTCTTGTTGAACACCTTTGTGCTAAGCATAGAAGTGATTCCTCCATTCATATGTTGATCATAATAAATCCAACCATGGGCTATTCGAAGGCTCTCTAGAAGGATTAGATACAACCTTATTTAGTCTATTGTTATACTTTATTTTAATAGCCATACTATGTTTTTATCAAAAATTATGTATAAATTTGAATGTCTGGCATGTATGCTAGCAGTGGTAGAGAAGGAGGAAAAAAATAGGAGCAACAATAGTAGAAGAACTATAATGTAATTCAATTTACGATGGAATATTTGATGTATTTTATTTGAACCATTAATACATAAGTTTGATTCTACATTTAAATTTTGTAAGTGCTAATGTGTTTTGATCTTTAAAGTGGTATTGAATTAATTTAGACTTTCTCCAGGAGTGGCAAGGATCCACCACCTCTGGAAACAAGTCTTATAATTAGTGCAATTATTAGAATTGATTTTTTTAAATTTATTTAATTGGTTTTCACTATGAGTATTGAGTGAGAATTATTGTTCATATTTCTGAATTATCTGATTATGTACTTAATCTATATTATGGTGTTGTGGATTTGAATTGGTAAAACAAACCTTGGAAAGAGCTCAAGTGTATACCTTGCATACTTCTAAATTCTACAACGTCATTTTCGATCAACATTCATTTAGTCTTGAATTATTTTGGTTACAAATATCTTCCAATGAGAAAAAGGTTGCATTAGAGTCGTGGTTTGGTGTGTATCAGCATGAGATTTTCCAACTTTACTACAATGTTAAATACGGATCTAATTTTCTGAGTGTTAATCCTCTATTTGATTTGTTGAGCTTTATAATAGTATTAACTCTAGCAGATTAGATTTCTAGCATTAGTCAATTCTTATTACAACATTAGTTTAAGATTTGATTCTTTGAGTTCAATTAACATAGTCTTTACATTGAATTTATGTAGAGTAGAAATGAATTTTTTTATCAAGTCAAAGCAGTAGATCTGTGTGACTCGGGAGTAGTATAACTTTGCTATGGTTTTCATTTAATTCTAAATTTTGATTATGAGTTTCATGATTTTGATTTTTCTTTCGAGTACTTTATTTCATCTAGATTAGGAGTTTCAAATTAAAGGTTTTCTTAAATTAGTTGTAATTAGTTTCTTTAGATGAATAGTATCTTTCAGTAGTTCGTCTTTTGTTTATAAGGATAGGATTGCTTTTACAATTTAGATAGGTGTTCTTTTCTATTTTGTTTACATTCCTTAGTTTGTGAAATTTTTTCTCTTTTGTTTACATTCCGATCAATAGGATTGATATCATAGTTCAGTTTAAAATAGTGGTTAGATTATTTGAATGATGATTGATATTATTCTGTAATAGAAATTTGTGTTTCTTGAGCATGTTATTTTGTCAATTGATTAATTTTAAACTAGAACTGCATTCTCTACTTAAAAAAAAGTTGATTTATTACTCTATTTTAGGCTAAATGCTATGGTCCTACATTACCTGTGCTTGTGCCTCGAACCTCATGAGTCCCAGATTGATGATTTAAGGTTGGAATTATAACACATAATTTCTCCAACATATTTGGCGTCATTGGCAAGGAGGTGCTAAAGGGATTAGAGCCTAGTTTCTTTCACAAGTTTTTTTTGTGTAATCTTAGTTGCATGAAAATCAAAGGATGGAGAGTGTACGATAAGACATGAGTGAAGAACCAAGTGGGGTTCCTCCAAAGTTTGGTTGTCCAAGTAAGCAAGTTTGGTGAGTTTTATTGCAATTAGTTTTAATTCTTTAGATTAAAAATTCAAGCTCTATAAAGATAAAATATTTTTGGGGTGTTGTAAGAACCCCCAGGTACTAATACATGTTGTGAGTCAGGGATCATCAACCAACAGGATAAATTCAAGAATGATTGACGTCTTGAAGAATTCCCCTTGAAGAACTTTCTCAAATTCTAGCAGTAGCTGGGATATCTACCTCTCAAGAAGAGTTCATCTTGACCACATTCAGAAAATTATCTATCTCTCCACAACCAGAAAAGGATTTGGAAGTCTCCCTTAATTCCTCTTTCCTATATAACAAGGAGGTTGATGAATTATGTACTAATCTGATGGGGATCATCCAGCTAAAACTGAGATCAAATAACGTTCACCATGCCCAACAGCAAGCCTTTTATGCATTCGAGAGACCAATTATCCAAGTTTGATTGACACAATCGAGGAGGACTTTTAGAGTGGTCCAAATGAAGAAATGAGCCAATATTACCAAGATTACATCGAACATTAGTCCCATATCACAATCCAGTCAAAGTACCACTCTCATCTTAAAATACTCTTTGTATCACATCTTTCAAAACTATTAATTTTTCATGCTCGTGTACCTTCTAAAGCTTATATTTTAAATTTGAGCATGAACATATCTTTGTACCTAATCCACACATGGCTTCACTAGAAGTTATCTTTCACTTGAAGGAGGACATATTTTCTCTAGTATAGTAGGAAATTTAGTATTGTAACAAATAAATAAGTGAAAATAGTAAAGAGAAAGATAAGTCCTTTTGTGAAAAATAGCTTGTCTGGCACAACTAGACAGGGACTTTGCTTGAAAACTAGGTAACTGGTGGGAAATGTTCCCAATAAAGTTTTTCAATTTTTCGAAGTTCTTAAAATCATGTATATTTCAAGTCATTATTTTTGTACTCAAGTTGGTTGATGTGGGAAACCTTAAGACCCACCTACCAAGAAGCCTTCTCCCATCAACATCAACACATTATCTGGGACCAAGGTTAGAGTTAGAGCAGGTACCTAGGACCTTGCATGCGTTAATGTGAGGTATCCTTGTCATATACTGAGGAAATACATCAAAATTTCTTGGTGGATGAATTTTGTAGTCCATTCAACTTCGACAAATCCATTCACAGATAGTAGAATGTACCTAGTGCCTTCATTCCAATTGACATCAAAGGTGGGATATCTTGCATTCGTTAACCACATCCTCAATGGTCGATAATCCAATGATTCTTGATTATGTTTGACATCGACATCATTTATTCACACATGAAATATTTCACATGGGTGTGTAGTGGTTGAAGACTATATAGTTTTAATATCTCAACAAATATTTGTAGCATTTTGGATTTTTGTATCAACATTTCCATTGTCATTTGTAGGATCAGTCACCTTTCCTCAGTTGTTTGGGACATACAACTCCTTAGACATGGGGGAGAAGGGGACCTTTAGTTAATCCTTAATCTCTTCAGCTCATCCTCTAGCCTTCTTCACCAGATTGGATCAGCAGTCACGTCAACTCCATCCAGTCCATCCTCCACTTCATTTTTCACATCAAGAGCAAAGGTAAAACTTGAGGTAAATTTGGGTTATGCTTCTCTAATTCACTAGAAGTTTTATGAAACTTAATGATTCACCAGTTCTCATTCCATGCATTTTATCTTTCATAAACCATTATATTTTTGTTTTCCTTCCATTCATTACGCATATACTCTGATTACAAGACCATGTTAAAAGCAAAAGCCTTATGATGCATTAATAAAAGCAGTCTCTATGGTGTCTTATCCTTCCATGATAACAAGAATTAGGATGAAGTCATTACCACCATGACTTGATAAAGGAAACCACCTATAAACATTAGCCTTACGATGAAAGAGTATGCAAGCACCCATTTACCATCTCCATCACCACCTCATTTCATCCATCATCTCTTCTTCATCCATCCCTTTCTTTCCCTAAATTCGTATTGCGTAGTAAATTAATGTGACATATCAAATGTGAAGAGTGATGCTCCACAAGAACCAACACCTCCAAGTATTCAAGCAATGCTGCTCCACAAGAACCAACACCTTCAAATATCCAAGCAATGTTGTTCCACAAGAACCAACATCTACAAAACAATGTTAAGAATATGTCAATGAGAAATAGATTTGTTTTCATGAAGACATGCAAACCTTCAGGAATGGGGGGGCATGGTGTTGGGCCTCAAATATGCCCAATTTTCCACAATATATTACCACAATTAATAACATAAATTCTGAAACTTTTACACTCATTTAATACTATAATTCCATCACTTATCGCCGATTCATGACTTACGCCTTGTGGTTGATTATCATTATTTTTCTTAGCATTTATATGATTAGAGATGATTTAGTCATGATTTTATAATGACGGGTTTTCTAAGTTATTTTTTCGCAGGGTTCCATTGCTGAAGTTCTTCACAAGTGAATTAAACTAGTTACTACATGTTGATTATGAAATAAAGTTGTTTTAGATTAAAATATCAAATTTGTGATGAAATGGTGAAGAATCTTGACATTTCGAGACTTGGATCGTGTTCAAAATATCATCTTTCTGGTAGCGCAGAAACCATTCGGAAAAATTCATCACCAAAAGGAAGTTAAGGTCAAAATACTTCTTAAGTACACAATCGTGAATGGTCTGAACATGTCGAGTCAAGTTGGTTCCAGTCTAAATGTGCAAGGTTGGGTTCGACATGAACGGGTCAAGTCGGGTTGGTTCTGAATGATTTTTTCTAAATGCATTTGTGCTAAGCATAGAATTGGTTCCTCCATTCATGCGTTTGTGAGAATAAACCCAACCATGGGCTATTCGAAGTCTATCTAGAAGGATTGGATACAACCTTGTTTAGTGTACTTTTATACTTTATTTTAATAGCTATACTATGTTTCCATCAATAATTATGTATAAATTTCAAAATCTACCTTGCATGTACGCTGGTGGTGGTAGACAAGGAGAGAAATAATAGGAGTAGTAACAATAGAAGAACTGTGATGTAATCCTATTTATGCTGGAAGCTTTGATGTATTTTCTCTAAACCATTAATACATAAGTTTGATTCTGCATTTAAATTATGTAAGTTCTAATGTGTTTTGATCTTTAAAGCAACATTGAATTAATTTAGATTTGCTACAGGAGTGGAAAGGATCCACCGCCTCTGAAAACAAGTCTTATAATTAGTGTAGATCTTAGAATTTAATTTGTTTAATTGATTTAATTGGTTTTCAGTGTGAATATTGAGTGAGAGTTATTGTTTAGATTTCCAAGTTATATTATTCTATACTTAATCTATATTATGGTGCTATGGATATGAATTAGTAAAAATGAACCTTGGAAATATCTCAAGTGTATACCCTGCACACTTCTAAATTATATAACGTCATGTTTGATAAAGATTCATTTAGTCTCGCATTATTTTAATTACATATATCGTCCAATGAGAAAAAGGTTGAATTAGAGTCGTGGTTTGGTGTGTATCAACATGATATTTGGAATATGACTTCTGTGATCCATAAATTAATTATCAAATCTTTCGGTGAAAATCACAATGGAGAATTTTGTGTCGACGCGTTTCGAACCAGCCAGTGTGGTTCATGATCTTGTCCTGATGATGAACCACACTGGCTAGTTCAAAACGCATCGACACAAAATTCTCCATTGTGATTTTCACCGAAAGATTTGATAATTAACATGATATTTTCCGAGTTTACTGCAGTGTTAATTTTGGATCTAATTTTTTGAGTGTTAATCCCATATTTTATTTTCTGAGCTTTATCATAGTGTTTACTCTAGAATATTTGATTTCCAACATTAGTTAATTCTTATTACAGCATTAGTTTAAGATTTGATTCTTTGAGTTCAGTTAAGGTAGTCTTTACATTGAATTCTAGTAGTGTAGAAATGAATTTGCTTATCAAGTCAAAGAGGTAGATATGTGTGACCCGACAGTAGTAGAATTTTGATATGGTTTTCATTTAATTATGAATTTCGATTATGAGTTTCATGATTTTGAGTTTCCTTTCGAGTCATTTATTTCATCTATATTAGGAGTTTCAAATTGAAGTTTTTCATAAATTAGTTGAATTAGTTTCTTTAGATGAATAGGATCTTTGAGTAGTTCCTCTTTTTTTTATAAGGATAGGATTGATTTTACATTTTAGATAGGTGTTCTTTTCTCTCTTTTTTTTTACATTCCTTAGTTTGTGCAATTATTTATCTCTTTTTTACATTCCAATCAAGAGGGTTGATATCATAGTTCATTTTAAAATAGTGGTTGGATTATTTGAATGATGATTGATATGATTTCACAATATAAATTTTTGTTTCTTGAGCATGATATTTTTTCAATTGATTAATTTTAAATGAGAACCACATTCTATACTTAAACAACAAGTTGATTTATTTCTCTAGTTTAGGCTATATGCTATGATCCTCCGTTACCTGTGCTTGTGCCTCGAAGCTTATGATTCCCAGATTGATGATTTAATGTTGGAATTATAACACATATAATTTCCCCAACAACCAGCGAGCTTGCATGTATTGCCAACACAACTGCATTACGTAATTTTGGTGGGTCCTTCGTAGTGAATTCCAAAGAATGCTCTTTACAAACTGTTGGGGATGTTTTATTGGGTTTGCATGGATGGTGGGACTGTATGGTCCATTATCCCATTGGTCTGTTGTGACAACTCTCAGCTGGCACCAGAACTTATGCCACTTATTCCCACTTACTTTACCCTGGAGCTTCCTTTGTAGCTTGTAAGTTTACTTTTTTGGCGTCTTATCGTTAGGCTAACCTAGCTAGCGGGATACCTGCTCCACCAACCCACTATGCATGTATTTCATGCATGGTATGACTTACATCATCCCACCAGGCTTCCTCTGAGTGATTTTAATCGTCTCCCCACTTTAGCCTGCTAGGGTGAACTCGTCGAGTCGACTTGACAAATGGGTCAATTCCCGACCAATAGCACAAAGACAATGGTGAGGGCTTGGCAATGTACCCTCCTTATTTCATCTTTCCTTGTGCTCATGGAACATCCTCGATCATATCCCTTCCATTGTTTCGAGCTATAATTATAGGCCACCATAAAAGCCAAATATTGATAATTTTGGGTTCCTATCAACCTGCCATGTCATCCTAGTGCTCCAACCTCACTCCCTCCTAGTATTGCATAATCAAAATTTTATGGGATGAACCTTCTGAGCCACATCAACCTTCCTCATTCAAGCATATTAGCAGCAAGTATAGTTTCACAAATGGAAGGCCTCCACGGCTAGAATTTGATCAGTGAAAGGATGGGGTTGCCCGATCATTTCTTATAAGTTCAGGGCTTGATCCGTCTGCATCGCAAAAAAATTTTTCTCTCGTTATTTTCATTTTATTGATTAAGGTATTTTTGACCCTACCTTATGTGGTGAAGTATATAGTGATCTCCATGATCACCCAAAATGAAAGCTCTCCTGTTGCACAAACTTCCTTGAGCCAGTCTTTTAGACCATAGCTCTGTCTTGGAGATCCAACAAACCTCTGGATCAATGCCAAGAATTTGAGCCAACATCAATGGTTTACTAAGGTTTCTTGGGGTGCTACCCCTCCTGATCCTAGGTGATATATTCTCCAATGGGTTCCCTGTATGTTTATGTTCCCTGTTCTAGGATAGGGAGTTCCACAAATGTCGACATAGGCACTCCTATGACCCTTACCTACCATGGGATTGGTGTGAGCTTCTAAAAGGTCTCCACCTCTCCTACCACATTTCATGTCAATCTTGTAAGAAAATCCACAGCTCGATGCAAAACCTTCCAGGGTTGAACTATCTATGCCCTAATGCTAGTAGAATATATCCATGGTGCTGATATTTCATGGCCAGCGAAGCCTGTCTACATTGGTTTTGGTTATACATACACTTAAGGGAAATATCCCTTCCAATGTTAGCATAACACCCTTTTTATAGGTTCAAGGGATTATAGCGCAACGAAATAATTTCCATGAATATGTACAAACCCTACCCAGTGGGTGATCTCTTATTTAATCTCTTTATATTAGTAAAAGAGGTCTCTGAGCCCAATTATTTTAAGTTTTCATTCCAAGTTCTTATGGATTTTCCTATGACCTATAGCATGAATTTCCATTTTTTTTTTACTTTCTTACATGTGGTTTGCACCATAATGAACATTCATTCAAAGTAAGGTTTAGCTCACTGTTATAACATACTCATTTTTATCTTGTGTTTCATTACACATTTTATGCATAAGATATTATGTATTTACATCAACAAGCTATGTACACAAAATTCTCTTTTTCAGTTCAGTGGCTCACACTTGGTTTATTTAATAATGTCATTTATTTTAGAGAAAGAACAAAGACACAAATATATATATAGTATGTTCATAAGTTTCATGTTCCCACATGGATGTAACCACATATTCAAGAATTAATAAGACAACACAGTCCCAAAAATCCAGAGCTATTACAAATAGAAATGCATCATGATTCATCAACAGATAAACATGTATAACTAGATACTCATCTTTGAATTTATGGGGCAAATGAGTCTGGGACAGTGACTCTCCACAAAAGCATAAATGGTTTTAGCCACACTTATTTGTAGTTGTCACCCTAGAGCAATATTCTAGAGTCTAGGGATGATGCTTTCTTAAGGTATTAACACACTAGCTGCCAACTGAAAAACGGTCTCTAGAGGACCTCCTTCCTCGATACCGCCAGCTAACTGCTACCTCTTCGTCAACATAGGGGGTCCAAAGATACTCTACCTCGGCCCAAGTGCACACACCGTGATTCAACCCCTCCTAGGGTTCCATAAACAACTGTAACAATTATGTTGTAACCACACGTCCTCAATCAGATAATCCTTTGATCATGATTTAGGATGGCCTCTTCCCAAGTTTTTACATGACTCTAGAGTATGATATCTCAACCCTCAGCATCCAGGGAACATGAGGACCAATCCCCTTCTCTTCACTTTAGTATTTCTCTAACTCTGCTCAATGTTCCCCATATAGTTCTCAAAAGGGTTTCCCCCTCCTCTCTGCTAGCATGCCCTCGAATGGATCATGTTATTGTATATCTCTTATTTTACAGGGATTCTTCCTCCTTCATGCTTGCTTACTTGTCCTATTTCTTAGCAAAAATTTATCGTTGTGTCCTTGTTACCTTTCAGTTTTCATTCCCCTTCATAAATATATGTCCTCTTTTATTGTTTTTATTTTTTAAACAACATCGGCCTGAGTACCTTCTCTTGCAACCCATTTAATTTCAGAACCAGTATATTAAATTCATGCACCAACCAACCTTTAATGGTTTTCCTACAATTAAATTTTCTTTCTCTACATAATAAACCAAAATATCACAACAAAACTTCTCCCTGGCTATTGAATCTATGTCTCTTTCACTCATCCTCCTTTTGGATTTCACATTTTAGTAAAAGGATTACATTTTATTTGACGAGAGGACCATGGATGGGTTGTCACACATGAATCTCCTAAAATAAAAGCATGTATATATGTTTGTCTCCCAAAAGTAACTAGTTTAGGCCTTCAAAATGCACTAAAAAAATTTAATGTGTACATAATAACATGTTTTTGGGTAAAGTTTATGAGTTTGACTGAAATTCACCTACTATAGCCTATAGCCCAACATCCTTGACCAATTTTTGAGAGTATAAATTCATGCCAAGGGTGGAGGATGAGATGATTCATCACTGAATATAGAAATTTTATGTTGGAAAAATTCACTCCATATTCCTAATATGAAATCCTTATTCATTTAAGAATTTCCTCCAACCAATAAACCCTTTTTTTACTAATATTCTCATTATATTTCTAACCTTGAGATGAGACATTTTCTCTCTCTTTGAGTTGGTAAGTGAAATATTATTAGAAGATACCTTTAATGGCATAGGGACGAGGGACCTAAATGATGGTTCCTTGTAGTTTCTACAACAAGTTCCAAGTCATTAGACACATTGTATAGTTACTCACTCTCCAATAAGAAACTTATATCATTTATCTCCATAATATTGTTTACGAAATGCAATTTATGAATATACCTTTATTTTATGATTTACCTAATTTTATTTATTCAATTATTCTTAGGTATAGTGTAGTCTGACTCTTGTTGGTTTTGTAAACATGAGTTCAAGGTGAGGACTGGAATAAAAACATCAAGAAAAGGGATGTACACCAACCATAGTTTCTCCAAGTATGCTCACCAACTCTTAAGAAATATTTTCTGAAGTTTCCTTGATGTTTTTGGCCATGAATTTGAATTTATTATCACCACTCTCTTATGGCCCCAACCCTAGATATGAGGAATAATTTCCTATAAATACAAATGAAGTTCATTTGTGATTAAAAAAATGGTAAATATTGGCTAATTAAACTGCTCCAAACATATACATATTATCAAATCAACCCAAGAATAAACAAATTTATACATATATGAAGTGCACCCAAGAATATTCAATATATCCCAAATCAAGAAAAAATAGAGTAAAATGATTACTAATTTTGACTAATTAACATGCTTGAAATGTAATAGTAATGCGAAATCTAGAAAAACAACTTAGAATTTTATTAAAAAAAGTGTATGATCTAGATCTATATTTAGAGATATATGAAAATTTTGGGCTTAAAGAATCATACCAAAAATTTAGACTATTAAATCTAAAATATAAACTAGATCTACTTCTAAATTAATGATAGAAAAAGAAACTTCAATCAATATTATTGAATCATCATGGAAGTAAATATTTATCTCCTATCCAATATTTCAACCAACAAATAAGTTCATCAAAGGAGGTAGATGTTTGAATTTCATGTCATGAATAGAAAAATATTATCGATATGTATTTTAAGTAAACCATATTGACCAAATTATAAAACAAATAAATGTAGATATATCAAATAAGAGAGAGGAGACAAAAAAATTAAATACCAAAATCCTCGATATGAGGAAACATCTATAGAAGTAATGGATTCTATTCTTCTTGTAAATCTGCCCAATTACAATTCCTAGAGCACAAAAATGTATGGGGTTTAAATGGCATCCATAAAAATTTCAATCATATAGATGATCTATCCTATGGATCCATAGGGAACATGCTACTGATCAATACCATAAACCACCCTCCACCCTCTCTTGATTCAATAACAATAAGCTCGATTTATATTAACCAAAAAAAATGTACCATTGATCATAAGGCACAAGACACTAGATAACATTAAAACACATTCTACCAAGTCCTTCTCTCCTATAACACTACTTTGTCTTTGCTACAACATCAACCCAACGTCACCCTCGAAATTTTAATAAGCATCATGCCTCCTCATTGTAATACTACTTGTAGTGAGTCCAATATAGAAATGACTAGTTTATCCAAGGAGGTAACCCTTACATTCAATTATTTTGTACACAAATAGTGTTGGGACCCCTCCTCTTACTTACAATTAGATATTATATTTTCTTAACCAAACTATGGATTTCAAATCCAAGTGGAACTACCATGTATTATTAAATACATAAACTCATTGCATGACTTAATACCTATCCAAATATTCTCTCCAACACCAAAGTGAAAATCAATGACCTCCAGCTAGAAGGGTGTGGCCCACACATGGTAGGATACTAATCCACCTCTCAAAAGGTCTATGTTGAGTTTTTGCAAAACAATCTATTAGTTACAACTACAACATGATAGCTAAATCAAACAATTTTTTCACACCTTTTGTTGAAATTTTTATCCCCTCATCTATTTCTACAAAAGGATCACTAATCCCAAAGGAATTCCATCCATTGTAGTGACATTTTTATGAATATCTATATCCTAATTCAAACCTAGGAATATGAAGTGATATATATTTTAATATACAATTCCATTTTACCATGAGGTTGAATTATTTGAGATTAATACACTAAATTGTGTCTTCATTCAAGCCCCAAATATACACTAGAAGTAATCCATCAGCCAAACTCTTTTTCTGTCCCCTCACAATTTAATTCTTTTTGTAAGCCAAATACCTTCTCCAATCACTAGTACCATTTTCACAAAACTTGCATGATCGTAGGGAAATTTAATAGTCAGTGTTGAGGCCTCGGAATTCTATTGCCACAAGATGGGGGAAAACCACCCAGTTTGGACCTTAGAGAAAGTCCTTTTCCATCTGGTGTGGTGGTTCCGACTGGGGATGAAAGGACCAATTTACCAATAAGTATGATTTTGGGGTGTGTTTTTCTTATACAACATGCAATAGGAAATGATTTTAATATATCACATGCATTTATATAACACTTTATCTATTCTACTATATACCCAGGGTGTTTATTCATTTATCTGATCTTAAAATATATCCTCCAACTATTAGCAATGAAGATTATTTAACAGAAGAAAGAGATGAAAATTATGTAAAGATGATTCTTTTAACAAAATAGTTTGATTAAAAGAATTTTGAAAAGTGTATCGCATTTGTATGTGTGATTATATATCAGATAAGAAATCATATACAAATATTAGTGCAGAAGTGAATTTAACATTCATTTATGATAATAGTTCAAATATACAATGCAAGAAAAAATATAACTATCAATATAGAAAGCAAAAATTAATATAAATGAATAGAAGTACCATATATACGAAGTCCTACTCATATAAATTGACAATGATTTTCTTCTCCTCTTCACTTTCAAGAAATTTAAAGAGTACAATAGTGCAACATCAGTTAAACATCTTCAAATGTCAAAAGATAACACACGCTGTTCCATTAATCTATCAAAGTATTTATAAACTTACAGAAGTGCATTCTTTGCAAATGTTTTTGACAAATTTATGGAACTTTCTCTAAATGCATGAGAAGGGTTTAAATACTAAAATAAAATATGTTTAAAAATATATTACTACATAAAAATAGAGGAGGCTTCACATAACCATCCTCGTAAAGAGCAAACTTCAACAACAATCTAGAAAAATAAAGTAACAACATAACTAGGATTTTAGGTCCTCCTTTGGATTTGATCCCGAAGTTGACAAATATCTAGCATGGGTTTAAGTTGAGTTGGCTACAAAATTATCGATCTAACTTGGCCCTTGAATACTGCATTTGAAAGTGTTGGTTGCAACCTTTTTGTTGAATCAGTTAATGACTGTAGGGTTTGGTACTGATGATAAGGTTTGATGAGAAAATTCCAATACTTTTCTTGATCAAACTTATTTAATTTTTTAATCATTTCTTCCAGCATTTTTGTCTTTTGTTTCCATTGTTCTTCTAAAGTCTTGATTTCTTAGAGCACTTCAGATGTGGACTCTTTGATAAGCTCAGCTTTCAAAATATGTTCACAAACATATTCAGTAATTTCCTTTGTTAACCTTGATGCTTTTACTGCTACTTTACCTACTTGTATTACCTGTTTTTTCCAATATTTAAATAAAATTTTGTAGTGAAATTTATCTACCTGGGGTAGATCAGCTTCCCTTCCTGACTCTGATGCTTGCCATTAAATGAATTCATTAATTTTCTTCTCATTTTTCTCACACTCAAGTCTCTTGATAGCCACTTGCTGGATCAAGATTTCACTTGAATCATAATAATAGCTAGTGATTGAAGTTTTTTGGAAAAATAATTATTGTTGTTGCTTTAGCTTTGCATTCATTTCCAATGCTTCTCTTATGAATTTCTCTACCTATGGCTGGATTTTTAAATTGTTTATTGTTGCTTCCAATTTTGTTTGTTTTTTTGTAAGTTGCACCTGATGCTGCAAAGTTAATATTTTAAAATCCTTTTGAAATTGATGCATTTCCAATTCCATTTTCCTACTGGAGTTAATATTTTATTGCTCTAACAATATTTCTAAATCTTGTATTTTCTCTTCTCTATTATTCAGTAAAAGTTGAAATTCAGTAGCCTTGTCAATAGTGGCAGTAGCATATGCCCTTGCAAACTGTGGTAGCTTAATCAAATGTTCAGTAGGATCAACTAGGGTATCCTTTCACAGAACGTCAATAGATTCATTTATGAGATTTGAAAAAATATCATCCATTATTCTCCTTTTTATTATTTTCACTACCGCGTTATGACTAGGACCATAGAAGACATCCAGTGAAGTAATTTCCTCAATTTGTAAAAATATCTGTTCTATAGGGTACCTCGGAATGGTCTCTCAATTATGAGTCTCAGCTACCTATTGTAGTGGAGTCACAGTTTCCACTAATTTCTAAGAATGTTCTGACGTCTGAAAACTGGTAGATTGATTAGTATTAGGATTTGGTTATGACATTTGCAGTGCCTTAGAAAACTTATCCCATTCATTCTTCAAATCCTTTAGCTAAGATTTTTTTTCTTGATCAGGTGTATTTTGGTTGTGCTGAGTTTCTTGGGAAGAGGATCCAGTTCCATTAATTCCTCCTTTCTCTTGCATTTCAATCTCTTCGATTACTTTATCAATTACCTTTTCTGGGCTCTCATTTTTTTTTTCGGATTCATTATTAGAATGATTTGAATTCTGGGAATTATGTTCTGATTTCCCTGACTCATTTTCAGACATGTATTTAGCTTCATTATCCAAGATAATACTTGGAGTTGGTCTTTTGACATCTTGAATAATCAATAAATCTAAAGGAATCCTTTCCAATCTCTTGTTTTTGTATGCTTGGAAGGAATCGAAGTCATTTTGATTAATCTGATTGGATGCAATTTTTAGTACGTCTGTAAAATTTTCAATTCCTTGAAATAAATCATCAAATCTATCTATCTCATTCAGAAATGGCTTCAATTTCGGCTCAGTGGTGAAATTCCTAATCACATCATTGGGGTCATATGGCCAGTTTGGCATTATAGCCAAATTCAATAAATTAACATTTGAAACTTCCTTGAAGGTATGACCAATATCAAAAAGTAAAAATGTACCGCACTGCAAAGGGAAATTAGGCCAAATGGCCTTCTTGGCATCTTTGAGTTGCTTCGAAATACCATTTACTATAAGTTGTTAAGAAATTTCTCCAGCAAGTAGCTTGTCAGGAACATAATAGGGCAGGACATGGGGAGAAGCATAACTCCCAAAAAATCTAACATAGCTGAAAATTTCTTTGACAAACCATCTGGCAATAGGAAATATGTTTGTACTAGCCTCTTTGGAAATCCTAGGGGCTTTCTCATTGAATATGATCTGGTGCATAGGTAGTATGAATTTATGGAAAATTTTGTAAAAATGTAGATATAACTCCCAAAGGGCTTTGTGGTAAATGTGGATTGGAGTGGGGTCTTGGGTCATCCACTTCCATCCCATGGTAGGAAAACTTGAACAAAAGAAAATTGCATCCATGACATAGGCACTCATGTAAAAGGGGGGTATTTCCCTAGAGGAAACACTTATTTTACTTCTATATTCCATGATACTGCTGGCCAAATTATCAGACAAGATATTTTCCCAATTCAGAATTAAAGAATTGACAATTGCATCAATTAACGGGAACCGGTCTATAGAAAACTTAGTAGTATCAGGCTTTGCAAGTAATCTACACAACATTCTAGTAGCATAGCAATAAGGGGAAGAAATTTTTGCTATCATTTACATACTGAGTTTGTCCCGTTTCAGCTTGCCTTGGTCATCCTTCCATTCCTTTATAAATTTCATCAGGTGTGGATGTTTTTTTTTAAAGCTTTGGAAAAAATTTTGTCATAGTTCTGTTGCAAGATGGGTAAGTGATACATTGTCGTAAAATATTTTTCCATGAATGAACCAATATTCTCGTCCTTTGAATTATTAAATGTCCTATATTATATGTTTAAGTGGTCAATTACCCACTTAACCATATCTGTATAAGGAAGAATCTTCGACCTCGTTGCTACTTTATGAAGGAATGAGCATGCTACGTTGAAATAATATGGGTCTAAAGAAACTGACTCGCCTGTTGTAGCAATTTTGGTTATTACCCTTGGCTTTTCGTTCTCGAAGAGTTGGTACATTGCCTCCCATGAATAACTATCGCAATCCTTGTTATAGGTGGTATCTAAGAATAAGTCAGACATATCTAAGTCTTCAGTAGATGATGCTTGGACAATTTCCTTACTTTTTTTGTTCATCCCTGTTATCTTTTCTCCTTTAAGCGGTTTCCTGAATTCAAGTGAACAGATCAAAATTTAGATATGAGGTAAATGGAGAGAAAGATAGAGTTAAAGCGATATAATCACAAATTTTTCATTCAATCATTCAAAACATGCTCGAAGTATATATGAATCATTCAAACCTTACTTCCATTAAATGAAGTTAATCGTCCATAATTCTTCCAATCAAATATCTTATATACTTTTACGTGAAATGTATTCGATCAATTTAAGATGTTAAATATTATATCTAGTTGATTATATATGAATCATTTCGCGCACTTGAGATATAACTATCAATATTGCATATCGCAACTCAAAACTATTTCTATTATTTATGTTTTCAGTTACAGATGAATTTTAGGAAATGCGATCTATGGAAATCGCAGATCGCAATTTTTATATGGTAATAAAACTTGCATTTGGTTATTTGCTGTGAAATGTGGAGTGCGCTATGGAATCACAATGATTCACTTTATCGGAGATTTGAAGTTTCATTATTGTTTCTTTATTAAATTTTCAGGTCTGTCTCATCGCGACTCTTACCGAATTGTTATAAGTTGATCATTTTACAAGGTGCGACGCAATTTCTTTTTAAAGCAGTGTTTAAAGCTTTTGTAACGAGTTTTTTATATGACTCGAAAAATATTTAGCGCATATCGTAGCTCAAAACACTTAATATGTTTTAAGTTGTTAGGCTTGTAAGCTCTGCGATTTGCGATGAGCGCTAAGAAATTAAAGAGAAAAGGGAAATAACTTTATTTCCTAAAGTTTTTAGACTTAGGCTAAGATAAAATAAAACAAATAGATTTCCTATTTATTTTAAAGGCTCCTCATTTAGTGAAAATAAATGGGGGGTGTTGTATAGTACAACAATTGGCGATTCACTTCGGAGATCCAGTTATCTCTTACAACAATTGGCGATTCTAAAACCCTTTTAGGAAAAAAATAGTTGCAGGAATGAATTTCAATAAATAATATCTCACTAAGCAATAAAATATCTCTTAATTATAATTCATAAGAATTCCTCTTTAAAAATAAAGGTAGAGCCTCTGATCCAATATGCAATTTAATCTTTTGGTAGGGTTACCTTTTACCCAACAATGATTCATTGTCCCATCTAGTCTTTCTTACAATCTTCAAAAATAAATTCCAACTTTATATACTTGATCTCTTTTGGAATTTTTTTTCTTTTTTGTAGATATTTTCTATTGGACTTTTATTTACTTAAAATCCATTGTCTTGGATTGGTAAAAAAATATTGACAATGCCATTCACTGGTTGTAATTTAAACTGATCAAGATGACTCTTGATGATACCCCTTGTCCTCTTGATATAATCTCAATTCATTACCCTGTTTTGGTCAGCAGTATTGGTAATGTCAATTCAACTATTTGCCTATGAACATGGTAAACAAGATCTTGATGAGACTTATTATCTTTTAAGATTTTTAGCATATTTTTTTTAAATTATTTCCATAAATTGAGAAGTTTTCCTGTATGTGGTGAATCATTGGTCCTTTTGACGATTCTAGATGATAATTTTTTGAGTTTTAAGATTTATTATATATAAAAGAGTCTTTACTATGTTAAATATTATTTTCTCGACCGATAACATAGTAAACATGCTTTATAAAAATGAGAGTTCATTAGAGAATAAATAACTTCAGTGAAATTTCATCTTTCAATAAAATAGAATCTATTTGACATTCGAACCTTTAGATTATTTCCTTAACATTTCATATTTCTATAAGCGATAAATCAAAAATATTTTCTAAGATGTTTACTTGAAAAGCCAAAAATAAATACTACACAATTTTTATTTTCCTAATGAAAAGAAAAGACAATAATATACAGGGAATAGAAGGGATTACCTCCTATGAAAAGTATTTCCTTAAAATCTACCAATTAATAGGCAAAGAATCTCTTTCACCTCATAGATCTTGAAATAAAAATGTTGATGGACCTATTTTCTCAATGATTTGAAATGGACCCAGCCATAGTCTTTGAAATTTGGTGTGTTTACCTTTTTCCTCATGTTCTTTGTCCCATTTCAATACCAGGTCACCAATTTGAAGGTTTTTGGGAGTGACAGAAGTTGAATCAAATGAAGCTTTAGCTATCTGTTGATGATATGCATGAGTAGCTTTAGATTTTTCTCTTTCTTCTTCAATGTTAAGAATTTGAAATTGTCTTACTTGTAAGGAAGAAGGAGTTTCATCAATAAATTGAACTAAGGAAAAATAAGGAATAAATACATTGGTAGGAATAAAAACTTCTTTTCCATAAACAATATTCAATGGAGAAGTTCCAATGGAGGCCTTCTGAGTTATTCGGTCTGCCCAAAGAGAAAATTTTAATGACTTGTGCCAATTTCGTTGGCTTCGATCAATATTTCGTTTGATGATTCTAATAAGGTTTTTATTTGTGGATTCTGCTAAACCATTTCCTTGTGGATAATAATTTGCAGAATACTTAAGTTTAAAACCTATTTTGATTTCAAATTCTATCATAGTAGCTCCTGAGAAATAAGATGCATTATCGAACATTAAAGTAGTAGGTAAACCAAACCTAATTATGATAAATTGATCAATGAATTCAATAATATTCTCGAAGTTGGTTACCTTCAATAGAATTTCTTCCACCCATTTAGTAAAATAATATGTAGGTATGAGAATATCTTTATGTTGTTTGGAAGAGTTAGGAACAATCTCACCAATTATATCTAATCCCGATTTCTCAAATGGTTGTTCGATATTAACTGGTTGTAATGGGAAGGCTGGTTTCCTTTGTCCTCCAGATGCACTTTGAAATTTTTTTCATTTTCTTGCATATTCATGGGCATCTTTGAAAAGTGTAGGCCAATAGTAACCTGCATGCAGGATTTTATGTGTTGTTGTATTTCCTCCAAAATGTCCTCCAGCTCATCCATCATGGAGTTCCTGCAAAAATTTCTTTGCTTCAATTTTCTCTAAGCATCTTAATAACACAGAATCAAAGCCTCTTCTAAAAAATACATCATTGATTATTTCATATTGCTTGGCCTTTAATCTCAAAGCATGTTTTGTTTTATAACTGAGTTAGCTTGGGGCATATCCATTTTTCAAATAAAACTTGAGATCAGTGTATTGAGATTGTTCATCGTTGAGGCTTACCTCGGATATTTGCACATTATTACCTGAATCTGCCTCTGATGATAAATGGGATGCTCCTGTTAGCATTTTGCAAAAACCTTTACCTCTGAAAATTTTAGAGGTATAATATCTACATAATATTCTTGTAAAGCAGTAACCCAGTTAGCCCTTTTCTCTCCTAATTCTCTTTTCATCAATAGTTGTCTCACGACAAAGAATGGAACTATTTTTTTGGTGTGATTTCTCAGGAGAAACGACCTAAAATTCTTTATAGCATTAAAGACAGCAAATGCTTTTTTCTCAACAGATGAATAATTTAGTTCTACGCATTTCAAATTGGAACTGAAAAATGATATTGGTGCTTCAATTTTTTGGTCATTAAGATGTGTTAGAACAACACCGTAAGATGTATCTGATGAGAAGGTGTATAAAGTAAAAGAATTGAGAAAATTGGGGGTAGTCAAGAATGGTGCATTGATAATGGATTATTTAATTAATTCAAATGCTTCTCTTTCGTTATGTCCCCATTTAAAGACTGACTTTTTCTTAATCATGGTTTGCAAAGGTTAAACTATTTGCGAAAATTCAGGGAGAAATCCTTTTACAAAATTTATCTGTCCAAGAAACGACTGTATAGTTTTCTTGTTATGAGGGAAAGGAATTATTTTAATCTCTTCGATTCTTTCAGGATCAATTTAGATACCTCTTTTTGACACAATGAAACCTACAAATTTTCCTTCATCTAAAGAAAAATATGAATTCTTTGGGTTTAATGAAATTGCATACTTTTTACATCACTCAAAGACTAGCTTTAGGTCATTCACATGATTGGTTGCTTGTCTATAAAAAATCATAATGTCATCTAGATAAATAACCATCGATTTGTTGATGAATCCTCCAAAAGCTGTGTCCATGGCTCTTTAAAAATTGGTACCTGCATTAATTAACCCAAATGGCATCATTTGATAGGTGTAAGTTCCCCACTTAGTCCTAAATGTAGTCTTTAATCTGTCATCTGGATGTACGAGGATTTGGTTATATCCAGAAAATCCATCTAGGAAAGACATAAGTTTAGAACCAACGACTGTTTGCAGTACTCGTTCCATGGTTGGTAATGGAAAATTTTCCTTTTTACATGATTTGTTTAAATTCTTAAAATCAATACAAATCCTAATATCACCATTTTTCTTCCTGACAGGAACCAAATTTGAAACCCACTTAAAATTTCTAACTAAAAAGATGATCTTTGCTTTGAGGAGTTTCTTCAACTCTGTTTTGATTTAATTTTCAAGATTCGGGTGAATTTTCCTCAACTTTTTTGTATAGGTTTCTCATCTGAAATCATAGGAATAGTGTGTTGAATAACATAAGTGTCATATGTTTTAAGATTAGTGTAATCCCAAGAAAAAACACTTTTGTACATCCTTAATAACTTGACAAATGATAATCTTTCATCTGATGATAAACCAAGACCTAAATTGACATTTTTAGGTTTATCACCAGTTCCAAGATTTACTAACTCAAATCTTAAAGTAGAACTTTTAGTTTTAGAGTTACTAACTCGTTTAAACCTATCTTTTAGATCATAAAGGTCTTCTAGTTTGACAATTGACTTAGGAATTGGATTTTCATCTTGTTCATCCTTTATCCAAGCGTCATTTTCATTTTAATCTAAAATTTAATTATCGTAAGATCCTTCAGATCTAAGGAAATCTATGATATTTGAATCATTATTAAATACTCTCCAATTGGTAATATTGTCACGAAAAGATGGTCTAAAATCAATTCAATGGAAAATCTATTGGGACTAAATTCTTGAGATGGAATTAATTTCGATGCTACATTAGCCAATAAATTTTCACTAGCATTTTGATTTCTAGGTAGAGAAGAAATATTGAAAGCTAATAAATGAATGGAAAATTCTTGGACTAATGATTGGACTGCTACTGGGGCAGGTAAGGCTGAAGCAGGAACTACATCTAAATCTCTAAGTAAGATTTTTTGCTGCTTCTTTAACTTAGTAAGTTCGTGAATTGAAATATTGGCCTTGGCCATTTTCATATCCTAAACTACATTATACTCAATAGTGTCAGAGACTACCATTGTTTTTATTGTAGGTGGAACATCTGAAGTAACAAGGTTTTCTTGTGTAGTCTTAGATGTAGAATTTTTACTTAATATTTTATTTTTAGCAGGTGTCGAATTCTTCTATTTTTTATTTGGATGCATTGCTTCAGTAGTATTTTTTATCCTTGTACTCACAGGTAAAGGTTCATGTTGTTCCTAATTTGATAAGATAAAATCCCACATTCCATTAAGTTCAAATTCTTCTTCTACTTCAATTTCTTCTTCTTCTTTTTTATCTGCATATGTATCTTGATCATACTCAGTATTGGATATGATATTCAGTGGTTGAGAATTAGAAGATAGATTTTTCTTGAAGGGTCTGAAATTCTTTTTTGAGCTAGAAATTTTAGCAACTTGTTTCTTGATATCTTCCATTTCATTTGTCATAGTATTTAAAACTTTATGAAGACCTTCTACATCAAAAGGGTCTTTGGATGGCTTCCTTTTTTAATCATCTTTGAAGGATATTTTCTTTGATTTCCTATTTTCTTGGGAATTCTTCTTGTCAAGAGTGATTATGAGTTTCTCTACAAACAAAGGGTCCTTCATATTTTCTGCTAATGTAAATAGTTTTTCTCTATCAATAAAAATGGCTATATTAGATGGGAGAGACGAAATATACCACTCAATTTGAACTTCTACACTAGGAACTGCTATAGCAGGAATTTTATTGAGCAATGTATTAAATCTTGAATTAAAATATTTGATTTTCTCCCCTATTTTAGCCTTAAAATTTGATAAATCATTGATCATCGATGCAATGGTTATAGAGCGGGCAGGTAATGCAAAAATACCAGGATCCTGCAGATCCTGTGAGAGTGTATGGAAATAATCTTACAAGACAATCTTCTTCAGCTACCTCTTTTAAATTAAGGGCTAAGTTGAAGGGGATCTAGAGGGAGACAAACTCTTAGATCTTCTTGCCATTCACAATTGGCCCTCCTTCTAGTGCCAAAATGTTGAGGCCTCAGAATTCCGTTGCCACAACATGGGGGAAAACCACCCAGTCTGAACCTTAGAGAAAGTCCTTTTTCGTTTAGTACGGTGGCTCCGACTAGGGATGAAGGGAACAATTTCCCAATAAGGATGATTTGGGGATGTGTTTTGTTTATAAAACATGAAATGGAAAATGATTTTAATCTATCAAATGAATTTATCTAACACTTTATCTATTCTACTATATACCTAGGGCATTTCTTCCTTTATGCCATCTTAAAAGATATCCTCCAACTATTAGTAATGAATATTATTTAAAAGTTGAAAGAGATGAAAATTATGCAAAGATGATTTTTTTAACAAAATAGTTTGATTAAAAGAATTGTGAAAGGTGTATCGCATTCATATGTGTGATTATATATCAGATAAGAAATCATAGACAGATATTAGTACAAAAGTGAATTTAACATTCATTTATGATAACAGTTCAAATATATAATGCAAGTAAAAATATAACTATCAATTTAGAAAGAAAAAATTAATATAAATGAATATACGTACCATATATACGAATTCATACTCATATAAACTAACAGTAGATTTTCTGCTTCTATTCACTATGAAGAAATTTAAAGAGTACAATAGTGCAACATCAGTTAAACAACTTCAAATGTCAAAAGATAGCACATTGTTCCATTAATCTATCAAGGCATTTACAAGCCTACATAAGTGCATTCTTTGCAAACGTTTTTGACAAATTTTTAGACCTTTCTTTAAATGCATGATAAGGGTTTAAATACTACACTAAAATATGTTTAAAAATAGATTATTACATAAAAATAGAGGAGGTTTCAAACAACCATCCTCGTAAAGAGAAAATTTCAACTACAATCTAGAAAAATAAAGTAACAACATAAATATGAGTTATGATCCTCCTTTTGGATTTTATCTCGAAGTTGACAAACATCTAGCATGGGTTTAAGTTGAGCTGGCTATGAAATTCTTGATCTGAACTGACCCTTGGATACTGCATTTGAAAGTGTTGGCTATGACCTTTTTGTTGAATTAGTTAATGTCTGCAGGGTTTGAAACTGATGATAAGGTTTGATCGGAAAATTCCAATAATTTTCTTGATCAAACTTATTTACTTTTTTAATCATTTCTTCCTCCATTTTTTTCTTTTGTTTCCATTGTGCTTCTAACGCCTTGATTTCTGAGAGCACTTCAGATGTGGACTCTTTAATAAGCTCATCTTTCAAAATTTGTTCACAAACAGATTCATTAATTTCCTTTGTTAACCTTGATGCTTTTGTTCTTTCTTGTCTTCTTGTATTAGCTGTGCTTCCCAATATTTAAATATAATTTCCTTGTGAAATTTATCTACCTGGGGTAGATCAGCTTCGTTTCCTGAGTATATGCTTGCCACTGAATGAATTCATTAATTTATTTCTCAATTTTCTCACACTCAAGTTTCTTGATAGCCACTTGCTGGATTAGAATTTCACTTGAATCATAATAATATCTAGTGATTGAAGTTTGTTGGAAAAATAATTATTGTTGCTGCTTTAGCTTTGCATTCATTTCTAATGCTTCTCTCATGAATTTATCTAGCCGTGGTTTCCTTTTTAATTTTTTTATTCTTTCTTCCCATTGCATTTTATTTTATGTAAGTTTCACCTAATGTTGCAAAGTTAATATTTCAAAATCATTTTGAAACTAAGATGTTTTCAATTCCATTTGCCTGCTGAAGTTAAGCTTTTATTTCTCTAATAGTCTTTCTAAATCTTGTATTTTGTCTTCTCTTTGCTTCAGTAAAATTTGAACTTCAGTATCCTTATCAATAGTGGTAGTAGCATATGCCCCTGCAAACTATGATAGCTTAGTTAAATGTTTAGTAGGATCAGTTTGGGGATCCTTCCATAGAATGTCAACATATTCATTTGTGAGACTTGAAACTACATCATCCATTGTTCTCCTTTTTCTTCTCTTGACTACAGCCTTATGACTAGGACTGTAGAAGAAAACTAGCAAAGGAATTTCCTCAATTTGTAAAACTATCTACTCTGTAAGGTAGACCGGAATGATCTCTCGAACATGAGTTTCAGGTACATGTTGTAGTAGAGTTGCAGTTTCCACTAATTTCTGAGAATGTTATGGTGTCTAAAAATTGGTATATTGATTAGTATTAGGATATGGTTGTGAAGTTTACAGTGCCTTAGAAAACTTATCCCATTCATTCTTCAAATCCTTTAGCTAATATTTTTCTACCTGATCAGGTGTATTTTCGCTGTGCTGAATTTCTTGGGAAGAGGATCCAGTTCCATTAATTCCTCCTTTCTCTTGCATTTCAATCTCTTCGATTACTTTATCAATTACCTTTTATGGGATCTCATTTTTGTTTTCGGATTCATTATCAGAATTATTTGAATTTTTGGAATTATGTTATGACTACCCTGACTCATCTTCAGACATGTATTTAGCTTCATTATCCAAGCTAATACTTGGAGTCGGTCTGTTGACATCTTCAATAATCAATAAATCTAAAGGAATCCTTTCCAATCTCTTGTTTATTTATTCTTGGAAGGCTTCAAATTCATCTTGATTGAGCTGACTGGATGCAATTTTTAGTACATATGTAAACTTTTAAATTCCTTGAAATAAATGATCAAATATATCTATCTCTTTCAGAAAAGGCTTCAATTTCATCTCTGTGGTGAAATTCTTAATCACATCATTGGGGTCATATGGCCACTTTGGCATTACATCCAAATTCAATAAATTAACATTTGAAACTTCCTTGAAGCTGGTATGACCAATATCAAAAAGTGAAAAAGTAGTGCACTACAAAGGGAAATTAGGCCAAATGGCCTTCTTGGCATCTTTGAGTTGCTTCGAAATACCATTTACTACACATTGGTAAGAAATTTCTCTAGCAAGTAGCTTGTCAGGAACATATTTGGGCAGGACGCGGGGAGAAGCATAACTCTGGAAAACTCTAACATATGTGAAACTTTCTTCGGCAAACCATCTGGCAACAAGAAAAATGTTTGTGCTAGCCTCTTTGGAAACCCTAGGGGCTTTCTCATTAAATATAATCTGGTGCATAGGTAGTATGAATTTATGGAAAATTTTGTAAAAATGTAGATGAAAATATGACTCCCAAAGGGCTCAATGGTAAATGTGGATTGGAGTGGGGTCTTGGGTTGTCCACATCCATCCCATGGTATGAAAACTTAAACAAGAGAAAATTGCATCCATGACATAGGCACTCATGTAAAAGGGGGGTATTTCCCCACAGGAAACCCTTCTTTTACTTGTATATTCCATGATCCTTCTGGCCAAATTATTAGACATGATATTTTCCTAATTCATAATTAAAGAATTGACGATTTCATCAATTAATGGGACCCAGTCTACAAAAAACCTAGTAGTATCGAGATTTTCAAATAATCTACACATTATTCCAGCAACATAACAATAAGGGGAAGGAATTTGTGCTATTAGGTACATACCGAGTTTGTCCCGTTTCAGCTTTCCCTGGTCATCCTTCCATCCCTTATAACTTTCATCAAGTCTGCATGTTTCTTTCTAAAGCTTTGAAAAAATCTTTGTCATAGTTCTGCTGCGGGATGGGTAAGTGATACATTGTCCTCAAATCTTCTTCTGTGAATGAACCAATATTCTCTTCCTTTGAATTATTAAATTTCTTGTCTTCTATGTCGTGAACCCTGGTATTGCACCAAGAGTGTTGTAACTCCCAGGGTCTACCTTAATTTACTTTATCAACCCAGGGTTCGTACAAACTTGGAGGTGACAGTGCTATATACACAACAAATGCATTATGTTCATGTCATCCTCTTCTACTTTACGAAAGGGCGCTATTTCTTAAACTATGATAAAAACTGAAAAGTAAATTGCTGGAAGAAAATGATAGAAACGAAACTAGCTTAATTTGTAGAAAGGAAATGATAGAAATGAAGCTAATTTAATGTGAAAAAAGGAAATGATAGAAAGGAAACTAATTTAATCTGCAAAAGGAAATGACTGAAAATAAATTAAACTAAGTTTCACCTAGCTAGTCCAATCGGCTAAACACGCCCTACTTATCCTCTGATCTATTTACCATGCTATCATGCTTCTAACCATGCAACTATTCATGATAAAATAAGCTTTAAAAAGTGTGGCTTGCATTTTGGAGGAAAATGGGCTAAAGGTGCTAATGGAGGTCTCAGCACATGAAACAAGGCTTAGAGGTGGAAAGAGCGGGTTTAAACCTTATTAAAGCTTTATTATGGCGCAAAAATTATTTGGAGCGGAATGATTTAAAAAGTGCGATGGTGGAGTTGCAATGGAGAGCTCACAGTGCGATATGCGATATCGCAATCACAATATCGCAAAGCCAGAGGGGTAGCGTATGTGTTTTTTGGGAGTGTGAGTGAATTGCGAAATGTGATGGGATAACGTGGCGGTGGGACCGGTGGTGGAGCATGATAGTGATATCGCAATTGTTGTTGGGAGCGGAATGTGTTACGAGAACAAATAAAAGATGTGATTTGTGATGTGCAATGCAGTGGAGTATGGAGAGTTATAAAATTCAGTGTTTGGAGTGGTAAGTCCTAAAAATAAAGGAAAAATGTTGTGAAGTGTGATTTGCGAAAACTCCAAAGGTTGCGATGAGTCGGATGACATGGCGGTGGGACTGGTGGCGGAGCATGATACCAATATTGTAATCGGTAGACAGGAGCGGTAATTCTTAAAAGGAAAAAGGAAAAAGATGTGAAGTGTGATTTGCGAAAAGGCCAAAGGTTGCAATGAGTCAGATGGCATGGCAGTGGGACCGGTGGTGGAGCATGATACCAATATCGCAATCGGAAGGCAGGATCGATAAGTATTAAAAGGAAAAAGGAAAAGGATACGAAGTGCGATTTGTGAAAAGGTGAAGTATTGTAGCAGGAACTTCGAGGAGAAAGGGTGGAGGTCGAGTTCCAATGGTTTTCAAGTGTTTTGCATTAAAAAGGGTACGACAACTGTGACTACTAAAAGTGAAGGAATAAGGCAAGTTGAATGGTTTAAGTGTTTTTATGAATAATAAGGTGGGTGCAGTAGTGAGAATAAACAGGATAAAGCAGAAATGGAGGGCGTAATAGCAGTGCGCAGATTGTGAAGACAGAGATGGATAATGATGTGGGGAGGCACCACGAAGCTGCTCTGGGGTTTTAACAATAATTCCTACAATCAACCTGCTAACTTATGCACAAAGAAACAGAAAAATGCATAAAAATGCAGTGCAAAGGAAGCCTGAAAAATGGTAATTCAACTCTACTTTTAATCTCAGAAACAGTGAACAGAAATCAGTTTTTAGGTCTGTTGAAAGTTTCGCCCTCCTCGAGCTCTATTGATAGAGACAAGAAGGGGGTCTTGATCCACAATTTGTTTTGGTTTTTCTCCTCTATTATATTACTCATGAGAAAATGAAACCTACAGCAGCACATTGAAAGAAAAACTAAACAAAAATGAAACATAAATGAAATTATCAGAAGCGGAACTAATGAAATGACAGAAAGCAGAGAATAAATATAGCAGAGAGGCTGAGGCACATGGATTGGGCCCTAACCCAAAAGCCTAGCTCTTTGAAACTTATATCAATAAAATGAAATCAGTATTCTCATTTCATAAAAGAATAGCCTCATAAATTTCTAAAAGTTTGATCATTGAGTAAAATAATAAAAATCTCAATAGCTTGCAACCAAGTTCTGACCCTTCCTAGCTCTAGCTATTCTCTATTTATTCTATAAGGCAGCTACCAATAGCTCCCTAGAAAATAGTGATTGAGTCCACTTGACTCCAACTAAACAAATATTGAGTGCACTCCTCTTTGAGTTTCTTGGCTTCCTCTGGAACTTCGAATTGTTGGAGAGAATCCTTTGGGATCCTTTGGTTGCCTTTAGAATTCAAATTTCTAGAGAGAATCTTTGGGATTCTTTGGTTGCCTTTGAGAGTTAAGGAGGGTGGAAAATCCTCCTATAAATTCTCCTTGTTGTCTCCTCCAAGTCTTGATGATAAAATCCTTATAAAAATGCTAGTAATTCATGATTTTCTACACTGAACCTCATATTAGGCACTCAGAGTATGTTAGCCTTAATCACGACATATAGTAGCATCATAAATCCAAATAATAATAAAAATGTAAGAAAAAGAGATCTAAGAAGGAAAAAAAGTGACCATTAACCCCTCCAAATATGTATAATGATGAAGCTCATCATCACCCCCTAATGAATGGTTGCTCATCCTATGAGAAACTAATCCTCCTCTTGCATTTCCTTTAAGGCTTTCACAACCCTCCTGATTTCCCGAGGAAGAAGTGTGGGAGTTTCCCCAAGGGGGTAAAAACCATTATTATTTTCTGCATTCTCTCATTCTCTATCATTAGGAAAATTTTGAGGTCTAAAATGGGCCTCCTAAGGAAATTATAAAATAATAGTGGAAAAAATCTAATAAGATTTGATGACATCATCAAATTTTAGAGGGAAAAATGAAAAAACTACTTTTTCAATTCATATTTTCAACTTATCTCCCAATAGCACAGCTTTGAGCGGAGTACTCATCAGATGCGAATTTACTCCCCATTCAGATATTTGATGCTACTTGATGTGGTTCACTATTGATCTAGTGGGGAAGAGATAAAAAAATGTGATTACAATCACATTTTTTATGTATTTCTCATTTTTCGTGTAGAAGAGTTCATCGAAAGTATGCAACATGGGTACTCCTTGGATGGGGAATTAAATTCCGCATCCAATGAGTACTCCCGCTCGAAATTTGAGTAAAAATTTTGGGAGATAAGTTTAAAATACGAGTTGAAAAAGTAGTTTTATTATTTTATTATTTTTTATTATTTTTACTTTTTTACTCCAAAAATGGTGAATCATCCATTATGGATGACATCATCATCTTGAATCCTATTGGTTGTTATAAAGTTTATTTTTGTTGTACATTTTTCTTATGAGGCCCATTTTAGACCTCAAAATTCCCCTAATGATTGTGCATCTATGTCCTTTTCATCATTCAGCCCCAACAACCAAGGTGGGTTGAGCTTTATTCCCAACCATTGGATATTTTTCGCCTGCATGGCCCTCTTGTGTACTGGTGCCCTTTCCAATGCACCCCTCAGTCAATCTGGAGTATGGTACTCCCTGTTCTTGAGGCTGTGAGGGAGGTTGTTCCATCTCCTCTAGATGGCTATAATGCACTCATATTATATATTCCTATAAACATCATCAAAGTGGCCTATTACTTATGTTTGAGTCTGAAGGTAGATTTCAACTAGTGCAGGGTCCCTTTCAATCTCTTGATGGTTAAGGATGACTCCTTCGGAACTGTTTCTTCAATTCTTTCCTCCTCCCTTAGTGATTCTTCAATAATAATCGGGCTCGTGGGAGGAGTTTCTGGCTCTCTCCAACTTATCCTCTGACTCTTGTCATCTCTGAAATACATAGAGGTCAACCTTTTTCTATTTGTGCTGAGAGGAAATAAGGTGGCAACTACCTCTTTGTCTTGAGGGGATGTCGTGTTGTGCTATGAGTCTGATTCATCCTCACTTTCTTCTACCTCTATGACTTTTACTTCCATCTCTTCTATTTTTCCTTGGCCCTTTGTCTCTTCCTCTTCTTCTTCTGGTTATTCTTCTCGTTCATCTTCTTCTTCTCTTCCCATTCCTCTTCATCTTTCGGTTCTTCTTCCTCTGCCGGTTCTTCTTCTTATTTTGGTTGTTCTTCTGGTTCCTCTTCTTCTTCTCTAAGGCTAGAAGTGGAATTCTTGTTTGCGTTGGTTGCGATAAAAGGTTCCATGTTCATATTTACGAAAGAGGACTAGGCCATGGGTAGGGTGACGTTGTTCTGCTATTTTTGTTGCATGTTGTCCCAAAATACGTGGTTGAAGCTCACTGTTACTGTGTTGCAGGCTTCTGTTGGTCTCTCTCCCTTTAAAAATTTTCAATTTACTAGTTTGGATGAGACAATCCCTCTTTATTATTAGACTGCACAGCTAATTCTTTTTTTTTTAAGCGCTTATGTAACGCGGCTCAGCTCCAGTTTCTATTGTAGATAGTTGGACCCTCTTATTGTTAACTGGTTGATACTTTGTGTCTCCTCCCCTTGTCCTCCTCCACTCCAACTGATTTAATTTTTTTTTTTCTGGCCCAGGTGCCGTATAGTTCTAGTTTTTTTCAGTCATACTTCACGGTGGTGGCCAAGTTAACTGACCACCTTTCTTCCTCTTAAACTCTTATTCTGCAATTTTAATTATTTCCAGCCATTATGAATTCATAGTGAGGGGTGAGGCACTATAATTGAGCTTGCTAATTGTTTTCAAGGAATTTACAGGGGATGGAATTTTGAGACAAGCCTCTTATATGCTGCGTTCTTCCTTATTTTCCTATTTTCAAGTGAGCAGCTTGCCGAATGAGAAACTCTCTGAGTGAGATGCTGATCTTTCTTGTTGTTTCTTCTCATTTTAGATGTTGTGTGGGGGTGCTCTAGATTGCATGGGTGGCACTCTTGTCTTTCCTGGGGTCTACCTTATCATCTCCTCTCTTGTTTTTTCTTGTTGGTCATGAACAAATTTTTCCACTATAGGAATTCCCTGATGTCTGTAGTAGTCTTTGTTTTTCTTTCCTTGCTACATTGTGTTTAGGAATGTAGGGATGTCGTGTATGGAGGTGATGGAGGAAGTTATTAAAATGAATAGAGTGAATGATAGGATGGATGGTAAAATAGAAGAAGGGAAAAGAAGATGAATGCTTCCTTGTGTTTCCAGAAACTATTAATGACCTATAAAAAAACAAACACAGAAAACACAGAGATGCAGATGTATTTTTTTTTGTTTTTTTTTTGTTTTGAAGAAAGTGGGCTACCTCCATGGAGGTTTTCAACCCACAAACTTGCCTTGGGTGCCTCATAGAGGTTTTAACCTATGGATCTTTATTATTATTATTATTATTATTTTTGAGAGAAAATGAGCTACCTCTATTGAGGTTTTCAACTCACAGGCTTGCCTTTGGTTCCTCAGAGAGGTTTTCACCCATGTATCTTTATTTTTTTCTCTTTTTTTTTAGGAGGTGTGGGAAACTATGGATTTTTTCATCACATACACCTCTCTGTTTATTGAATTTATGAACTCTGCCCTTGACAAAGGCTTCTTGTAAATTTTAAGTCTGTGACCATTGAAAAGAAAGGGAATTCCTTCCTCATCTACAGTTCTGATTTGAACTACGCCATTATCAAAACATTTTTTCACTATGTAAGGTCCTAACCATCTTGTCATCATCTTGTCTTTGAAATATTTAAACCTTGAATCACACAACAATGCCCAATATCCTTCTTGGAAGGTCTTTTCTTTGATGTGTTGTCATGCCAGACCTTCCTTTGTAGTTGAACTACCTCTGTGTGAAGAAGTGCTTTCATTATGAACTCATCCAATCTATTTAGTAAGTTGCAACACCTCTCTTTTTTGGAATTTGATAGATCTAGATTTAATTCAGAAACCATTCTTAAATTATTGAATTCAAACTCAACTGAATGTAGATCCTTCTTACCATAGACTAGTTCATAAGGACTAAACCCTATTGTTGTCTTCCAAGTAGTGATGTAGGCCCAAGTAGCTTCTACCAATATTTCTGCTCAATATTTCCTGCTGTTGCTGACAACCATGGTGAGTATTCTCTCTAAAGCTCTATTATTTACTTCTACTTGGCCATTCACCTAAGGGTAATAGCTAGTAGAAGTCATATGATTAATCTTGTGCTTCCTCAAAACATTCTCAATGAGGTGAGAGGTGAATTATGCCCCCTGATCAGTGACTATTTCTCTGGGGTACCCAAACTTGTAAAACACATTCTCCCTTATAAATTATGTTACTTTCTCCTCGATTTCTACCATCAATACTTTTGTTTCAGCCCATTTTATCAAGGAATCAGTGCAGACTATGATATGCTTCTTTTGTGTGGATGGTGGATCGATAGGTCCAACAAAGTCCATGCCCCACTTGTCAAATGGCTCAAGAGCCACCTGAGAGTGCAAAGGAATCTCATCCCTTTGTGTGGGTTTCCCCATCCTTTGGCATAGGTCACACCTGCTAGTGTATCTTCTAGAATCTTGGTGAAGGGTAGGCTAATATTATTCTGCCTGCAAAAATTTTTACACAGTTCTCTTTCAAGAAAAGTGGCCTCGACATGGGTTTTCATGACATGCAAAGAGGATATAAAAAAATTCTTCCTCCCTTACACATCTCCTTAGGATTTGATCAGGGCCTAGCTTGAAAAGGTTTCCCCCAATCCATGTGAAAGGGGTGTTTTTTCTAATGATTCTAATCCTCTCCCTTAATGAAAAATTAGGAGGGCGTCTCCTAGAAACCAAGTAGTTGGCTATATCAACAAACAATGATGAGAGTGCTAATATAGAAAATAGATGCTCATCTAGTAGCTGGCCATCCACCATTACTTCTTCACTTGCAAGGAGATCTAACCTGGACAAAAAATCTGTAACAACATTCTCCTTTCCAGGTTTATCAACAATAGTCAAATCAAATTGTTGGAAAAGTAACAACCATCTAATTATCCTAGAATTAACATCCAGTTTGTTTATAAATACTTGATGGTTGCATGGTTAGTGTGAAAAAAGGTCTGATATCCAGTTACATAATGCCTGAATTTTTTCAAAGCATGGGCAATGGCTAACATCTCCTTCTCAGTAACAATATAATCAGCTCAATTTTGGACAAGTTCTTGCTGATGAAATAAATGGCATAAGGGATTTTGTCCTATAATTGTCCTAATGTTTCCCCTTCAACTTTTTCGGATGCATCAGTGTGGGTATGGAAAGTCAAAGTCCAATTTGGATCTCGGAGGTTGGGGAAAGTAGTCAACTTTCCCTTAACGAGGTCGAAAGTGTCTTGACAAGACCAGACCAAATAAACTTAGATCTTTGATCAATAACCCAAATAATGGCGAAGCCATCTTGCTAAAATATTTGATTAACCTTCTATAGTAACCAACTAAGCCCATGAAAATCCTAACATCTTTCTAATTTTGAGGAGTAGAAACCCTTTTTATGATAGTGATTTTGTTCGGGTCTACCTATATTCCTACTTGGGATATAGAGTGTCCTAATACAACCCCTACTTTCTTCAGGAATTCACACTTTTTTGGGCTCAAGGAGAGATGCATCTCAATGAACCTTCTTAGTACTTTACCAAAATTGGAGAGAGCTTCCTAGAAGTCATCCCCATATGGTGTGAAATCATCCATGTAGATTTCGACAAAGTCATGGACTAACTCAGAAAATATGCTCAAGATAGCTCTTTGGAAGGTAGTTGAGGCATTGCACAACCCAAAGGGTAGTAATCTATAAGCGAAGGTACCCCAAGGGAAGGTGAAAGTAGCCTCATCCTAGTCTTCAGGGCTGATTTTAATCTGATTGTACCCATTGAACCCATCTAATAAGGAAAAGAACTTCTTCTCCGCAAGCCCATCCAAGACTTGTTCTATAAAGGAAAATGAAAATGGTATTTCTTGGTTGCTTTGTTAAGTTCTCGATAGTCAACAAAAATTCGCCACTTCCCATTCTTCTTTGGGACTAGGATAAGAGGATATACCCACTCACTATCGGATATAGGATATATAAACCCTGCATCCAATAGTTTCTGCAACTCTTCTTTGACTATGTCCTTTAAAGCTAGGTTCATCATTATTTGTGGTTGTATCACAAGCTTGCATCCTTATTTGATGTAAATATTATGTTTTCACACTGAAGGATGCACCCCTTTCATGTCTTTGTAATCCCAATAAAATGCATCGATATTCTCTTTCAAAAGTTGGCATAGCTACTTCTCTTCTTCATTCGAGAGGTTTGGGTTGATTTTCAGAGATATGGATGGGCCAAACTCAATAGCCTTGGTGGATTCAGTGGTTGACTCAACTAAGTTCACTTCCATCCAAGGCTGGCTTTCAGACTCTTTGAATAAGGTTTCGAGAGGAATGTTAGTGGAGGACTGGTTTTGAATGGCATGGTCGATGAGTTCATCTTCATCAAACTGCCCCTCTAAGAATAGCATCTATGGTACACATAGGGGCAATGATATATAACTCATCTTCTTCATCCTCTAACCATATAGGGAGATCATGATCAATGGAAGGCTGGGCTGGAGGATATAACACTAGTTTTTTAGACAAAGGCCCATTTTTTATAGTCATGTTTCTGGCCTAACAACTAATATAAGCATCTGGAGTGGCTAACCAAGGCCTCCCTAAGATGAGGGGATAAACATTAAACTTGTTCTTTGGTTATAGGACCAGGAAATCTGTACGATGCTCCCAAGAGTTAATGGTAACCATAACATCCTCAAAAATTCCTTCTAGCGTTACTGTGAACCGATCTGCAAGCTACAGAACTATTGTGGTTTTCCTCAAAGTTAGTAGGAGATTAATTTTCAACATAGTTTCCTTGGTCATGACATTGATGGCAACCCCTAGATCAATTAGAGTTGATACCATCTATATTCACATCAACGAATAGACTACCAGGGTCCAAGTACTTTGGACATATCACCCTCCCCAACATTAGGTCAGACATTTGTCTACCACATTGATGGTGGGGGTATCTCTCTTCCTTCTCCTGGGTTTCCTGGAGCACTTTTCTTTGATGAGCCTATTGTAGATAGGGACATCCTTAATGGCCTGGAGAAGTGGTATATTTACACAAACTTTCCAATTATCCCAGGATTTCAGTCTCCTCTAGGGGCATGCTGACTAGGGTGGATCAAGTGCTCAGGAAAAGGAGGTTGTTGGATCTGAGTGTTACCTTCTTCCTTTTCCTCCTCAAACTCTACATGTTGAGATGGAGGATGGTTGTCTGGGAGTAATCTTCTCAACCTGAGATTAACCTCCTGTATCTCCACAACATAAGTTGGATGGGATGTTTCTCCACTAGGAGCCTGTTATGCCTATTTGTTGTTCGTGTTTGGATTGGGTTGTGCAGGTATAGGTAGCCTAGGTGGAGCAACATGAGTAAGCAGAGGTTGAGTTTTGGGTCGAGGCATCAAATTAGGTGGTTGATTTTATTGAGGCCTCCACTCTTGGGATGGATTGTTCCACTGAGGTTTTTGTGGAACATACAACTGAAATGGTTGGTTTACTGGCTGAGGATGATATGAAGGGTTTTAAGGCCAAGTAGGAGGTGTAGACCGGGATGGAGGAGTGGGGGTGTACTAAGGTTGCATGGGTGTGCTCTGATTGTTGTGATAATAAGAGTAAGGTGCACCTAGCATACCTTGTTGATATGTCCTAGGGACTAGAGTTTCTCTGGCATTTCTTCCCCACCTTGATATACAACCTTAAGTCCATGTAAGGAGGGACACTTTTCTATGGCATGATTATCATCACATAGTAGGAAAACCTCTATGACATTCAGTGGACATTCATTTCTTGGGTTCTTTCAGGTACATATAGGACAAAATATGGCCTAGGATCTCTTTGCTTCCTCTTGATTCCTTTTGACCTGCATTATGTCCATTTAAAAAGAAAGGTTGTGCAGCATGTCACTCTTGAAGTCCTCCAACATATCCCCAATCTCATTTTTGATGGAGGTGGAAGAGGAAGGGGTATTGAATGTACTTTGGATAGCTTTTCCCTTCTTCCTAAACACCCTAGAATGGTTCTGAAAGACAATTTTGATTTTTTGATAGGGTTGTTGGTAGATATCTCCTCCCGATAGCATATTCAAGGTTTCTATCATCTCTTCTCTGATCTCTCGAAGAAGTATAAGTTTAAGTGAGTCGAGATCAAGAGTATAGTTGGCTCTCTTATAGTTCAATTGAAACCTCTCTTCATATTCCTCTAAGGATTCATTTGGCCCTAGAGTCATCCTAAAGATCTCATTCTTAGTTTTCTTGGACCTACAATAGTCTTTGTATTTGTTGTTGAAGGTCTCTTCCATCTGTGCCCAGGTAGGGATGCTATCCCTAGGCAGACCCATGAACCAGTGCAAGGTTGCATCCTTAAGGGCATATGGGATTAGATTCAACTTTTGATCATCAGAGGTGTAGTCATAAGTGCTACAAACAACAAAAAATTTAAACATGAATGTGTTAGGGTCCTCAGAGGTAATTCCATGAAAATGTGGAAGAGTTGAGGGGATAATGTTTTTCATCTTATTTTCCCCATATGCCTCTCTTAGGGGAAAGGTTCTCTCAAACCCAACGATGGTTAAGATAGGTGAAGCAGGTCTCTCAACAAGGTCTTCTTCTTCTTCCCTAATAAGATCCTCCAAATATTCATAAGGCTCTCCTATAGGGGGTTCAATCTCACTGCCATTGAAGAAGAGTGAAAGGTGGCTAGGAGGTGATGTGGGGGTTTTAGGTAAGATTTTCCTTTGAGTATTCCTACTCCTACAAGACATGAAAATTAGATATTTTTGTATTTTTTTTTAATATTTCTGAAATGAAATGAAAATGAAAGAAAGCAGAAAAGAATTCTAAAACAAAATCAAAACATCTACTAGACACCTCCTCGGCAATGGCGCCAAAAAGTGCTAAGCCTTGGTATTTACCCAAGAGTGCTGCAACTCCTATGGGTTTCCCTAATTTACTTTATCAACCCAAGGTTCGTACAAACTTGGAGGTGACAGTGCTATTTAAACAGCAAATGCATTATGTTCATGTCATCCTCTTCTACTTTGTGGAAGGGTTTTATTTCTTAAACTATGATAGAAACTGAAAAGTAAATTGCTGGAAGGAAATGACAGAAAGGAAACTAACTTAATTTGCAGAAAGGAAATGATGGAAATGAAACTAATTTAATGTGTATAAAGGAAATGAGAGAAAGGAAACTAATTTAATCTCCAAAAGGAAATGAATGAAAAGAAACTAAAATAAGTTGCACCTAGCTAGGCCAATTAGCTAAACACACCCTACTTATCATCTGATCTATTTACCATGCTATCATGCTTCTAACCATGCAACTATTCATGATAAAATAAACTTGACAAAATGTGGCTTGCAGTTTGGAGGAAAATGGGCTAAAGTTGCTAATGGAGGGCTCAACACATGAAACAAGGCTTAAAGGTGGAGAGAGCGGGTTTAAACCTTATTAAAGATTTATTATGGTGCAAAAATGCTTTGGAGTGGAATGATTTAAAAAGTGCGACAACGGAGTTGCGATGGAGGGCTGGCAGTGCGATATGTGATATGTGATATCACAATTACAATATCAGAAATCCAAAGGGGTATCATAAGTGTTGTTCAGGAGTGGGAGAAAATTGCAAAATGCGATGGGATAATGTGGCAGTGGGACCGGTGGTAGAACATGACAACGATATCACAATCGGCGTTGGGAGCCAAACGTGTTACAAGAACCAAGTAAAAGATGTGATTTTCAATGTGCGATGCGTTGGAGTATAGAAAGTTATCGAAAATCGAAATTTGGAGCAGTAAGTCTTAAAAAAGAGGAAAAAGGTTGCAAAGTACGATTTTCAGAAAGGCCAATGGTTGCGATGAGTTGGATGATGTGGCACTGGGACCGGTGGCAGAGCATGATATGAATATAACAATCTGCAGATAGGAGCGGTAAGTCTTAAAAGGAAAAAGGAAAAATATGCAAAGTGTGATTTCAAAAAAGGCCAAAGTTTGTGATGAGTCGGATGATGTGGCGATGGGACCGATGGCAGAGTGTGATACATATATCACAATCGGAAGATAGGAGTGGTAAGTCTTAAAAGGAAAAATGAAAAATATGTGAAGTGTGATTTTCGAAAAGGAAAATTACGGTAGTAGGAAGTTTGAGGAGCAAGGGAGGACATCGACTTCCAATGGTTTTCAAATGTTTTGCGTTAAAAAGGGTAAGGCAACAGTGACTAATAAAAAGAAAGGAATAAGGTGGGCCAAATGGTTTAAGTTTCTTTATGAATAAGAAGGTGGGTGCTGTAGTGAGAATAAGCTGGAAAAATCAGAAATGGAGGGTGTTACAGCAGCGCGTAGATTGTGAAGACAAATATGGAGAATGAAGCAAGGAGGCACCATGGAGCTGCTTTGGGGTTTTAACAATAATTCCTACAATCAACCTGCTAAATTATGCACAAATAAATAGACAAATGCATAAAAATGTAGTGCAAAGGAAGCCTGAAAAATGGTAATGCAACTCTAATTTTAATTTCAGAAATAGTGAACAGAAATAAGTTTTTTGGTATGTGGGAAGGTTCGCCCTCCTCGAGCTCTATTGACAGAGATTAGAAGGGGGTCTTTATCCACAATTTTTTTGGTTTTTCTCCTCTATTATATTACTCACGAGCAAATGAAACCTACATCAGCAATTTGAAAGAAAAACTAAACAACAATGAAACATAAACAAAATTATCAGAAGCGGAACTAATGAAATAATAGAAAGTAGAGAAAAAATACAACAGAGAGGCTGAGGCACATGGATTGGGCCCTAACCCTCAAGCCTAGCTCTCTAAAACTTAAATCAGTAAAATGAAATTAGTCTAATCATTTCATAAAAATACTAGCCTCATACATTTCTGAAATTTTTATCACTGAGTAAAATAATAAAAAGCTCAATAGCTTGCAACAAATTTCTGAACCTTCCTAGCTCTAGCTTTGCTCTAATTATTCTACACGTTAGCTACCAACAACTCCCTAGAAAATAGAGATTGATTCCACTTGACTCCAAGTAAACAAATATTGAGTGCACTCCTCTTTCAGTTGCTTGGATGTCTCTGGAACTTTGAATTGTTGGAGAGAATCCTTGGGGATCCTTTAGTTGCCTTTGGAATCCGAATTGTTGGAGAGAATTTTTGGGATCCTTTGGCTACCTTTAAGAGTTCAGGAGGGTGGAAAATCCTTCTATAATTTCTCCTTGTTGTCTCCTCCAAGTCTTGATGATAAAATCCTTATAAAATTGCTAATAATTCATGATTTTCTGCACTCAACCTCATATTAGGCACTCAGAGTATGCCTTAATCACCAACTATAGTAGCATCATAAAACCAAATAATAATAAAAATGCAAGAAAAAAATATCTAAGAAGGAAAAAAGGTGACCATTAGCCCCTTCAAATATGTCTAATAATGGAGCTCATCACTATGCTCAAGTGGTCAATTACCCACTTTTCCATTTCTCTATAGGGAAGAATATTCAACCTCGTTGCTACTTTATGAAGGATTGAGCATGCAACGTCGAAATAAGATGGGTCTGAAGAAACTAACATGTCTGTTGTAGCAATTTTGGTTATTACCCTTGGCGTTTTGTTCTTGAAGAGTTGGTACATTGCCTCCCACGAGGAACTGCTGCAATCCTTGTTGCAAGTGGTGTCTAAGAATAAGGCAGACATATCTGAGTCTTGAGTAGATGATGCTTGGGAAATTTCCTTGCTTTTCTTGTTCATCCCTATTATCCTTGCTCAGGTAGGTGTTTTTTTGAATTGAAGTGAACAAAGAAAACTTTAGATATCAGGTAAAAAGAGATAAGGACAGAGTTAAAGTGATATAATCACAAATCCAATGTTCAATCATTCAAAACATGCTCCAAGTAGATATGAATCATTCAAACCTTACTCCCATTAAATTATGTTAATCACCCATAATTCTTCGAATTAAATCTCTTACATACCTTTACAAGAAATGTCTATTCGATCAATTTAAGACGTTAAATCTTATATCCAGTTGATTAGATATGAATCATTTCATGCACTTGAGAAATAACTATCAATATCACATATTGCAACTCAAAACTATTTCTATTAGTTAAGTTTTCCGTTATTAATGAATTTCACGAAATGCGATCTGCGCAAATTGCAGATCGCAATTTCAATACGGTAATAAAAATTTCATTTGGTTATTTGCTGTGAAATACAGATTGCGCTAAGAAATCATGCTGATGGGCTTTATTGGACATTTGATGTTTTATGATTGTTTCATAGTTAATCCATCGGGTCTAGCTCATCGTGACTCTTACCGAATTGTTCTAAGTTGATCTTTTTACAAGGTGCGATGTGATTTATTTTTAAAGTGGTGTTTAAAGATTTTGTAACCGAAGTTTTATATGACTTGAAAAATATTTTGCGCATATCGCAACTGGAAACGCTTAATATGTTTTTAGTTGTTAGGCTTGTAAGCTACGCAATTTTCGATGAGCGTTAAGAAATTAAAGCGAAAAGGGAAAGAACTTGATTTCCTAAAGTTCTTAGACTTAGGCTAAGTTAAAATCAAACAAATAAATTTCCTATTTATTTTAAAGGGTCCTCATTTAGTGAAAATAAATGGGGGGTGTTGTATAGTACAACAGTAAGAAAGCACTAAAACCTTATACACCTATATTAGTTATTTTTCTTCTTTGTCACAACATTTTGAATCAAACTCTCTTATGGATTCTATGGTCATCTTGCTTCCTAACCCCGCGCTATTTTTAATGGAAAAGTATACTTATCCATGTCTTCATGATTGTTTTCTCACAAATTCCAAATTAAATATCATTTTGCCACTGCGATTCTTAAAAATGGTAATAAAGAAATCCTTATTCATCACTGCTACCCATCCCTCCCTTTATCACTTTTGTTGGATGGACCTCTTTTATTGGTAAATAAATGATACACCAGTATATTTTTTATTGTCTTATTTTATGACACCATTAACTGTGATGTTTCCCCACTAGATACTATAATATACTCTTAGGAATTCCCTACATCAACATCATCTTATTTATGTTTCTAGTTGCAACATCTATAATCTTTGTAAAAAATACAAAACTTATGTTCTCGCCTCTTCTATAATATATTCCCCCAACTCCCATTCAGCAATAAAATTTCTCATACCATCCATAAATGTATTTCCCTTTATGTGGTGTAATTTATTCAACTGTATAATGATTCTCAATAGCCCCCACCTTATATGTCTCCTTTTCATGTCCTCATTATAACCACTCAACTACTTTATTTAGTTATATAATCACCATACCCACCTTCTCATGATCTCCTAAATCATATTGGCAATATCACTCTACAAATCACGTCTTTGACTCATTCTAAGTATATTCCACTACATTTTTCTTCTCAACCCATGCCCATAGTTAACAATTTCTCTACTTGCAAATTCACTTCATTATCACTATATTCCTCTACACTATTATTCTTGGCCCATGACCATATTTAACCTTGTCTTTACTTGTACACTCTCTTCATTATCACTACAACCTACCCATTTGCAAGTTTCTTTCACCAAAGTGGGGAATCCTTCCTAAGTTATGGCATTGAATGGATTTTTTCCTCTATATTCCATTGTACATGCACCTAGTGGAACACCCTTAACCACACTAAGGTAATTTTGACATATTATAATCCATAGTGTACCACTCATAACTTATGATCATATTATTTACCACAATGTATAGGATGGTACAAAACACTACTCATAAAATTAATGGTTGTGGTTTCAATTTGCCATTCCCTAGTCCTTGTGATGATGTTATCATATTTTAAATATTAGCTCACTCCCCATAATATAGTATCTAAGTATGCACTCCATAACCTATGAAATCGAGGTGTTCACTTGTTCCTACTTTATATTGATTGAATTTTTTACTCTATAGTTTTTTTTTCTCTCGTTGATTAACTATTTTTTCCCATATTATACTTGTTGTGAAACCAACTCCAAAAATAGAAGAAAAGAGATATCAACGCCTTAGATATAAGCCACTTCGAGGGGGCAACCTCCAATACATTACATGAATGAAAAATTCTTGTATGACACAAATTACAAAACCTCCTTTCTATATATAGGAGTCCATGGGGCCACAATGTAATCCTAGTGGGGCCACAATGTAATCCTAGCTGACCTAACAATAATAATGTAAGGGCACAATAATAACAATTTGGGGGTTACAGGGGTACAAAAATAACAATAATGGGGGCTACAATAACATAATAAGGGACTACACTATTAATATAGGGACTTAACATGCCCCTCTCCTTCAAACAAGTGTTGTCCTCAATGGTTGATTATTTCTTGATGCTTCTGTATAAATTATCAGACTCCCATGTGGAATCTTCTACAGAAAGTTCTTCCGTCATTGAACAGATACTCCGAAATTGATCATAGTTGTCTAGGCTCTTGTTTTTTAATTGTCAACTTCTTTCATGTGGATGCCGATCTTGTCAGTTGTTTAATTAGATTCTATCAAAGTTAAAGTTAGGTTATCCTTTGAGAGTTGGAGAACTTGTTGTTGATGATCGATGTGATCTTCCACTAATTTATCATCCCTAGTAGCTATTATTTGATCCTTCAAAACATCCAAATTAGCCTCCATTTCTACTTTTAAACCATCTATGTCATCTTTGGTTTCTCTTCGTAAGATCAAAATTTGTTGCACTTGGTACCGTAATTTTGATATCTCGTACTGCAATTCTTCTTCTTCATGCGTCATAGTATAGCTTTTTGAAGGCTTAATGGGTATGGAATTATTTTTTGTAGGCATTATAGAATCAAATACTGATAAAAATTATAAAATATACCCTTGGAATCACTTCAAACTACTTTTTTAAACAAACGTTATGCAATTTTAAAAACCAAATACACACCTTTTTCTTGCTTTTGAGAAGCTTGATATTTAAACTAAATTATCTATGTGATTTTAGATCTTCAATATCTACAATTTGGCACTGAAGTAGCCCTTTGAATTATCTTTCAAATTCCATAGGTCTGACCTAATTTTGATTCTTCAAGGCAAAGTTATGTCCAATCTCCCACAATGAAATAATTATGGACTAGTTCAGTAGAGTGCACTTATATGACTTTCCACATGTCACCGTTTTCTCCTTTGGCTATGCAATTTATAGATAGGAAAATATAGTCCATATAATTCTAGTAACTTTTTATAGAATTCCAATCCGATGCTCAGAGAGAGAGTTATGAAGATTTTCCCACGATCACCTCTTTGAGATGAAATTTGGGAGCCTGCAAAAGACCTAATGTCCACAGACCATATCTCCGAAAATATTGTGAACCGAGCTCTGAAATTTTGCAACGATGTTCCTCAAGATTTCGGCTTAACTCTCTAAATATTTCAGCTTCTGAAAGTTCATAGAAAAAATTTATAACGCAAACTCCGCGATGACCCGTTTAGGTTAAATTCAAGAGCCTGCAGAAAGCCCCAACTTCCACAGATCATATCTCTGAAAATGTTGCGAACCAAGCTTTGAAATTTTGCAACAATTTTCCTTAGGATTTTATCTTCGTACTCTAAACATTTCAACTTCTCAACCTTCGTAAAAAAAATTTATAGCAAGAATTCCATGATGACCGGTTCAAAGCAGCGAAAACCCTAGAAGCCAAAGCTCTAATACCAAATGTTGTGAAACCAACTCCAAAAATAGAAGAAAAGAGATATCAACACCTCGGAAATAAGCCACTTTGAGGGGGAAATATCCAATACATTACATGAATTAAAAATTCTTGGATGATACAAATGACAAAACCTCCTTTCTATATATAGGAGTCCATGGGGCCACAATGTAATCCTAGTGGGGCCACAATGTAATCCTAGCCGACCTAACAATAATAATGTAAGGGCACAATAATAACAATATGGGGGTTACAAGGGTACAACAATAACAATAATTGGAGCTACAATAACATAATAGGGGACTACACTATTAATATATGGACTTAAGGTGAATTAGTTCTTAGGAATGATCTTCATTGAAATCTATAATATCATTCATTGAAATCATATTACTTTATTGGCCCTCTCATATTTTTTTATGAGGGTGCCACAAGGATGTTTGACTCCTCTTACTTTTCCTAACATCTACATGGTTTTTTTGCAATGAATCTTTGGACCACACATTTTACATTTGTAGGTCCTTGATTAAATTTTCTACATCATTGATAGGGATTCCTATTATATTCTCACATTTTTGTTACCAATCTCCAAGCTACTCTTCCTAAATCTACATGTAGTAGAACCATTATTTTCTTACAACCCCACCACAACTATATTGTTCCAAAAGTAGCATAATATTTTTCTTGGTGAATTATCCCCATGTATGTGTCTAGTGATAATCTTCCCAATAGACAGTAATTTTCAAGTGGCCATATATTTTTCGAGGCATACTCAATGTATGGATAGGAACTTCTTTTTTGTGTTTTTCAAATCTTTTGTTATTCCACAACTTATCTTTTTAGGGGCCGTCTTCCATTTGAGTCCATTTAAACCTAATATCACACCCTACCTAAACTATGAGAAAAGTGGAGGAATTTTCCACATAAACTAGAGGCTCACATGTGCTGCAAAATCCTCATCTAAAAATGAAACCATATCCACAAATATGCATCCCTTCGTAATACCTGCATCGTTATTTTTTAAATTTTATTGACAAAAAATATAATTAAATAAATGTTCTTACCATTAATAATATTATAGATTAAGTGTAAAAAGGGATAGAGATATATGCCATCTTTTCCCTTGAAATATCACTTTATAACATACACGCTCTCATTGTAAACCAATTTAGAATTTATATATCATCTATTTTGTTGACAATGGTGGAATATCCTAATTTTCTACTAGATTATCTTTACCGTAAAAAATTCTCTACTCCACTTAAAATTTTTTAGGATGACACTTAAGAGAATCATGTTGGGACTAATTAGAAATGTAACCATATTTTCCTTGCAAATAAGGATATATGTACCTAATTTAAACAACTTAGCACAACCTAACTATTCTCAACGATTTAGCATAGTTTAACAATTCAATGTTTTTTCCCTTAGTTTATATATTTTATAGTTAATTTTTTCTAAAATCCATCAAATATTTCTTAGAATCGTGTATTTGGGGTATGTAATTTTCACTATCTAATAAACAAAATGAAGTCACAATCTCACTAAAAAATATATTATCGAATTCAGATGAAAAAAGATGTTAAACGCAGGCATGGTGAACACGGTAAATACACAAGACATGAGAAATATAAAATGTTGGGATGTTCTATTACTCACAATGATACATATTTATCATACAATATTCCATATTCTAGGGTCTCTTGGACTCCTTTGACCCTTTTCCTTCCACACCAACCCTTAGAGGATTAGGTGTCCAACATTCCCCCCCTTAATCTGAAGGGGTATGTGTGAGTCCAAGAAGAGAGATGTAATACAAATATGAAAAGTATGCATGGAAACACTAGGAAGAATGAGTTCTCTGAAATTTTGGCATAAAGAGGTGGTTTAAGGATGACCACCAACACTGGAATGTTTAGTGCAGTTCCTAAAACTCTTCCAAATATCTCAAGAAGCTGAGGTATTATGCTAGAGGAAGTGCTCCTCATATTTTGAAGAGGGAGACCTTCAAACTAGAAGAAGGGAGTTTTACAACCTACAATGGTTTAAGGATGACCACCAACTCTGGAATGCTTGATGCATTTCCTAGAAATATACCAAAACTAGCAAGAGGTTGAAGTCTTTTGCTAGAGGAAGTGTCCCAATTTATTTGAAGAGGAATAATTTCAACCTCACATAGATATTTTAAGGTTGACCACCAGCCAAAGGCATGTTCATGGGAATTTGTGTCTTTGGCTACAACTATGAATCTGGAATGACAGGTTGTTTCTTATGTTCGCCTGAACTATTGTGTCTCGGGCTACAACTCTGAATATGGAATGACAGGTTGTGGCTCAGGCTCACTTGAACTATTTTGTCTCTAGCTACAACTCTGAATATGGAATCGTAGGTTGTGGCTCAGGCTCACTTGAAGTGGCTTTGAATATTTTAGATGACCATCATTTTCCCCCTTGTTAGACACAAGTTGAGATGATGGCAAAAACTCAACTGCAAGACTTTTTAATATTATAGAAGAAATTTTGTCATATGAATGAAACACCTTCTTAGATGTTGATGCCCAATGCCAAGAATGGATCCATCCAAGATGAATATTTGTTCTTGCAGGAGGCATGATTTTAAAGCATCTATGTGAAGAATGAGTGTTTTGACCATATTGATTGCATGGGTGAAGATCAAAACAATGATCTTTCATATGGCCAACTTATTCACAGTGTTTCCATTTCACAATCTGTTGTTGTTGTGGAAGAGGAGAATAATCTAAAACAGATGAAGGCGAGCTATCATGAAGATATCCGACACTCTGAAATTGAATAGGCTTGGAATAGTTCGGAATATGAAAGGACACCTCCTTGTCATATCCAAGATCAGTTATGTGCTTGTTATGGAAAATCTCTTCCCAAGATTTGATGAATGGCTTGGGAAGTTTTGACTGAATTTCGACACTTGCATGAAAATCTACTCTTGAACTAGGCATTGAATGTGAATCTCTGAACTTTATATTATTTTTCTTGATGGGAGTTTGTCTCAATGTTATAAAAATAAATAGGTTCAGAATGATGTCTATTTTGTTGTATCTTTTCTTGCTTGAATTGAGATTCGAGTTGTAGAAACTCAATCTTTTCTTAAGCATCTTGTAGACATGTTTGAATTTTAGCAAGAGTGGTCTTGTTGATTTTGACTGTGTCCTCTTATTCAATAATGTATGGTATGAGAGTGTCTAGAAAGTTTAATAACTCAGTACTTTTATCCATTGTCTCAGTAATAAATAAAGGCCTATAAGTGCACCACTATTGATTCTAGAAGCTTCTTTTAGTATGATTTGAGGTGAAAATTGGTCCTAAATAATCAAGATGTTTGCAGAAAAAAACCAACACTGACTTCAAAGACTCAACATAATTCTTTTTGACATCAAAATTCACAAACATTTGCAAGGAAAATAAATGTTGAGATGATAAAGGAGCCTACAACAGTGGTGAAAATAGAGCTTGTTTCTGGGAACTCGTCCAAAATTTACAACAAGCAACTCGTCCTTAGATCCAGAACAAGAAATCAAAGAATTAAACTCTGAGATTTGACTCCCTATTTTGCACCAATATTTTTCAAGAAATTTACCATTTGACTCCTTTAAGAAATAATGCCCAGAATTCAGATTGTTCAACTTTCCTTCATAGATAGTGAGAGGAAAATAGTGGACATATGTATTTTTGACCATTTATAAGAAACTTCTTCTCATACATTCTGATGGCACATTTATGACAATGACAATATAAATCACTGAGAAGAGTGAAATTTCACCATGCACGGAAGCATAAACACACCATCATTGGATTTAAATAATACACATAATATACCATTCAATATTCAGCACCAGGAATTTCACAACTCTCAATGTATAGCTAGATACAACATAAAAATCAACAGACAAAAAATCACATAACCATGTAATTGTGGAGTAACTTCTGAAGTAAATTTTCACATTGTTGCCCACAAGTGTCAAAGTTACAATTCCTATAACACATGGCAGACCAGGGGAGGCCCTTCTGCAAGTTCAAGTGCATCTAGTCTTTGTTATACACAATCATCATATTCAAGTATCCCCCTTTTCCATTTGTAAGGTTGCCTTAGCACTGTATATATGGCACGAAAAACAACTATATTGCAAATTTATGTGTAGTGGCATTATTGTAAGAATTCATGGTAACCATTGAGTTTTTGTGACACTACTCTATGGTTTTTAACATCATAATAGAATTGATGCTCTATGCCCACTTCAACGAATACCAGAAGAAGGGAATTCTTTATCTGGCAGATCTCACACCATGACAAAACAAGTAACAATTTTTGTCTTTTTTCACATTTGTTGATCATGAATTAAAATGGATTTAAGGAGGAAGGAGTATGATATGGAGCGAAGTGTGTCGGAAGGTGGAGATCGTGCCAGGTAGGGGGTGCACGACTTCATGTGGAGACTGTGCCAGATTTGGGGAGAGAGAGAGCGTACTTTTAACCAAGGGAAGGCTGCGAGGTAATAACAACAACCAACAAGATTTTTGTTTTGTTGCGGTGGATGCTTTATCCAAGTTAAACAAGGTGGTATTGCTCTTGAGCAGAAAATGTCATGCATGGGTTAGAAGGGGTCCTCGTCAAACTCATTCAACTTCAGGATCTGGCTTCGAAAAAATATTTATGGATGGCCCAAACTTCTAGGATTTGGATTCACCTAAAACTCATGCCTCTGCTTCTATTTACTCATCTTATTCATCAAATTTTTCTCTTCACAGTGTGTCAAGCAATTTTTACCCTATTAGAGCTCATCCTCTGGTGTCCTAAGCATAGAAACTAACTGACATCAACAGTTACATCTGCAGATGCATTCTCCACCACTCCAGCTTCAACATTTTAGTACACAAGTGAATGTCATGTTTAGAAATTGCTACATGAAATTAGACAAATTGATGAGTTGTGCACCAACAATTTCTTCAAAAAATTCATTTATATCATATGTATTGGTAATGACAAGAAATTTTTGCAGTACCAGTAAATTTCTACGGCCCGGGAACTGTCGGGACTACGATGTTGGAGGGGAAGTGCAAACAATGAATTGTATTGATAGTGGTCGAGTGGCTAACACTGTCGAGGAGGGGAGATACCACAGGTGGAGTCAGAGATACCATGTGGAGAGGCAGAGAGCGCTGAGATACCACCGAGTTGGTGTGTATGACTATCTAACAGTCATGTTAAGAAGGGGATTTTATTTTAATGCCAACAGAGACAAGGTCTTTGTTTCATGGATAACCAGTGCTCACAGATAAGTTGTGAGAGTCAAGAGTTATGCACTTTTTAGTTGAGCAGTGGGGAGTTGTTGTATACTATGTGAAGGCCAAAGGTTTCCTTGAGATAAATTGAACGGTTACCAATCAAGGAATTTTAGTTGAATTGCATGCCCATCTAACAATAGCACAGAGAAATAGTCAGCAACGAACTTAGCATGTGTCTTATTGAGAGATAAATATGAGAACAAGAATAAAAGGTTCATCAGTAATTGACATATTCCAGGAAAGCAGATAATGGGACCTGAAAATGATAGGTTTGATGAGATGGAAAGTGGCAGACCAATATAGATATAAAACTAGGCAAGGTGGGAATAAACCTGCAGCTCTTATACCATGTTAAACACAAGCATGGTGAACATGGTAAATACACAAGACATGAGAAAGATAAAACATTAGGATGCTCTATTACTCAAAATGATACATATTTATCATATAATACACTGACCCTTGGATTCCATATTCCAGGGTCTCTTGGACTCCTTTTGACTCTTCGCCTTCGACACCAACTTAGAGGATTAGGTGTCCAAAAAAAGAAAAAACATCAAATAGTTATATTGTGCCATTAATATTTAATATCACATTAGACGTGTATAATTTTCTTAATTATTACAATGCTTTGTGATATCACTTTTACAAGGTATATTGTCACTTCTACTTAAGAAAATTTCAATCATTACAAGGTGCTTTCTCCCTTCCTCTTCAACTATCTTTGTATCTTCATATTTAGTTATAAATTTATATGTAAGTGACATTTTCAACTTCAACGTCAATGTTTCTCAAATTTCATTTGTGGTTCCCTTCCCACTCTAATCACTCTTCTTTTTAATTCTATTTGACACACCATTAGCTTGGATTTCTACTCGTAGCCACACTTTGTTTCCTTATTCATCCCAAGTTCCTTTACAAAAAAATCCTCCACCCCATTCATTTATCTCTTATAACGTTAATTTGTCTCACTTAAATCTAATATTAATTCCCTTCATGTTATAAGAATAACCATAACTCCTCACTATAATCCTACTTATAATGAGTTCAAGATAGAGAAAATAAATTTAGTGAAGGAGACCATCCTTTCCTTCAATGAGATTGTAGGAAAACCTACAATATATGGCTTCCTCCTCTCACTTACAATTGAATACTAAATATTTCTTACCTAAGTATGGGGGTCAAATGTAATGACAAGTACTACATTCCTATATATGCAGTCTCACTGCATACTTTAAGATCTATTTAAATATTCCTAATAACATAATAATAGCACCAAATTACAAGTAAATGGCCTCCAACTAGAAATCGTGAACAAAATCTAGAGGATTACAATCCAAATATCCACATCTAGTTGAATGTATAACAATCAAGTAGTTTGGCCTCTAAGTCACTCTCTACATGGGAAAAAATTGTTGCACTCTTTCTTGACATCTTTACCCGACCAAATATTTAAAAAACTTGATGTTTAGATGGTTATATATTTTCGAGGCCCTAAGTCTATTCAATAGTGTATTGAGATATTCATGCAAATATAGATCCAATTTCAAATCTAGGAGTTAAATAAGGTATATACTTTAATATTCAATTTTAGTTTATTAGTAATTTCTAAGAAGAGGATAACCCTTTTTAGAGTAATACCCTAAATAGTGGCTTCATTTACTCCCTACTTCTTGAACTTAAGCTAGAAGGATTCCCTTAACCATAACTCTTTCTCGCTCCCCTTCATTAATCCTTTTTATAGTAGGTCAAATACCTCCTATAATAATTAGTGTCATTTTCATGAAACCCACATGCACTCTCTCACATATTGTAGTGAACTTTGACAATAAATCACCATTAAAAGTTATATATCAATTCCAAATATTTCTCTCCTTCGGCATAAAATTTTTCCTCAAAATCCCCCATGTATTATGAGATAATTTTTCTTTCCAACCCCACCATAGTAGTTTACCACACCCTAAAAATAATGACCAAGGATTATTCTCAATTTATTCTTGACTTTGTTACTCACAACTTCTAAAATAAAAATCAATTGACCACTAGAATTGCTGACAACGACAATATATATAATCTCATCCATCACTTCATTTCTATATTGCAACTTATGGCTGCTACATATCCATATCTTTATCACATGGGATGGGTCAACAAGGGTGAAAATCCCTTATTCTTAGAAAAATCTTGTAGCATTTCATTTGTTATTTTCCAATTTTGATGCATCATACACTATTTTGTTTCCCTACTGGATTATTTGATTTACTCTTAAGTATCCAATAATAGTATCAACACCATGCAATTTATGACACTTGTACCAAAATTTATACACTTGGTAAAAATCTGGGAAAATTTTAGGGGCTAATATTCGTAGATGGGCAAATTTTCCATGGTTTTTCCAAAAAAGTTATTTGCCAATTCCCATTTTTTCCTAAAAATGATTTTTTTAGCATCATTTATCACCATTACATACTTGATGACTTATGCATTGGCCTTGGGAAACCCTTCCATTCATACTTGGTCATATTTCTCTAAAAAACAGCTTCTTAAAACCCATATGCGACTCTGCTAAGGCTTTTCCGCGTATACACGTTAGTCCATACATAGAGAACCACATATGCCTTTTTTAAAATTAAAAATATATATAATTTCCCTACTTTTGAGGCGGGGTTTACGGTTGTTCCTGTAATTTAACTACCCCAGCCCGTGGCCTAACTGTTCCCCAACTGGAAAAACTAATTTGAGGGAGTAGAAAAACCCCTCAAGGCAATGGCCTAAGGGAGGAAGAGAGAGAAATATAGATCTTATACTCTGTTATAGCCCTATCCAAGTCTGATATATCCCCTGTGCCTCCTGCACTTCCCAGATTTTCAGGAAACCATTGTTTCCTTGAGATGCTCATTCATCCTATTTGACATCCATTGTGCACTATTATTGGAAGAAGTTTTGTGAGGCTAGGACTTGACGGATCCAGAGGATGGTATGCTCGAAGGTTGTGGCAGATTTCAGGTTCTAGAGCACAAGGTGCTGCAGGGGGTTTGAATGCTGCAGGATCTACTACAACTGAAGGATAAATGGGTAAGGTCTACAACCCTTAGTTTCTATTTTAGAGCATAGGAGGTGGTTAATTGATTCCTTCTTGTGATGACATGCTCCTGATCTATCAATTTTTATCAACAAAAGACCTTAGGGTAACATTTCCCATAACAATGATTCACCCAAACTTTGTAAGAAAAAATTATTTTACCTTAAAAATCGCCAAACTTTTATAGAGACTATATAGAACATTAGAAGTTTAAATATTTTTACTAAAATATCGCCAAAATTTTTATCGTTTGCATATTATGGATTACTAATATTCGCCAAGGTTTCTAATCTTTAAGATAAATTTCCATCCCTAAAATTTTCCCTGGTAAAAATGCAAAAACATATGGTGTCCCCTGTTTTGTAATCCATTCTTGAAAACTCCCCTCAAGAACTATTTTCTCCCATCGCATCAATAAATATCATTCCCTTAATGTAGTGCAAAATGTCCAACTGGTTAATAAAATTCAACACTCTCGATGCTCTCAGTAACCATTTCATGTTCATGAATTATAGCTAAAATATTTTCTTTAATAATCAAAGTACCATATCCACCCTCTCATGATGTTCTAATCCATACTAGAAACATCAATCTACAAACCATTCCCTTGACATAGTCTAAGTACATTCCACCATATTGTTATTGATGACCCATGCCATGATTGACCATGTCTCTACTTATGCACTTGCTCTTGTCACTAACACCTCCCTCTTCAACAATTAATTTTACCAATGTAGTATATCCTTATAAAATTTTGAAAAAAAATGGATTTTTTTCCTTTGTTCGTTAATGTTTACTCACCAAGTGAAATACCCTCAACCATGTTGGCTACATGTCTAGATGTCCATCCATTATTATATTTTCTTCCAATTCAACACATAGTTGTTAAGAAAATTTCAACATATTACAATCCATAGTAGACTACTCATATCACATTGAACACTACTCATCACTCTACTAATTGTGTTTTTACATGGCCATTCCTTTGTCCTTAATAATAGTGTTGTCATATCTGCATCTCATATCTCTCATTAGTGTCTAGAATCTAATTAAAATCTCCAAAACTCCATGATCATAAGGTGATCATTCATTCCTACCTTATATCTTTTTCCCTTCTCCTTAGGAAACCATTTTTCACCCTATTATGATGCGTTATCACTTAAGCATAATCTCAATTAGAATATAAATTTCCATCTATTATAATATTATTATTTTATCATCCATCTCATCATCTATTATGAGGATGTTAGAGGGAAACTTGACTCCTCTTTCTTTATCTACCAAGTTGAAGGTTTATTTTCAATTGATAATTAAACCACACCTTGACCTAATGCTTGTTCCTTATCTAATCTATTCTACACTAATCATAATGGTTCCTACCTATTCTCACATTTTGACCACCTCTCCTTATTCCATTCTTATGATCCCCTAATTTGTACTGAAAACATCATTTTACAAACAATGCCCTTGACTTACTCTAAATATGTGCTACCACACTATTGTTCCCAACTCATTCCTACATTTGACCCTATCTCCACTACCACTCTTGCTCCATTGTAACTAGCATCACCTCTTTGCTAATTTCTTTCACCAATGTAGGGAATAATTCTTTAATATAGGCCCCTAATAGATTTTTTCCTCTACTTGTGAATTCATATTCACCTAATACAACACCCTCGACCATGTTGTCTACAACACGAGATGCACATGAAATCCTCCATGTGCTTCCAACTCAACACAATTTCTAACAATATTTCAACATATATGATAATCCATAGTAAACCACTCATAATACAAGTTCAAAATATTTACCATGATATGTAGAATAACATATAACACTATTCAAAGATTTTATGATTGTGTTTTCACTTGGTCATTCCCTACTTTAGTAATTGTGTTACCATACTTACAATCTTAGTTCACTCATTGGTATCTAGACTCCAAGTACTCACTCCAAATCTCCATGATAACATAGTGGCCATTCTCACTTATCTTATTGGTTTACCTTTTCACTCTATAGTGTTTTGACCCCCCCTCAAGCCACTCTATAGTGTTTTGACCTTCCCCAAGGAACAGTTTTTTTTTCCTTATGCTTACGACTTAGCCTTTAGTCATTATCTCAGTTGGAATATATAATATGATGCATAGGAATCCTATTATTTTATTATTCTTATCAGCATCTATTATGAGGATGCTACAAAGGGTCTTGAATCATCTTTCTTTGTCTACCATGTACACATTTTCTTTGCTAATAATCCTTGGAACACACATTATTCTAGTGTGTGTTCTCGATATAATATATTTTATATTGATTTTAAATATTTCTATAATATTCTCACATTTTTGCAGTCACTTTCCCTATTGTCTCATTATAGATTGACTAAAGTGTTAATTTTATAGAAAAACATAGGATTATTCTTGGTGCATTTTCCCCATATATATGTCTATTAATCATCTATAGAGCCAAAATTCATTTTCACATAGCCAAAATATTCATGTCACACTGGTGAGGCATAGAAGGAATCTCTTTTTAGGGCTTCAACAAATAAATTGATGTTACACACATTATTTTTAGATTATATACCTTCAAAGTCCAGCTCCCCCCTAATATTGCACCCTACTTAAACTCATAGGAAAGTAAGGATGTTATCCACATAAAGTGGAAGCATGGGTTGAATTTCATGGTTAGTTTCCTATATTTTATTTATTTAAATTTCAAAATTTTTACACCATAATTGATGTTTACTTAATTTTTAAAATAGTCAATATGATAGGTGAGTTAGAAATTTAACAGTATCCCTATACATATATATCTAACTCTAATATCTCAAAAATAATCAGTTCCAAATAGGATTGCACAAAACAAAAGAAACCAACTCTCTTACAATGCTAACACTCTAAGATGGCACCCGAGGATAAGCACAAACTCACCCACATTTTTTAGATAATATAACTTCTTTAGTGTTGGTACACTAGTGATAGATCTCATTGTTTATAAGATGGGTATATTTATTAGTTTGATTACAATATAGATATATTTCATGGTTGGATATGGAAATTTTATATACATGGTTACTACACTCAAATAATTTCCACACACTTATAGTTCAACCTGAACACAAATGGGTTTGGGCCTTCTAGACATCGAGTGAGTTTCAAAGAGCTCCATACTTCTTAATTTTTGAATGATTTTCAATCCCGATATATTATATTTAATATTGGAAACACTGAGAGGGGAGTGAATCAGTATTTATTTTCAATTGTTACTTTTACCAATTTAGATGTCTTATAATTAGAACACAAAATGAACAATAAGAATAATACTTTTATTAATATATTATTTACAATAAATCCAATACAATAGTATAGAGCTCCAACCCTAGATGAAAACACCAATCTTCAATAATTCCATGCACCAACTTGGACTTCATGAGGCTACCACCTTTAGGGTTCCAACCCTATCTTCCAAGGCTCCCACCTTGTCACTTTGAGGCACCAACCTCTAGGGATCCAACCCTATCTCTGGTACAGGATCCAATCTGGTCTCTTGAGGACTCCTATCCTCTAGGGCTCCAACCCTATCTCTGGTACAGGCTCCAATCTAGTCTCTTGAGGATTCCTATCCTCTAGGGCTCAAACCCTATCTTCCAAGGCACCAACCTTGTCTCTTATGAGGGTCCAACCTCTAGGGCTCCAACCCTCAACTTAAATTCATTAAGATATGTTTAATGATTCTTCACGGCTCCCGATATCTTCTTCAATGATCCCTGTCAATATCTTCAGCAATATTTTCTCCAAATCACTTCATCGGTGACAACCTTTTCTTATCATGAAGGTGTCGCCACTGCTCTTAATGATACCCAAGTAGAGATCTCCAAAGTCACCTCATGATGGCTTCAATGCATCATGGTCTCCAATAATATCTCCAAGACCAACTTCTAAAAGTATTTAAAATATATTCAAGTATCCTTCAAGGTGTCTTTAATAGGTTCTCAAGCACTACTTCAAATATGTTCCAAAAAATCCACTTCAAGTGGTCTTCCAAAGCTCTCTTTAAATTTGCAATGAAACCGACTCTTCTTTTGACTAAACACCTTCAATAATTCCTCAAATATTGTTCCAAATTGTCTACAAAATAGTGCTTCAAAATATTTTCAACAGCTGCTCTAAATACAACAAGGGAGTGCTTCAAAATTCCTCCTAGGTCTTCTCAAATTGTCTCAAAGGGCTACTTTAAAAAAAATTGTTTCAAGAGACTGTCCACATCAAGAAGAGATCTTCCACGGATCTGCTCAGGATGTTATATATTGGACCAAGATATTTTCCACTGATCTGAGCTGCAATGATTCAAAGAAAATTTCCTCCATGGAGCACAAAAAATTGTCACCACAGATTTGATTTTAAATTCTTCCATGGTCTAAAAAAGGCCACTACAAATCCAAGTTACAATAGGTTCGAATTGTTTCACAGATCCACTAATTCGTTTTACAAGAAGAAGACACCAGAAGTCTGAAAAAGTGTGAGAATGTGGGTTCAAACAATACTTACAGATTTTGTCCTACATTTCCAAATTCTTCTTTTGACACAAGTCTAAGGTTTTATGGTGATTTTTCACAGATTTGTGGCTTTCGAAGTACTAAAATTATGTATGCTATGTAATATGGTAAGAGACACTTTAATACTGTAATACCAAGCTACAAAACAAGTCTCCACAGGTTGTTGTTGGTAGAATATATAATCAGAGCTTCCAAATGGCAGTTTTGTGGAACAATTCTGTTATTCAAGCTATGTATATTTTTAATGACAACCCAACACAAAAATTTTCCCAGACTTATTCTTCAACTTCCTTCTCATCTTTGCTGCATTTTTTACCTCTTCTCTAAAATCTTCACCGAAATTCTTGCTTCAAATGAGGTGTTGTACGTCATATATATATATATATATATATATATATATATATATATATATATATATATATATATATATATAGATAGATGATATGATATGATTTATGATGAATAGACATGTCCATTTGGAGTGAAGTTGACATGTATGAGTAGGCTAGCATAGGTCAGCTGAAGGACATATTTAATTTCTTCAACTTCAAAAATTAATATCTCCCAAACCACTTAGAGTTTCGGTCTAAGTAATAGCTCATTGGAAAGATACAATTATGCTCTAAAAGATGGTGAAGGTATCACAAAGAAATTATTCATCTAATATATATGATTTGATTTATGATGAATAGACATGTCTGTTTGGAGTGAAGCTGACATGTATGAGTAGGCTAACATAGGTCAGCTGAAGGACATATTTAATTTCTTTAACTTCAAAAATTAATATCTCCCAAACCACTTAGAGTTTCGTGCTAAGTAATAGCTCATTGGAAAGATACAATTATGCTATAAAATATGGTGAAGGTGTCACAAAGAAAATTTTCATCTAATATGGTGAAAAATATTTTTTTAATGTGTCTATTCATTTATTAGTGAAAAAGAAAAGTGTCTTCGAGTGTTGGGCATCTTCATGAATTGATTTCTTCATATTTTTCCTTCTACATCATAGGGTCATAGGCTCATAGTGTCATCCATGTCATCATGTAACCAAGGGTGGTTATCCATCAAGTGTAGTCAACATAAGTCATCAAGAGCTTCTAAGGACATGAATGGCACCTCAAGAACATTTGCCATTTGGAGAACTTCAAGGAGTCTTTCAGCCATCATATAGATCATTAAATAAGATCTTACAACAATGCCATCATATAACATCAAGGGTTCCTCTAGTCCTTCATGTCATGTCCCTAATCATTGTCCATGTCATCAAATGGTCCTCCATGTAATAATCAAATTTTCAACCATTTCATCTTGACATAATTATGGATCTAGTATTCTTCATCAAGAGTAAGAACATCATCATTAATGGAATCCTAAATAACCAAGAGGGACTGGTCATCATGAGAAAGTACATCCTTCTACGAGATCTGAATGAAGTCACTCCTAGAGTTTTCCATTAGCATTATTAGGAATTTACAAGAATATTGATCCTCATATTGACATCAATGACAACCATAGACAAAAAATCTCCCCCTTTGTCATTGATGGCAATATTCTTTCCCTTCCAAAATTTTCTCCCGCTTTGACATCAATGGAAAATGGGTTTCCCAAGTTCTCCCCCTATCATGTTGCTTCATGTTGCTCCCCCCCGTCATGGTACACTTCCTTCTAGAAATGTGGTTCATGATAGATGTGTTTATATTTCTTCATGTGATGAACCAACTCCCCCTGTCTGCACATATTCCTCTATATCATGAAGGATTTATCGCCTTGTGTGATAAAGTAGAAGATATCATCATAGTATCATGATTTCCTTCAATGGAGTTACTTTCGAGAGATGTATAGCTTCTCCAAGAATTCTCATCAATCACAATCTCCCCCTAACTATATGAACGGTCTCTTTTTGGTGACGTCTCACCATCAAATTCTTGGGATATCAAGGATGACTTCATCAAGTCAACAACATGTGTTGTTGGCTATAGTGTTGAAGAGACTTCTCGATTCAATTTCCTTCCTTCTCCATACTTGTGTAGCTTTCTTCTCTGGCTTGGTTATCATAGTTTTAGATTTTCTAGGAATCCAAGTTAAGTTACAATCATGTGCCATATGTCTAATGTTATGGATATTGAAGCACTCTATCTTGTTCATGAATAAGGAAGCATGACTTCTTCTTGCAAAATTGTTTCTAGGAGATTGACGGGGACAATTATATTTGTCTTTGTGATATGCCTTACAATATTTTTCCATGTGCCCAAAGTTTTTACAAGAATAGAAATATCCAAGAAATATACTTTAATACCTGGGAGATGAAGAGTTCCTTGAAGTAATTTTGAAGTATTTTTTCCTTGGAATTCTTTGATGATATTCATTGCCTTTTGTATTCTTGACAACATTTTTAAGTCTCCTTCACTACAAGGAAAAGACCCTCTAGCGGATTTTTTTGAGGAACCACTTATAAAAATACCCCAAACATCCATTTCTAGTGGAGGTTACTAGAGGAGGTTGGCGGGTAGATATTTTTGCAAATTTTTTTCATCCGGTGCGCTTATCATCATAAACTGCACTGGTGCATTCAACAAGAGAAAGCACCAGTGCGCACAAAACATTGGCCCACCAAACATAGTGTGTTCCGTACACACCCGCCCGGTGCATTCTATTACTATAGCACACCGGTGCTTTACAACACTTCCACATCGGTGCATCATAAAAAAGTGTGCCAAAACAGAAACCACCCAGTGTGGTATTAAGAAACCGCACCAGTGCAACCATAGAAACTCCACACAACGGAACAGGGTTAAATTAAAAAAAAATTATGGCCAAAAAACTACATTTTTCACTTTTCTCAGTGCTGTAGAGCTCTCAAGCAGTGGTGAAATTTATCCTTTTTTAGGCCTCCCTGACATTGGTGCTCCCATGGCACCCATTGCACGCACTGCTGTTGTACAGTGCCGACCAATCTCCAGCTTGAATTTTGAAAAATGGTGGGCATATTTTCTTTTGCAAATTCTACAGCCAATATGCCTCCTCAACGGCCAAATGTACAGGTATTTTTATTTTTTTTTCTATAATTAAGCCTTTTGGCAGATTAGAATTTCAAATAACCTTAAAATTAACCATTTAAAAGAAAAAAAAGTATTGTCGCATAGTGCATTCGAGTCGTTCGACTCACACCGGTTCACAGTGTTGCTTGTAAAATTTACAGGCCTCACTGCAATCGGTGCTAACGGTATCCACACCGATTCCAGGGCGGTACCGAAAGGCACCCCATGTTATTTTAATTTTTAAAAAAAAGTGCAGTGTGGTCGTTTACTCGGCCGCACCATTGACAATGTGGAACAACAGCAACATGGTGCGTTGACTGAAATATATGCCCCGTGGCAGATAATGTTGTTAGTGCACCGCATTCCACATTTTGACAGGGTTAACGGTGCGGCCTGATAAACTAGTGCTAACAGTATACGCACTAGTTCTGTGGTGGTACCGAAGGCGCATGGTGTTATTTTAATTTTTTTTTAAAAAGTGTGGTGCGGTCAGTTACTCGGCTGCACCGTTGACCTAGTGGAATAGTAGCAATGCGGTGCGTTGACTAAAATATCTACCTCGAGATAGATATTTTTTTCAGCGCACCACTTTTCGTATTTCGACAGGGTCAACGGTGCGGCCTGGTAAAAGACCGCACCGTTGACTATGTAGGCTGTCAGGAGGTCGGTCCACTGACTTAACTATATGCCCCAAGGCGTAGAGTTTAGTCAGTGCACCACACTCCTGACAGCCTACATCTTCAATGATGCGCTACAAATTTCTGGGAGCACCGTCGCCGATGCATTGCATATTATCTGGTGCACCATCGTCGGTGTGCTCCATAAAAATACGCACCGGGACCAGTGCATGACTGTGTTTTTTGGCACACCAATTTTTTTTTTGTTTCTCCAAAAAACATTATATATGTATATTTCTAAATAAATGTCTCATTTAATAAAAAAATTGTATTTAATATGTCAATCATTAAGAGACGTGAAAGGAGAGAAGAGGGGGAACAACAACAACAAGCGAAGCAGTATAACATGCTTAGCCTGTGGGAGGAACGAGAGAGGGAGAGAGATGCGTACCCTCACCCTATTATAGAAGCTACCCAGGGGCTCCTAAGGTAGGTAGGCCTCATCAAGTTCCATGAGGAGGCTACTTCCCCAAAGGGCCATGGTTTGTTTTTGAGACATCTTATCCGAAGGTGGAATGCCCACCGACAGGATTTCTGGGTTGGTTGTAACCAGTGGTACACGCCCACTGAGGGGGATATATATTTCATTACTGGGCTATTGAGGAGAGGGGTGGATTTTCCCTCATTCCCAAAGTTTCCAGCTGGCTATTTAGTAGGGATTCAGTTAGTGTACTCCTAGAGATACATTGGAGCATTAGTACTGTCTCCTTTAGATTTTCAGGTCACTTGAGGTCATCACGTATTGGTGCATTTGGTAGTGAGGAGGTGCAGTGCTTCTCACTTCTCATTTCAACCATTTCACACAACACCAGTGACAAAAAATGCATTAATTTCTCGCTTCTATATTATGTTGATTCTTTAGTACAGGATCCATGACTTGTCAGGTGGTCTAGCATTTTTTTGCGGCAGTTCAGTACAACCTTAGATATATTTCGTGCTCATGCACAAGGGAGGGTCAACTTCCCTTTTTCTTCATAGATTTTTTGTTTATTTTTTGAAAGGTTTCCAAATACGATGCCTACATTTGTTCGGCAACCCTGTAGGCTGATGTTTGGGGCACAGATGCACATGTGGGGGCAGATGATTCCCAAGAAGAGTGAGACTATGTTTCCAGTGAGGATATCGAATGATGCACTAGAGTTGGTAGCCAGTGTTGACGAACATCCCTTCATTATGGTCCCTTTTCCTTATGCGGGTTTGGATTTGCGAGGGTGTGCCAACATCCTCTTCACAACTGATGAACTACTGGATGATAGAGGTAATATTACTGTTTTGTTTAAATTTATTCTAACATTTTTTTTAACTTGTTTTTATTAAATTGTGTAGTGTACTTGTATATATTTTGCAGACATTGGGTCTATTGATGGCAAGGACATGTCATCACCGCCACATGATCCAGGTGTGGACCCTGATGATGATCAGGGCATGCCAAATGCCAAGGACCATCAAGAGGCTGGTGCATAGAGACTTGCTCCTACTAGTGCATTGGTATCGCCTTTTGCTACGCACGGTCATCTTGATAGCAGATACAGGATGGAGTTTGGCAACCAACTCACTGCATTGATTGTTGAGGCAGGCATAAGGCCCGCTCATATGAGAGACATACAGGCCAATGGTAGGTTGTTACTTATGTGGACAAGCATGTTGCGTGACATGTACAGACTGATGCGGCATGTCATAGGAGCTACAACCTTAGTTACACATCTGAGGAGGATCGTTGCACGTTATAGGCATGGTCGACATGCAGCACGTGATCGATAGTCCGCAAGCAGTGACTCATCATCTCATGATCATTCACCTTGCGCCGCCCCAGATGAGCAGCTAGATGCCTCCACTAGCATCTAGCAGCATTCATCATGGAGATCAGGTTGGACCATCGGCCACGTCCAGTCAGCAGCCTGCAGCATCCAACAATACTCATGATCATGAGCAAGCTAGACCATCGACTGTCGAGGCTGCACCATTTATTGAGCAAGCCTCAACTAGTACTACTATATTTGATTTTGTACCACTAGCTGATCCATGGCATTTATATTACAGTTGTATATTTTTGACATTATATATATATATATATATATATATGGTCCATGTATTTTATGTTCATGTTGCAGTTGTACTTAATTTACATGTTGGTGATCATCATGATGTGTATATTGTTAGGTCATCTTAGATTTGTTAATTTAATGTGCAACTTGTAAATAGATGTGTATGTGATAGCATGAGTTATTTGACATAAGATGTATATTTGATGTTTTTGTTGTGATGATGTTAATATATAATGTTAATTTTGTTTTGTTAGATGATCATGATCGCAATGATTTTAGTGATTTTGAATGTGTTTTTTAGTCAAATATGATGTTTGTACGATGGTTATCATGAACGTGATGTTTATTAATTAATTTAATATTAAATGATCATGATATTGTAAAATTGTAATATTTGTAATTCTAATTGTATGTAAAATTCTAAAATTGTAATTGTAATGGTATATATGTAAATTTGTAAATTTGTAATTGTAATTGTACCTGAAATTGTAAAATTCTAATTCTAATTCTAATTCTGTAAAATATTTGTAAAATTTTAATTTTATTACGTGAATTGATTGTAATTATAAAATTGTAATTGTAATTGTAATTGTATGCAAAATTCTAAAATTGTAATTGTAATTTTAATTGTAATTGTATGTGAAATTGTAAAATTGTAATTGTAATTGTAATTCTAATTTTAATTGTAATTGTATGTAAAATATTTGTAAAATTTTAACTGTATTAATGTGAAAATTTTAATTGTATTAATTGGAAATGATTTTATTAAAAATTTTAAATTTGTAAAATTTTAAATAACTGTAAAATATTAAATCTAGAATAGTATGAATTATTGTAACATAATAAATTTTAGAAAATAATGCAAATAAATTCACGTACTTTAGAATTATCATTATTTTATTATGATCTTAGATACAAAAAAAGGAACTAATTTATACAGTTGGCCATTGTTTTTGAGATCAACATAATTGCAGATTATCAAGTGAAATATTAATTTTAACATCAACACAATACAAATTACCAATTAATTCAAAATACATATTATAATGTTTCAAAAAACCCATCTTAAAAAGTATAAATATTGATGAAATAACACATGTATCATATCACTCTCGGTTCTCATGATCACCCTCATTATCTTCCAACTCACATGACATGATAACACTATTGTTCTCGAAAATATGTTTTGATCTAGGGTCATGTGTCAATACGAACCACCAATTCCTATCCAACACGTATGGGTAAAAAAATACCTAGTTGCATTGTTTGGGGAAAAAATAGGGCTCCTCAGCTTCATCCCACATCTTTCTAAAGTTGATACATATCAGCCTACTATCATGATCTTCCTTTACATTATTCCGATCAAAGGTGTCCCACCACTTGCACCTAAAAATAAAAAATTAGAAAGAAGAGAAATCCACTTCAATGATCTCTTGTATCTTTCTGATGTAACCTAACTTCCCTCATACTAGGTTTTGATCACGGTGGATGGATCAAATAGATTGATCAAACTCTACTTCCACTCCACAGTCTTGCGTGATGTTTCCAGCATCGGCATTTTATGTGCGAAAATGATGTCCATACGCCCACATATATGGGAACAAATGCACCTATTATAAAAAAGTTAAAAAATTCATAGTGTCATGTGTCATATAATAACCCAACAGTTAAAATATGAAATATAGATGTCTTATAAGTTTCAAATTTACATATAAATTAAAAATATTATTACTAAGTTTCTACACCCAATCCATACATTTAGCACATCCTCTTCAACACGTGGGTAACGACCGGTTGCACCGTATTTCTCTCTGACTTAGTCAGCAACCCAACTGTTGGGGCATATTTTTGGCATATTTTCTTTTAAATGATTGGGATAAGGCACACTTATACCATTCAACAGTCTAAATTCTTTCATGTCACTATCCCATTTCATCCTCTTTTGTTTGTACAATGCAACCCACGGTTGTGTTGCTTCAGAATTGTAAACAACGAATTTATTGATTGCTTCAATTACTGAATTCGCTGATGAAATCAAACCGACATTATATAGTACTTAGAGATAAAAATATACATTATATGGAAGTTCAACATGAATATTAACTTTGTGTAAATTTAAAAAATTATAAGTTGCTCTCTTTATCAATGCTTTTTTCCACTCGTTTGGAGAAACTCCCTTTCTCTTTTGTCTTCATCCTTTTCATTGTCCCAAATCACTGCACCTGGTTTTTTGTTGATCTGCTTGATGTACTCACTGGCATAATATAAAGACTCATACGATATGTACCCCTCTGCAATAGACCCCTCGGGTTTTTCCCTTTGTCGATCAAAACCTTTCAATTTCTTCATGTACCTCTCTAAGAAGAACATCCAACGACAAGAAACCACCCCAACTAATTCAAACTCATCTACTAGGTGGATTAGAAGATGAGCCTGTAAGTCCATGAAACTCGTCGGCAATTCCTTCTCAAACAATCTCAACTATCTCTTGATGCCACCGTGGAATGCTAGTCACATGAATCTCCTTTGACGTGATCCAATGTAAAAATGCAAATAATTTAGGTATGGCACATCCTAAGTCTTGATGGAATTCATGTTTCACACACCCACACAAGAACAAAGGATAATGACATTGCAAATTTATAAACATGTGCAATAATATACAAAATTAGTTATGTTTTATGATCCCCGCATGGGATAAAATTTATTAATATAAAAAATAATAAAATCATGACTTTGACATTATACGCACTCTTAGAAGATTCAAATGGTCATGCAATTTCAACCCTGACAAATGTTCATCCATGGTGAAGCAGCACCATAGTGAGGACCCATATGAAGTTGGCACCCTCACACCCATTATAACCTCCTTTGCCAAAGAAATATCATCTTTTTTCTAAATCCATTGGACATCACCTTCTTTGAAAAACCATGAATTAGAGGGACCAATGCCTGCCTCTGATCCTGTACTTTCTAATCGTCTTGGCCAATGTTTCTTTTTATTTTTTGAAGTAATAAGATCTTTCCTAAAAGCCAATGTGTCACTTTATTTCAATGATATGTGCCTCCATAAAGAAGATGATTTTTTTTTAAATATATGGATGGGATATAATTAGTAGATAATCTTAAGATGCTCCCAATATGGGAGGTTATAAAAGATAGATTTCCTTTTCATCCCAATGGGAAATTTCTCAACATAGGTGTCGAAGAATTCTGGATCATCGAACATAGGCTCCCCATTTGAATCGAAAATTTCTATGAACTCCTTCTCCTTCTCTCTCTCATATGATCTAAGCCATTCAGTTGGTGTCGTTATTGGAGGCCTTTGGGTTCTCTCTCTTTTACCATTGAAAGTTGAGGTTTCTCTTCTATAAGGGTGTTATTCTGGGAGGAATACCCTGGAGCAATCATACATTGGCTTTCGTAGGTCCTTGGACCATCTAGCTTTCAGAGAAGTTCCACAAAATTTACATCCAAAATATCCTTTTGTTACAAGACCTACAAGATTATTGTATACAAGTAATATGCATGGCACATTAAAGAATATCACGAAGATTAGAACAAATATTACAACGAATTAAATAACTAATATGTGAAAGAATATTGTTACGTATATAAACAAATCAATAAATTAAACATGTAATTTACCATAGCAAACTCCTAAGCCAGGATAATCATGTGTTGTGTAAGCACATATGCCATACAACATAAAACTCCTCTCTACTGCGATAGGTCTTGATACATCGTATACATTTATCCCATCCCATAATTCCTTCAATTCAGCTACCATAGGTTGTAAGTAGGCATCCATATTCTTCACTTGTCTTCTACTAGGGACTATGAGAGCCAACATAAGATGTTCATTCTTCACAGACAACCATGGGGGGATATTTTTATTGATCACTACTATAGGCCAAACATAATAGTTGGTGTTCTGGAGGGAATATGGGTTGACGACATCCATGGCTATGCTGAGTCGTAGACTTCGTACTTCGTCCTTGAATTTTTAGGGCCATGTATCCTCTATATGCTTCATGGCTATTGAATCAATTGGGATTCGCATATCTCCCAACTCACTTCTGTGTGAGGCATGCCATCTCGGCAACATAGCTAATTATTTGCAACCAAAGAGCCTTTGAATCCATGGGATTATAAGCATGTGGCTCAATATATTAAAAGGAGGACCAGTATGTGGTTTACCCTTCTTTTTTATTTATCATACCTGTCATGCCCACATTTCGGACACATCTCTTTGTCTGCATATTCATACAATCATTTGGACATGCATGATATGATATGTACTCAACACCCAACATTTTCAATAATTTATTTTCCTCTTCGCAGCTACCAGGCAAGACATTATCACTCAAAAGAACCTTATCTTTGAATAAATTGTAGTTGGTGATCATGGAAAAATATATTAATAAATGTAAATTAATGTTGATATAATTATTAACGTTCATAAAATTTACCATTCGTAATGTTCATTGCAGTGTGCTGATTGTATTTCAAATTTATATAAGGGATTACTTTATGGTAACTTACCTCAAAATTTTCAAGAAACATGCATTTGACAAGCCAAACTTTTCTTTCAAGTTGTACAGTAACATTGTTGTCCCAAACTGGGTGGACTTTGATTGACTGCCAGGTCCAAATAGAGGGGTGTTGGAAGCAAATTTAAGGCTTTCGAAAAAGGTGTCAACGATATGAGCATCATTTCCTAGCTGATCATCGTTTTGGCATGCCTCTAACAACATTGTCTCCATGGCAGTCGTATCCCTTAAGTAATCATCCATACCAACCTCTATTTGGTTGCCTCCATTTCCAGCTTGTGAAGAACTATTATTTTTGTAGTCATTCCTAATTGGTGAATCTGGACGTAGTGGGAATTGAATCAGTGGTTGATTCAACCATTCTTGGTATCTTTCCTCTCTGACTTTTTCTCTTAATTGAGTCTTCTCTCGATTTGACATTGTCGTGGCGTGCAACATGTTAGACTCCTATACCAATAGGTGTCATTTTTCATGATTGTCTTGATTGAACTATGGAATATGTTCAAACCTTTTTCTTGAGCAAAGGTGTTCCATATTCTTGAAAAACCAAAAAATAAAAAAATTTAAAAAATGTAAAGAGGGTATACCCTAAAAAGAAAAATCAAAGGGTGAGAAAAATAAAATGGTCAAAAAAGTGAAAGAAATGAACCCCAAACAAAAAATAGACCAAGGAAAGTGTGCAAATCCAAGTGCCACTACTATTTCATTTTTGCAATAAAGCAATTGTGTGCAGCTTGTAAAACCTTTGCCACAATTCATGAATAAGTCAAACTGTTTAAACTTGACTTACTCATATTTCAATTTTATGTTGTAGACTAGAGAATAAATATCTGACCAAACAGTTTAATCTTGGCAGATAAGTAGATAGGTAGAGTGAATAAAAAGGTGCTCAACAGTTCAATCTGAGCTCTTGGATGTAATAAGGGTAGAAATAGATAGATTTATCATGTAAAAAGAAAAGATTGATAAGGGTTTGCAAGTCTAAATGCACCCTAATAAAGAAGAGAAAATGGTAGTGTTAAGTAGATAGGGTAGGTAGATGGTGCTGCAAAGTGTTATCTGATGAATGATGCTGCTACATGTTTCTGATCCTTTACTTTCACCACAAGTACTAAAGCAGGAAATACACTGGAAAATCACAGCAAGAAAAATCAAACTCATTAACCTCCCTCATCACTTTCCCCTCAAAAGTTTTACTAATTTCCCCCAAAGTACTAAGGTATTTGGAGATCAAAGGGGCTCAAGGCATTTCCTTGACTTCTGGAGGGACCGGACCCTCGGCCTAATGATCAAAAAGACCTAAGCACTTGAAATAATCCATCATTGTTATCTTCCATCTTTAACTTTTTCCTAAGTAAAATCCTATTTTACTTAGGAAACTGATGCAAAATTCCATAAGAAATTCCTCAAAATAACTTGTTATTCTAAGTTTAAGTGTTGAAGATAAAATGTTGCAATTTACTTCATAAGTTATCACTTTCTTAGATGTACAAAGATGTTTTGATTTTCCTTGTCCTTTTTCATATTAACATTTGATTTTACTATATTAAATCCCTAGTGAAATCCCTTTTCCTAAGTTTATAACTCCCTTTTCTAATAAATATCCCCAAAACCCTTTATTATAATGTTTTACCAAAGTATATATTCCCGCACATTGAAAATAAAACCCCGCTTTATAAACCCTTTGGTGAAATATATCGTTATACCATTAATCCCCGCCCTATGGTGAATTAGTTATGTATTGATTAATTTACCATGTAATAAAAATATATACAAAAAACTTTAGACATACGATAAGTATGTTTAATACCAAAACATATCAATAAACTTTGCGAAAGTCTGTGCCACCGTGTTCCGTCCACGAGGCATTCCACCTAACCAAACCCCGCCGCAACCCGTTTCTTACACACTCGGGATTAATTAGTCATCAGGACTAATTAATAGCCTTTTTCCGCCTATCAGACGCCCCCCGGGGAGATTAATAACGTTAATAGTATTTAAAACCCTGTCGGGCCCGCGCAATAACTATTCCATTATATTTCCATTTCTTCGACCGTCGGATCGCTCCTCCGCAGATCGACGCTCCACGTCAATCCCGCTGCCCATCCTTGGTAAGAACTTTAACCGGCGGGGAAATAGTGGTATCGAAACAGTTCATCATCCACGTGTCACACATCCAACGGAATCGCTGCCGATTCGTTTAAAACATCTTTTGCACAAAAGCGGTGCGGGCTTACCGCTTACCGCCTACCGCATACCGCCGGCCCCACTCCCTTACGTCACCCCGTACGTCAAATGACGTCATCACCTCGAAAACGACAAAAAACCCTTTTTGACTTGTTTTTAAGCCATTTTCGCGTTTTTTTCAGTTATTTTAGTTTCTGAAAGAGACCGAGCTCCCGCTGCAATTTTCAAATTTCACTGCAAATACACCAATTTACTCCAAGATTCCGCTGCGCCCGTGCTGAAGAACAGGTCCTCCATTGCCTGTTACCTGTTAGAAAACCAGTTTCCGTCTAAAAACAGGTATTTATCCTTTACGCCCCGACTGCACGTAAAACTCAGTTTCCTTTGTTTTTTCGCTGAAAAAGTGGTTAAAAATCATCACTGAGTCCTCCCTGGAGATTTTAAACCTGTGAAATTGCTCCCCGAACCTGCAAATTGTTCCAATTTCCTTCATTTCAAGAATCCCGCCCGGCCCGTGAATAAAACCAAAAACCTCCATTTTGAATCCACAAGAACCAAAATGGAGGTCCCGGCAGCTCTTAATATCACTCCATTGAATGCTCCTCACCGTGAATTGGACTTTAACTTTGATAGATGAGGATTTCCAAATTAAAGACCTGCGTTTTGATGAAAGTCCCCTATTGAGCTATTGTCGCTGCAGAGACGAATACTCAAAGGGGCAAGATCTTATAGGGTTGTGGGAATCCAATCTCCCAAGGTATCTCATCCCCTCACTCATTATTTTCCCAGAAATTGTCCACTATTGCCATTCTAACTATGATCCAACTCAAAGAGCAGTAATTTCCCCTAACCAGAATGTTCTTTTCCCAATTACTGCTCAGTCTAACACAGTAAAGAACAATCAAAGAGTATCAGGATTAAAGAGTATCAGTGGTTAGAGTGTATCAGGTAAAAGTCAGAGTGAAAGTAAAAATGAAGTTACAGAGCGGTCAAAGGTAAAACAGTAAAAGTAGTTACAGAGGCAGTAAAATGGTAAAAAGAGATGAAAATACTTTCACCAACATTGAAGTTTATCTAAAGTGAAAGTAAAACAGTCAAAGGAACAAAAAAGTGAAAAGATGAAAAATACAACAAGAAGGAACATTTTTGCAGAAATTGCATATTTCAGTCATAGTTTGGCAGAAACTATTGTGATCAATAAAAGATGAATTTTACAAAACTGAAGGAGGTTTATGTTCTTAAGAGGACCATATACAAAAACCTCTCTCACTTTTCTAACAGCTATTATGGTTTTGGAAATATTAAACAACGTTGGAAAGCACTTTTTGCAGAAAATTACAGTCAAGTCATCATTTTGCAGAGAATATTGTGGCCAATTAGAAATACATTTTACAAAACTGAAGGAGGTTTTTGTTCCTAAGAGACCCATCTACAAAAACCTATCTCAGTTTTTTCACAGTAGTTTTATAATGAGAGATACATGCGCATCTTTACAGGACATTTTTCAGACTCTGTAAAACTCTGTTTTACACATATTTTTTACAGAGAATATTATGCACAGCTGGAGAGGAATTTTAGGAAAGTGAAAGAGGTTTATCTCACCAACATATTTATCCACAATAACCTCTTTCAATTTTTACATATCTATTACGGATTGAGAAATACGAAGATATCATTGGACCCCAAGTTTGCAGAATTGTTGGAGCAGATTGCACAAAGAAAGGAAGCAGTTAGTGACTTGGATGCCTCATCATCAAATAAGATTTGGATCAAATTCGAATTCTCCTCTTTGTCATCACTTATCCATCAAAAATAGTGCCAAATAGTTTGAGTGTCCTTTACTTTAGTTCTATTTATGTAAATAGTTGGAGAGATTTGTGAACCAATTTTGATATTTGTTTCAAGATATTTTAGTTTAGAATTTGTATAAATACTCCACTCTTGGAAACATTTGGGGTGGATTCTATTACTCTGCTGTAACATTGAGGTTTTCGGAATAAAAAGCTTTTGGACAAATTTACTTGTGGCTTACTGGATGATGTTTTGAAGCACTGGACTTGTTGCAGGATTCATGTGTTGGACTTCAGTTCAATAAGTGTTTCTACCCTTTGTCTGAAATTTTATATTAGTTTATGCTATCATCATATCCGTTTCTGAATAGTTTACATAAAGGATTGAAACAGAATTTGCTTAATTGTACTCTGTTTTCAAATGTGATTATTCTCGATGTTTTCTTCTGGATTAGTTATAAGAATGAATTCTTAATTGCTCATGTTTTGCTGATTCAATATTGTTGATTACTGTAACAAAGAATCCTTCATTGCTCTTTGCTTGTAATCATTTCTCTTCTTCCTCTTGAATATGGTGAAAGATTCTTAGTTGCCTTTCATCCCTTCAAGACCATCCATCCACTTTAAATTTTAAGGATTGTTCTCTGTCTAGGTATTTTGCCCTGTAATACCATCTTGTGTTCAGAAAAGAAATCCGGTAAAGCCATCCTTAGACTCCATAGCCCAATGGACTGAAAGCCCTCAACCTTGCCCTTAGTTTGTGGATTCCACCATTTTCCCAAAACAAACTTTGCATCTATAACTAGCCTAAAACCATTTAAAAACAAATATAAATCATAAAGAGAGAGCCCTCTCTGGATGCAGATTGGCTAGATTCTGCATCTAAAAGGTTGGTTTGTGGTTACCTCGGGTATAATTTCCTCTTACACAACTTCTAGGAAAACATGAGTGATAACATAGTGGCGACCATACTGGGGATCTGAATCATTTTATTGATACTATTGTTTGATTTATAAGCTATGGACAGAGTCTGAAGATCAGCCAGGTAGCCTTTGAAATTGCTTTTGCTCTGCAATTGCAAAAGTAAATAAAAGCTGCTTCAGTCTATCTTTGATTTAGCTTATACATTGAACCTTAGTTTCAAATGTTTAATCAGACTCTCTAGTTTAATAAATCTTTGAGAAAATTTTAATTAAAAATCTTAAATTTCTTAAAGAAATCATAGAAGTTGTTTTGAAAATTCATAAAAAAATAAAATAATCATAAAATATTCAAAATTTGGTTTCCTGAAGAACTAAATTTTTCTTCAAAATTGTTTTACAGGTTTAGATCTGATCTATGATGGTGGACAGGGATCAGACACACAAAGGTTAAAATCATCCACCTGGCGACTCCAAATCAATTTCAGAATCAAGACTCCACTGGAGGAATGAACCTCAAAGGACAATATGGAAAGATAAGGCTTTCAACTTGGATCTTAATCCAAGACATTATGTTCTTTCTCATTAAATTTTTTTTTCAATGTATATTATATTTTATAGAAGATCTTAGATTAGTTTTTAGTTATTTTCCTTTGAAGATTGTAAGTAATAATTCTCCTAATCTCTTTGAGCAGCTTTCTTATGAATCTAATGATGATCATTTTCCAATTAAGAAGCCTCAAATAATCAAGACTGATCTTACAATCCCTGTACATATCCCTGTGCCATATAAAGTTCCAGATAGATATAAGCCCCTTATTCTACCTCCTTTACTCCATGATTTTCCTGAAAAATACTACAAGTATCTTCCTAAATTTGATGGAGAAAATGGTATCACGGCCCAAAAACATATTCAAGGTTTTGAAAATTATTTGGATTTATTTGAGATTGATGAAGATGATGTTAAAATCAGACTTTTTGCTCTTTCTTTGCAAAATAGAATAAAGAGTTGGTTCAAAAATCTACCTGATGCTAGCATCTCAAATTTCCAACAGTTTATCAAAGTTTTCCTTGATAGATGGATAATAAAAGTTAATCATTTTGTGATCATGGAAGAATATAATCAATTAAAAAGACATTCAAATGAAACGATACAACAATTTTCTGACAGATTTAATCAAGTTTATTATTCAATGCCAGAAAATATTAGACCTCCTCATGATTCAGCTCTCTTGCATTATCCAAGTGCCTTTGATTCGGAAATAGAATTTCGGTTAAGAGAAAGAAATCCAAAAACACTTGTACAGATGCAAAATATTGCAGTTGATGTGGAAGTTAATCTCCAAATCAAACAGGAAAAGTTGAAAGTAGAAGAAGAGGAAAGGAAAAACATTGCAGAGGTAAAACTCAACCTTTTGGTAAGAAAACTAGATGAATTAACACAGGAGATCACTATGAAAGAAGAATTTTTTATTCAAAATCACCATGAAGAAATAGAAGAGGTTGATAGCCATGAACAAATTCCTCTTAATTCAAATTATCATAAATCAGAAAATAAATTTACAAATCAATATGAGGAAGAGGAATCTGTTGTTCTAATGTGTATGTTTGATGACATTCCTTATTTTCATGATTTGCCTAAGTATGATCATTATGATGATAGTTATGTTCTCCAAAGTCAAGCTAACTTTACAGAGATATCAGAAGCTATTTTGGAGGATGAAGAAATGCAGTTTCAGCAGATTGAAGACAGTGATCAGCCAATACAGATCAGCCATGAGAGTGAGGAAGGAAGAGCAGAAAATGTGGAAATAAGTGAAGATTCTTTACCTCTTTGTTTTGCTTCATTTCAGTTCATTAGAGAAAACTATCATACCATCAATAATCAGCAATCTTTAGGAATTGTGATTGACAACAAAGAAGATAATGAAACTATTGATCAAGATTTTTCAGTTTCACAATTGCAGTTATCAGTTCCCATTAAAATAAATGATCAAATGATACAAGAAAGTTCCATACCACTATTTTTTGAACCATTTCAGCTTTTAAAGGAAATGTGGTATAACATATTTAAAGAAAAGAATGGGAAACTTGTTGAAGTTTATGAAGTCCCATGGAATTTTATATGTCATAGGTTCCAGCAATTTTCCCAAGATTTTCAGGATCCAATAGAGAATATGTTGAATATTGAAGGCATTCAAAGCATTCCTCTATTAACTAACTATGATTTTCAGAATCAAGATGATAAAGGATTCAACACTCAAACATTACAATCAGTAGGAATATCATCACAAATCTTATCTGAAAGTTTACAGGGAGATAAAGATGAAAATAGCATTTCATATTCATGGTATGGAGGCCATCCAGAACATATGTACAGTTGTTCAGATCAGTTAAACATTAGTGTATATATTTTGGAAGATCCTTTTGTACAGTTTCTAGAGTCAACAAAGGAAATCAAGTGTTTCCTTATCCTCTCATTTGTTGACAAGTTTCTAATAGGTTGCAGAAGTACAATTTTGATAATCAACACGAAAATGCAACAAAATCTATCAAAGTACATAATGCTTGAATGGTTGCATTGGCTATTTCATTTTACCTAACTAGAAGTTGAACAGTAGATTGAGTAGGTAAATGAGTGCCAATAAGCTCAGAATTTTGAGCATTTTTTTTAGTTTTCAATTTACAACTAGTTTTTCATTAAGTTGGTTTGAAAATTTTTGTGTGTTGTTTTAAGTTTCAAGATTAGATTTCAGGTTGCAGAAAAGGACTATATTCAATTCAAGATTTTCAGCCACAGCTAATGCATCAGTTTTAATTGGATGGTGACTTCTTGAAGTTGAAGCCCGAAGTGAAGGCCCTAAGCTTCAAAATTTTCACTATCATATGTACAATAAAGCTACCAGAAGAAGGAGATTACATAGTTCAGTTTGAAGATATGTTGAGGCATCTGACCTGCTGTTCTTGACTTTTCACAAGGAAAAGCCATCCCCAAGTGGAGCCAGTGTTAGTCTCCTATACCAATAGGTGTCATTTTTCATGATTGTCTTGATTGAACTATGGAATATGTTCAAACCTTTTTCTTGAGCAAAGGTGTTCCATATTCTTGAAAAACCAAAAAATAAAAAAATTTAAAAAATGTAAAGAGGGTATACCCTAAAAGAAAGATCAAAGGGTAAAAAGAATAAAATGGTCAAAAAAGAGAAAGAAATGAACCCCGAGCAAAAAATAGACCAAGGAAAGTGTGCAAATCCAAATGCCACTACTTTTTCATCTGTTGTAATAAAGCAATTGTGTGCAGCTTGTCAAACCTTTGCCACAATTCATGAATAAGTCAAACTGTTTAAACTTGGCTTACTCATATTTCAATTTTATGTTGTAGACTAGAGAATAAATATCTAGCCAAACAGTTTAATCTTGGCAGATAAGTAGCTAGGTAGAGTGAATAAAAGGTGCTCAACAGTTTAATCTGAGCCCTTGGATGTAATAAGAGTAGAAATAGATAGATTTATCATGTAAAAAGAAAAAGATTGAAAAGGGTTTGCAAGTCTAAATGCACCCTAATAAAGAAGAGAAAATGGTAGTGTTAAGTAGATAGGGTAGGTAGATGGTGCTGCAAAGTGTTATCTGATGAATGTTGCTGCTACATATTGTTGATCCTTTACTTTCATCACAAGTACTAAAGCAGGAAATACACTGGAAAATCACAGCAAGAAAAATCAAACTCATTAACCTCCCTCATCACTTTCCCCTCAAAAGTTTTACTAATTTCCCCCAAAGTACTAAGGTATTTGGAGATCAAAGGGGCTCAAGGCATTTCCTTGACTTCTGGAGGGACCGGACCCTCGGCCTAATGATCAAAAAGACCTAAGCACTTGAGATAATTCATCATTGTTATCTTCCATCTTTAACTTCTTCCTAAGTAAAATCCTATTTTACTTAGGAAACTGATGCAACATTCCATAAAATTCCTCGAAATAACTTGTTATTCTAAGTTTAAGTGTTGAAGATAAAATGTTGCAATTTACTTCATAAGTTATCACTTTCTTAGATGTACAAAGATGTTTTGATTTTCCTTGTCCTTTTTCATATTAACATTTGATTTTACTATATTAAATCCCTAGTGAAATCCCTTTTCCTAAGTATATAACTCCCTTTTCTAATAAATATCCCCAAAACCCTTTATTATAATGTTTTACCAAAATATATATTCCCGCACATTGAAAATAAAACCCCGCTTTATAAACCCTTTGGTGAAATATATCGTTATACCATTAATCCCCGCCCTATGGTGAATTAGTTATGTATTGATTAATTTACCATATAATAAAAATATATATAAAAAAGCGTTAGACATGCAATATGTGTGTTTAACACCAAAAACACGGATAAAAACTCATCGGAGTCTTGCGCCACCGTGGATTTTCCACATGACATTCCACCTAACCAAACCCCGCCGCAACCCGTTTCTTACACACTCGGGATTAATTAGTCATCAGGACTAATTAATAGCCTTTTTCCGCCTATCAGACGCCCCCCGGGGAGATTAATAACATTAATAGTATTTAAAACCCTGTCGGGCCCGCGCAATAACTATTCCATTATATTTCCATTTCTTCGACCGTCGGATCGCTCCTCCGCAGATCGACGCTCCACGTCAATCCCGCTGCCCATCCTTGGTAAGAACTTTAACCAGCGGGGAAATAGTGGTATCGAAACAGTTCATCATCCACGTGTCACACATCCAACGGAATCGCTACCGATTCGTTTAAAACAGCTTTTGCACAAAAGCGGTGCGGGCTTACCGCTTACCGCCTACCGCATACCGTCGGCCCCACTCCCTTACGTCACCCCGTACGTCAAATGACATCATCACCTCGAAAACGACAAAAACCCTTTTTGACTTGTTTTTAAGCCATTTTCGCGTTTTTTTCAGTTATTTTAGTTTCTGAAAGAGACCGAGCTCCCGCTGCAATTTTCAAATTTCACTGCAAATACACCAATTTAATCCAAGATTCCGCTGCGCCCGTGCTGAAGAACAGTTCCTCCATTGCCTGTTACCTGTTAGAAAACCAGTTTCCGTCTAAAAACAGGTATTTATCCTTTACACCCCGACTGCACGTAAAACTCAGTTTCCTTTGTTTTTCCGCTGAAAAAGTGGTTAAAAATCATCACTGAGTCCTCCCTGGAGATTTTAAACCTGTGAAATTTCTCCCCGAACCTGCAAATTGTTCCAATTTCCTTCATTTCAAGAATCCCGCCCGGCCCATGAAGAAAACCAAAAACCTTCATTTTGAATCCACAAGAACCAACATGGAGGTCCCGGCAGCTCTTAATATCACTCCATTGAATGCTCCTCACCGTGAATTGGACTATTTAACTTTGATAGATGAGGATTTCCAAATTAAAGACCTGCGTTTTGATGAAAGTCCCCTATTGAGATATTGTCGCTGCAGAGACGAATACTCAAAGGGACAAGATCTTATAGGGTTGTGGGAATCCAATCTCCCAAGGTATCTCATCCCCTCAGTCATTATTTTCCCAGAAATTGTCCACTATTGCCATTCTAACTATGATCCAACTCAAGAAGACGATGGTTCCCTAACCAGAATGTTTCTTTCCCAATTACGCTCGGTCTAACACGATGAGAACAATCAAAGTATATCAGGATTAAAGAGTATCGGTGGTTAAAGTGTATCAGGTAAAAGTCAGTGAAAGTTAAAATGAAGTTACAGAGCAGTCAAAGGTAAAACAGTAAAAGTAATTACAGAGGCAGTAAAATGGTAAAAAGATATGAAAACACTTTCACCAACATTGAAGTTTATCTAAAGTGAAAGTAAAACAGTCAAAGGAACAAAAAAGTGAAAAGATGAAAAATACAACAAGAAGGAACATTTTTGCAGAAATTGCATATTTTAGTCATAGTTTTGCAGAAACTATTGTGATCAATAAAAGATGAATTTTACAAAACTGAAGGAGGTTTATGTTCTTAAGAGGACCATATACAAAAACCTCTCTCACTTTTCTAACAGCTATTATGGTTTCGGAAATATTAAACAAAGTTGGAAAGCACTTTTTGCAGAAAATTACAGTCAAGTCATCATTTTGCAGAGAATATTGTGGCCAATTAGAAATACATTTTACAAAACTGAAGGAGGTTTTTGTTCCTAAGGGACCCATATACAAAAACCTATCTCACGTTTTTCACAGTGATTTCAGAATGAGAGATACATGCACATCTTTAGAGACTATTTTTCAGACTCTGTAAAACTCTGTTTTACACATATTTTTTACAGAGAATATTATGTACAGCGGGAGAGGAATATTTGGAAACTGAAAGAGGTTTATCTCACCAACATATTAATCCAAAATAACCTCTTTCACTTTTTACATATCTATTACGGATTGAGAAATACGAAGATATCATTGGACCCCAAGTTTGCAGAATTGTTGGAGCAGATTGCACAAAGAAAGGAAGTAGTTAGTGACTTGGATGCCTCATCATCAAATAAGATTTGGATCAAATTCGAATTCTCCTCTTTGTCATCACCTATCCATCAAAAATAGTGCCAAATAGTTTGAGTGTCCTTTACTTTAGTTCTATTTATGTAAATAGTTGGAGAGATTTGTGAACCAATTTTGATATTTGTTTCAAGATATTTTAGTTTATAATTTGTATAAATACTCCACTCTTGGAAGCATTTGAGGTGGATTCTATTACTCTGCTGTAACATTGAGGTTTTCGGAATAAAAAGCTTTTGGAAAAATTTACTTGTGGCTTACTGGATGACGTTTTGAAGCACTGGACTTGTTGCAGGATTCATGTGTTGGACTTCAGTTCAATAAGTTTTCCAACCCTTGTGTTTAAATTTTATATTAGTTTATGCTATCATCATATCCGTTTCTGAATAGTTTACATAAAGTATTGAAACAGAATTTGCTTAATTGTACTCTGTTTTCAAATGTGATTATTCTCGATGTTTTCTTCTGGATTAGTTATAAGCATGAATTCTTAATTGCTCATGTTTGGCTGATTCAATATTGTTGATTACTGTAACAAAGAATCCTTCATTGCTCTTTGCTTGTAATCATTTCTTTTCTTCCTCTTGAATATGGTGAAAGATTCTTAGTTGCCTTTCATCCCTTCAAGACCATCCATCCACTTTAAATTTTAAGGATTGTTCTCCGTCTAGCTATCTTGCCCTGTAATACCATCTTGTGTTCAGAAAAGAAATCCAGTAAAGCCATCCTTAGACTCCATAGCCCAATGGACTGAAAGCCCTCAACCTTGCCCTTAGTTTGTGGATTCCACCATTTTCCAAAAACAAACTTTGCATCTATAACTAGCCTAAAATCATTCAAAAACAAAGATAAATCATAAAGAGAGAGCCCTCTCTGGATGCAGATTGGCTAGATTCTGCATCTAAAAGATTGGTTTGTGGTTACCTCGGGTATACTTTCCTCTTACACAACTTCTAGGAAAACCTGAGTGATAACACAACAGACGATGGTAGGTGGGTCGCTCATCATCACTATAATCCTAATAATTTAAAAAAAAGAGTATTTGAACATGATTAGTACAAAATATATGATATTAATTAGTAACCACGTTGACAATATTGCATGATTATAAATTAGTTTGACGTTGAAATAATTACATTAATCAATATAATAGACAATTATAATTATTACCATCATTGTCCTTGGATTGTGGGTAGAAGATGCAGTATTTTTATAATTGGCAGGGTGAAGCGGTTGTCCATTTTCATCTACCAAATGCGCCTTGCGGTATGCAGCTCCTCATAAGAGCTTCTAATGTTTTGGAGTTGTTTGAATATTTTGTGCATCTGAACTTGATACTGAATCTGCATAAACCTGCAAATTTGTATACATTATAAATTTAATTAAGTTGTGTATGATTAACCTGGATAAAAAACATAAATTCAGTTAGATAATGAAAATATGAAGTAAATATTATGTTTCAAGATGGATAGGGAGAACTCCACAATGGACTTTGAGAAATATTATGGAACGAGCTGGACTTTGAAGAATTGTCAATTCGATATAATTACGATATTTTCTCCCTGCATTTGAGCAAAATCAACAATAAATTTTGGTGCACACACCTAAAAGTAATTTTGGTGCCTTAAAAATGGACTTCTCGTTATTGGTGCTAATGTATATGTCACCGCACCAGTGCATTTTTGGTACTACGCATCAGTGCCATTTTATAAACAGACGCACCAGTGCGGTGCTATTAAGTGACACACTAGTGACGAATAACCACAAATAAAAAAAGCACAACTCTACTTTCTTTAAGTGAAAAAAAAGCGGTAAATTGAAAAATGGGTGGAAAAATATTTTCGAGAATTTGATTTCATTAAACATTTCTTTAAATACTAGACACTTTTCAATATTTCACTATTTTTGCAAAAAAATTCAGCCAGAGATTTGCAAGAGACATACCTGTAGCAAAAAAGAGCATGAGAACACTGTGGAGTAGGGAAATACATTCAAACATAAGTATTCAGACAATCAAAATTCCAAAAATCTGGTGATTCAAACCCTGTAGCATACAATTTCAAACAACCTTGTGATTAAAGTTTTTTTTTTCTTTTACTTTTTCTGCAGTTTTTTTATGTAGTAAAAGAAAATAATCAAAGTTTATTGTTTTTTTTTTTACTTTTCTCTATAGTTTTTTTTACTTTTTTCTGCAGTTTTTAGAAACAAAATAAAATAAAAAATCAATTTTAGAACAAACACTAAATTCTTTTTTTTCTGCCCTTTCTTCTCCCTGTTTCTATGATTTCAGAATTAGGGCTTTTCAAATTAGATTTACAGGGTTTGTATTGATAAATATAGGTGTAAGACATCCAACCCACAGGACGACTTGCATAGTTGGATCCCAATCCATGTCAGCCCTTCCGTGAATTAAAAAAACAAACAGAATTTTTTCATCGGTGCTCCCAGCATAACCTAGCACACTAGTGCGCTATATTATCCCAGCGCACCACGAAAGTATTGTGAAAAAAAATTAAAACAACAAAATATTTTTTATCAGTGCACCATATGTAAAATATGGCACCAGTGCACTATTTCAATATGTAAAAATCCTTTCTCCTCCCTCTTTCTGTGATTTCAGAATTAGGGCTTTTCAATTTAGATTTAGGGTTTGTATTGCTAAATATAGGCCTAAGACATCCACCCCACGGGACGACTTGCATATTCGGATCCCAATCCATGTCGGCCCTTGCATGAATCTAAAAAAAAAAAACAGATTTTTTTTTTAATCGATGTGCCCGGTGTAACCTAGCGCACTGGTGTGATGTATTATCCCAGTGCACCACAAAAGTACTGCGATAAAAAATTTAAAAAAAAAATATTTTTTCTCAGTGTGCCATAGGTAAAATATGTCGTTGGTGCACTATTTCATTATGGCGCACCGCGAACATGCTATTTTTCACAAAAAAAAAAAAAAACCATTTTAGAAACAAACCCTACATTCTTTTTATCTCTGCCCTTTCTTCTCCCTCTTTCTGCGATTTCAGAATTAGGGCTTTTCATTTTACATTTATATGGTTTGTATTGCTAAATATAGGCCTAAGAAATCTGACCCACGGAACGACATGTATAGTCGGATCCCAATCCATGTCGGCCCTTGCATGAATTTAAAAAAAATATAGATTTTTTTTTCATTGGTGCGTCGGGCATAACCTAGCGCACTGGTGCGTCAGGCGTAACCTAGCGCACTAGTGCGTCAGGCGTAACCTACCACACTGGTGCATCGTATTTTCCAACCGCACAGCAAAAGTACTGTGATAAAAAATTAAAACATAAAATGTTTTTTATTAGTGCACCATATGTTGAATATGACATTGGTTTATGCTACAAAAAATAACACTCGACGATTTTTATTATTTTCTCTGTGTTAATCGGTGCAGTGGTTAACATGTAACACACTGGTGCTCCTTGTTGACATTGAGCACTGTACGATCTATTATATAGTTTGTGTGGTGCGTTTATAATACCTCCACGCACCGACGTTGGTGCGTACAGAATAAATGGCACACCGATTTCTTCAGATTTTTTTTTACTTGAAAAGTTGATAATTTATTTATAAATATACTAATGAATGATATGGTATAAGTTTCAGATTGATAAATAAATGACTAAAAAGAGATCGAGTAACAAAAATACTGATAACACATCAAGAAAAGAAGAAAAGGCAAGTTCTTTGTAAAATCACTACAAAAAATATTATTTTTGAAATATATGTAGTTTTAACTAATATGTATTTTTTATAGTGTATCATGCAGAGCCACAAAATGACGAAGCTCGATAATATTATTTTTAATCTAGGACCAGAAGAGTGTAAAAGCTTGATGGAAAAATTGGAAAAGGACGAATTGGGTGAATGAAAAAATACTATCGATCCAATATGAGTTTCTTATTTTTTTTCATTAATTATATACTTAAAATTATTAGAGAACATGTGTCAAACAATCTATTAATTCACATATGTTTAATGTTCTACAGAGAGCAACAACTCAGAAAAGGAATGTTTCTCTAAGGAAAGAAAAAAAATAGAACATGCAAATGAAAATGAATTGCTCCTTAGCTCATCTGGAGTGGTGCTGGAGGTTAACGAAAGAGGGAAAAACTTTTACAAAAGTTTGAGGGATCTAGTGGAATGAATGTATATATTTTCTTTCCACTTACAATACAAAAACCAATCCAATGGTTCCAAGAACCAAATTTTATCTAAACTAAAGGAAGAGTTTCTAGAGAATTGGTCAATGAGATATGTCAGAATTTTAATAGCAAAAACCTACAACAACAAAAAAGAAGGAATGAAAAAGTAATATTCCTTTAAATGTTTGTCTAGAATTATTTATAAATATCACTTTTATTATATTTACTTTTCATATATCAATATAAAAATTAAATAGTTTATTGTCATGTTACATTTTCAGGAAGATTATGAAAATCTAAAAAGATGAATGAGCTGATATCAAAAATATGCCAACAAGAATGTCACAAAAGGTGTACACAGAGATGGTCAAAGAAATGGCCAAAATTGCATCGCGGGAGGAGCCATCTCAACAACAACATGCTTCAAATGTAATATGTAATCATTGAATTTTTCAATCATCAGGTACAATAAATAAACAATTTAACATTTAATATTAATTTTCAAGTATTTTCTTGCAGAAAAGAAAAGAAAATGGAACCCATTTAGCACATAAAACAGGACAACAAGGAAGAAAAGGGTTGATATCTATGTTTGTGAGTAATTGTTACTTCCTTATAACAACTTAACTAGATTTCATTTTTGTATTTTTTAAGTTTTTTTACAAAAATCATCATTGAATGTCTTCAAACAGGTGCTAACATACAAATAAAAACCATTAGAGGAATTGATTGAAATTGGGTTAAATATGGGGGGTGAAAACATGAAGTTGGGAAACACTTTTTGCTCTTTTTTGACATTGAAAATTGAAAATTTATATTTTTTTTCAACTTCAACTCCATTAAACTCATATTTTTAATGCAAATTATTCTTTGACATAAAAACAAGATTTGTAGAGAATTTTCTTACCTCCATACTCATATTTTCTTTTTCTTTTTAAATATTGACATATAGAGGGGTAAATTTGTTGTTTACTAACTGCATATATTTGAAATTTTGAGGCAAACATAAATAGTTACTTTTTGAACCCTAACTTTTTTTAGGGAAGGTTATTCATTTTTTGGAAATAAACCATATCATCATAATCTACATATATTGCACTAGTGCACTGACTATTTTTCAGTAATTTTCATATTGAATTACTATTTTTTGTTATTTTTTGAAATAGACGAAGACAAAAAAACAGTGATGTTTTAGTACATTTTATAACCCCTAGATTTTCTTTTCAATGTGATAATCAATAAGAAAAATGAGATTACCCTTTTGAAGTAGACAGGGAGAAGAATTGCAGTATGATTTTTTTGAATTTTTTGGTGTTGCCATTTTAAAGTTATTTAATTTTCATTCAGTGCAATTTTCCGAACAATGAAATTCCACAGTGACACAATTTAGTATAAAATTAATAAAAAATTGAATTTTTTAATTAAACTCCACAAATATTACATCATTAGAAACTAGATTCAGAGATGAATCTAATGGTACCTGTTCCGAGATATAACATTTTTTTTTGTAGGTGTTCTTCCGCTCCAAAGTTGCAGGTTCCTGAAAACTGCAGAATTTTCTGGGTTTTTCGTTGACCAGAAACTCTCAGCCGAGATAACTTCTTGGACGAGATATTTATTAAACTCTCGACTGAAAAATTTAAAACTCTCAACCGAGAGTTTAAACCAGCACAAGTTACATTTAACCGCGTGGCTAAAATCTTGGCTGAAAGTTTAAAAAACTCTCGGCCGAGAGTTTGTGCCCGAGAGTTTACCCAAGCCAACTCTCGGTCGAGAGTTTATTATAAAACATTCTATAAATGTTAATTCAAAGCTGACGCAATGTTTCGGGCAAGAGTTTTATATAAATACTCTCGTTCGAAAGGTTAATTCCACACACCATTCTGAACCAACAAAAATTGTGAAGTTGTGAGGGTCCGAAAATTGCGAAGGTGTGAGGATCCAAATTCATTTTTTGTAAAGGTGCGAATATTTTCTATGTGCAAAATTCTTTTTGGCAAAAAAAAAAATTAAGTTTTTTTGGGTGCGAATTGTTTTTGGCGAAAATCTTTTTGAAAGTATTTTTGGGTGCAAAATTTGTTTTTGAAGTTTTTTTGGGTGCATGGATGCATGAAGTATTTTTGCAAAATGCTCTATGAAGACATGGAGTATTTTTTCAAAAATTCTCTATGAAGGCATGAAGTATTTTTACAAAATGTATTTATGATTTTAATTATTTATTTTTAATTTTCTCTCTTATTGAAAGCATGAAGTACTTATTCTGAAGTCTTTCTGTATTTTTTGGGTATCTGGTCCAAATAGAATTAGATTTTAGGTTTCCAATTTTTTGAACATGGGAAACCAAAGGAATTTCCTATCAAAGCACGATAAAAAAAGAACTGATTCAACGAATAAAAACGAGAGATTACAAAAAAAAAGGCGAGAGGAAAGGGAAATATTAAGCCATGAAATACATGTGGAGGTAGAGCATCGTGAAATAGATGTAGAGGTGCATGACAATGACAAGGAAATGAGAAATTTTGAGGACCTTGTCGACGAGAATATTGAAAACACAAATGTCCAAGAGAATATTGATATCGATCTCACTGGTGATTCAATAGTTTCTTCAATTTGAATTTTGTATTTTTTTTTAAAACATTGTAGTTTAAGATATTTTTAAAATTAAAAATATGTATATGTCAATTTCAAATTAGAAGTTAATATTGTTATTTATGCAGGGACAACATCAGAACCACAAGAAGATACTACCACACCTCGAATTTCACTGCAATTAATTGGAAGTTCCAAGAATGTTGTATACAACTACAAGTTTCTAGTTCCAACTAAAATTGAAGAATTGGGATCACCAATGGCTGCAAGGACAGTTCGAGATGAAGTAAATTTTGGATTGAAACATATTACTGAAGATAATTCTATCATAGCACAAGCTCAGATGTTACGTGGATTTTTAAAGCACAAATCTCTCAAAAATGTTGTGGAATTATTGGGCATTAAAAGTAAGAAAGAGGTTTTAGAAAATGAAATGGTATCAAAATATGTGACGTCGACACTTGCCACACTAGCGAAAAAGCGATCTCAAGTTGAAAAGAATGCTCATAGAGAATTTTTAACAGGCGTAGTCATGAAACGAACTTCATCAAGTCGGTTGATGTCAGCAACTTCAAAATTGTTTAAAACATCAAGAAAAAGTTTATGGAGGCATACAAAATTTAGAATTCAATTAGATGAGAATGATGAACTTGCATGTTGATCTAATATCTGCAGGCGTCCATATCATGATAGATTTCCTGATGGTGTGAGGGATAGGGTAAAAGATTTTTGGGATTTGAATTCTCATCTGTCACCAAATGAAAAGGATTATGTGCGACGCTGTATATCTAAGGGAGTTTATGAATCTCATTCCAAACATATAACACAGGTCAGTCAAGTAGAATTATTCCAGAACTTTATGGAGAGTAATACTGATGTGAAGATTTCCTTTAGCACATTTGTGAAGATTAAATCATGGTATGTCAGGCCTATCACTGTTCGAGACTCATGTTGTTGTCGATACCATGTAGAATTCCAATTATTTTATGAGACATTTGTAAATTTTGGCATAAATCAAATGACCCCCCTCCTTCAAGTGTTCGTAAATTTTTATCAAAGATATTATGTGCATGAGAGAATAATGAATTATTTTATAAAAAATAATGTGTTGGTGGAAGAAAATGCATAGAATGTTCTCATTTGGCACTCTACGATGCAAAGTATCCCATTGATCCTAATGATCCCAGAGTGTCAAATCTCAGTCTGAATTGGAAGCGATATGAAAATGTTACTTACACTCCTGGTGCAGATTCAAGCACAACATCAAAAAATATCAGTTTACTTGATGACGAGATTCCAGTGACATATTTTATGGAGAAGTTCAGGGTGCAAATATAGAAATATATTAAGCACTGTCATATAGCACGATGGCAGGATTTACAGTTCAAGCAATCACGTGATGTGTTCCCAAAAGGAAAAATATTATCAGTGGTTGATTTCGCTGAGAATTACACGTTTAGTCCACAAAAGGAGATACAAAGTGAGTATTATCATTCAGACCAAGTATCTATATTTGTGCATATTTTGTATAGACATGCAGAGCTTGCTATCGATGGTTTTGATAGTGATGAAAATAATCGTGAGGTGATTAAGGAGTACCATTTCTACGTCAGTGATGATCGAACACATGATACATGTTTTTTTCAACATTGTTTTAATGTTATTTATAATGAATTGTTGAAACGAAGGGTCACTTTTAAAGAACATTGGGTATCGTCAGATGGTTGTGCTGGTCAATTTAAATTAGCAAGATCATTCTTTTGGTTGTCTCGTCTTCATAAGAGAACCAAAATTACACATACATGGAATTTCTTTGAGACAGGGCATGGAAAAGGAGAGCACGATGGTGCTGGGGCATGCGTAAAGCGTGCACTTAGGAGGCATCAAATGAATCACTCAGCTTCCCAACTTGCAAATTCTTTAGATGTTGTTAATTGGTGCAAAGACAATTTAAGTCATGTATCGAACCCAAGGATGGATGATGTGATTAACTAACAATATATTATACATGTCTAGATATATATATGTGTATACATATATGTGTGTATTTTTTTATCAAAAAAATATTAAATATTGTTCAAAATTTGACTCATACATGTGCACATGTGTTTTTATCAAGCAGATACTTTTGAAATATTGCAATGGGTGATGTTGATAGATCCTTGCCATTTAATTGCCTTGGAATCCCTCAAAAAATAAGTTTACACTCAATTAGGAGTAAGAACATGACAAATATACATTGCATTGAGAAACGAAAGTGCTCTTGCTTTTGTTCTACATGTATTGATCAAACCGAGTCCATTGATGACTGTGAAAACCAAATTAAGAAATTTGTTAAACCATGGAAACACGAAGAATTGACACCATTTCCCCCATTTGGAAATGTGACTGACAAGGAAATGGACAATGAAGTGGTTGTGATTGACAATGATTATGATCATTTTTCTGATATGGTTAGAGAAGGTGATGTCTTCACTGTCATTGCACCAGAAAATAATCAAGAAAAAGTGCATTATTATTTATTACGATGCACTATGTCTAAATCCACGTTGCTGCAAGAGTATAATGATCCATCAAATTATACATACCCAATCGGTTCAATGGTGTTAATGGGACATTTCTTTGAAGAAGTAAAGAAATGTAAAGATCATATTATTTTTCAAGATTACCATCCAGAGGTTATTTATGCCCAATATAGTCACTTGGTCATAGCAACTTGGTTGCAGTTGAAGCAAGTTAAGAGTAGAAAAAAACAATGAAAATGGAGGTTATTGATAGATGATCATGATGCCATTCTGGAAAATTTTCCACTAGCACATTTCATATGAGTGGAACACATTGTTGAAGATGAACATTGAACTTTGATTCTAGGGTTAGAACATATAATTGATACAATGAATTGGACTTTATATAGTTTAAGACTATATTTTGGATTGCTTCCAAATAAATGGACATGTGGATGGTTAGATTTGTGTTGATACGAACAATATATTATGATCTAATGGATTTAATGTGTCCATGGTGATTTAATTTATCCATCATGTTTACTCCTAGATGATCTTAACTCGCCCCTTTTTTTGCATGGATATGATGGTGATGAATGAATATTTAGTTAAATGTATATATATAATAATGGATTTAATGGTGATTTAATGTGTCTATCATGTTTAATCCTACATGATCTTAACTCGCCCCTTTTTTTGCATGGATATAATGGTGATGAATGAATTTTTAGTTAAATGTATATATATAATAATTCCCAAGGCACCCGTGTGGTCACAACTTAGCAAACCTAATACGGGCACCCTCTAACAAAACAACCCAACCAGAACTCGTTTCATTGGGTGCCCTCCCAAGGTGCGACACCCTTCGCCCCACCAAACGAATGCACAAGGGAGAAAACGGAAAATGACCCGCATGAACATGCACAAGGCACCCATGTAGTCACAACATAGCAAACCTAATACGGGCACCCTCAAACGAAACAACCCGACCCAAACTCGTTTCATTGGGCTCCCTCCCAAGGCACGACGCCCTTCGCTCGACCGAACGAATGCACAAGGGAGAAAATGGCAAACAGCCTGCACGAACATGCACAAGGCACCCGTGTGATCACAACTTACCAAAACTAATACGGTCGCCCTCAAATGAAACGACCTTACCTAAACACGTTTCATCGGGCACCCTCTCAAGGCGCGACACCCTTTGCCTGATGAAACGAACGAACAAGGTAGAAAATGGAAAACAGCCTGCATGAACGTGCACAAGGCACCTGTACGGTCACAACTTAGCAAACTCGATACGGGCGCCCTCTAACTAAATGACCTAACCCGAAATTGTTTCATCGGGCACCCTCCCAAGGCGCGACGCCCTCCGCCCGACCGAACGAACACACAAAGGAGAAAACGGAAAATGACCCTCACAAACATGCGCAAGGCACCCATATGGTCACAACTTAGCAAACCTAATACGGGCACCCTCAAACAAAATGACCCGAACTAAACTCATTTCATCGAGATCCCACCCAAGGCGTGACACCCTCCACTCGACCGAACGAACGCACAAGGGAGAAAATGGAAAACAGCCCGCACGAATATGCACAAGGCACTCGTGTGATCACAAATTAGCAAAACTAATACGGTTGCCCTCAAATGAAATGACCCGACCTAAACTCGTTTCATCAGACGCCCTCATAAGGCGCGACACCCTCTTCCTGATGGAATGAACAAACAAGGGAGAAAACGGCAAACAGCCCACACGAACATGCACAAGGCACCCGTGTGGTCACAACTTAGCAAACTTTATACGGGCGCCCTCTAACTATATGACCCGACTCGAAATCGTTTCATCGGGCACCCTCCCAAGGCGCGACACCCTCTGCCCAATCGAACGAACACACAAGGGAGAAAATGGAAAATGACCTGCATGAACGTGCACAAGGCACCCATGCAGTCACAGCTTAGCAAACTTGATACCGGCACCCTCAAATGAAATTACCCGACCCGAACTCGTTTCATCGAGTGCCCTCCCAAGGAGCAATGCCGTCCGCCCGACAGAACAAACGCACCAGGGAGAAAATGGAAAACGGTCCTCATGAACGTGCACAAGTCACTCGTGCAGTCAGAACTTAGTAAACCTGATACAGGCACCCTCAAATGAAATGACCTGACCCGAACTCGTTTCATCGGGTGCCCTCCCAAGGCGCGATGCCCTTCGCCCGATGGAACAAACACACAAAGGAGAAAATGGCAAACGGCCAAACGAACATGCACAAAGCACCCATGTGGTCACAACTTAGCAAACCTGATACGGGCACCCTCTAACCAAATGACCTGACCCAAACTCGTTTCATCAGGCGCCCTCTGAAGGCGCGACACCCTCCGCCTAACCAAACGAATGCACAAGGGAGAAAATGACAAACAGGCCACATGAATGTGCACAAGGCACCCATGTGGTCACAACTTAGCAAACCTAATACGGGTACCCTTTAGCCAAACGACCTGACCTGAACTCGTTTCATCGGGCGCCCTCCCAAGGCACAATGCCCTCCACCCGATTGAACGAACGCAAAAGGGATAAAATGGAAAATAGCCCGCATGAACATGCACAAGGCACCCGTTCAGTCACAAATTATCAAACCTGATACAGGCGCCCTCTAACCAAACGACCCGACCCGAACTCGTTTCATCAGGCACCCTCCCAAGGCATGACGCCCTCCGCCTGACCGAATGAACATACAAGGGAGAAAATGGAAAACGGCCCACACGAATGTGCATAAGGCACCCGTGCGGTCACAAATTAGCAAACCTGATACGGGCGCCCTCTAAAAAGTGGAAGAAATACTAAGTCACGGGTGAGAGAGATTGCTATTGAAGGTAAATCTCACTTCCTTAATAAAATGAAAGATCAACTTAGAGAGGAGTGTGTTTCACAACCTAGCTATTAAGGTAAAGTTATTATGGCACAAGGTAAAAAGAGTAACAAACACTTTATTTAATAAACCCAAAACCTTCTTATTTTTGTTTTAGTTTAGGAAATTCACTTATTGATTTTTTTAGAATTATATCACAAATAGTAGATCATTTACATTGCAATATTAAAACAAATCTAAATATGAGCCAAGGTTTGATACATTGAAATTGAATTATTTTTGGATATCATTACCCTTGTGTATCAAGTGTATTTATTGCAAAACTATGCTTTTTACTAGTTGTTACTGAAGAAATCTACAACATTTTTCAATGTTCTCTACCCATACCATATAAATAATTCATTTGAAACATTGTATTAGATTCTAGTTTGAATAGGTTTGATACATTAAGATTGAATTATTTTTGGATATCATTACCCTTGTGTATCAAGTGATTTTATTGCAAAAAAATGCTTTTTTCTCGTTGTTACTGAAGAAACCTACAACTTTTTTCAATGTTCTCTACCCATACCAAATAAAAAATTCATTTGAAACATTGTATTTAGATTCTAGTTTGAATTTATGTTGTTGATTTATTGATTTAGAGTAAGAAATACACTTATATCTAGCTATTGTTGAAGTAAATTTAACTATGGAATTTTTTTGGGCATAATACCCATGGGAAAATTGATCCCAGGAACATAGAAATACAATTTCCAGCTTGATGGAAATATTTGTTGTTGTTCATAATTTTGGATGTGGAATTTCAAGATCATATTCATACTTCCCAAATTCCACACCCCTAGATTAATGATGTACAAGTGTTTTGACACTCATAGTGTTCTATTTTAGTGAAATTGGTTGTTTTCCCTGCAAATTTTGGAACTTATTTCAATAAGACAAACAGAAAATTTTCTCTATAACGCCTTTAATCAGTAACCCAAACTAAAAAATAACTTTATAATTGGTTAATATATTTTTTATACATCAATTTGGTATACTCACATGTCATATCTAAAATCATTTGGTGTAGTATTTTGTTGTTTTTAGTCTTTTGCTACACAAAAATGATAAAATAAACAAGACATATTTGAATTAACTCTTTCACCTCACCTTTTCATCGCATTTAAGGCACTAGCCTTGCTTGGGTGAGATATTGAGTTGAAATCGTCACTTGGCCTTTCAAGGAAAAGTTGGGCCTAAAGAGCAACGGTTTGGGTCGAGGTGACAATGGGCCTTTACAGTGTGTGTGCCTATCCTAGAAGATTTCATAGACCTTTGCAACCTTGTTAATTAGATTAGCAACATTTTTTGGTGTCATTCTCAGGAATAAGGTCATTTAACCCTAGTTATACACAACCACACACTTGGTATTTTTTTCCTTTTGTGTCAGTACTTGATGAGATATTTGTTTCAAGACTAATTTGCAAGATATCATCTGGTGAATTCACTTCAACAAAACATAAAAAGGTACAATACAAAATACTACTCTCTAATGTAAGAATCAATGTAAATATTGGTAATTCCACATTTATGGTAATTGTTTCAATTTAGGGAATTATCATACTAATGATTGTAGCATGGATTTTCATAAATGTTTCCTACTAAAGATATATTTTTTCTTTGGATTTATCATGCATTCCAAGCTATCCTCATTTTCCCATTGTTAATTTGCATATGCACATCCCCAAATTTAATGGAAATCCACAATTTTCTCTAGATTTCTTGTAGTATTTTATGAATTATAGTGTAGATACTAATCTGTTCTTGAAGATAACTCGATGAAAACCTGTGCATGGGTAATGCAAGGATATGAAGCATGGAAATGGTTTTTCAGTTTTGATCCCATAGAGTTAAATTCATTCCCTTAGTGCATAAAAAGGTTGCAATGGTGATGGGTCTAAAATTATTAAGAGATTGAAGATATCAATGTCTTCATTGCTATGCAAGAAACTATTAATGACTTGATGTAAAAATATAATAGGTGTCCCTCCTATGATCTCCATATGAAATCAAAGTGAAGGAGAATGCAACCATTTTCCTATCCGAGTATGTAAAAGAAAAATATGTTGAGTCGTGTGTGCAGAAGCTCGAGGAAACAATGATCATAAAGGCTATTCCAGATCCCATCATTGACATAAGATCAGGGATAAATAAATTACAAATGATCACAACTCAAGATTGTATAACAATGCAGCAAAGGTACTTGGAGTTTAAAAAATACTATGCAGGTGAAGAGAAAGAATATCTCCATGAAAATGATCAACCCTCTCCTCCCTCTCTTGAACCGTTATTGCATGCTTCATAGAATGATGATGAACAAATGACTTATTTGAAAAGAGTCCAAGAAATGGGTAAAGAAAGTATTAAGGGAGACATTGTTAAAGAAGGAAATCAAGAAATTGTTTTCCTTCATCCCTAGAATGAAGAAATTAGTGAAGAGAGCATGACATAATCACATCAGGACAAAGAATGGCTCATTTACCTTCAATGTCTCAAAGAATTCAATGACAAAGAAAACCATACTATAGATTTGAGTGCTTTACCTCAAGAAGAGAATAAAATTAAAGAGTCCTACCTCACTAAGGGGGGAAAAGTGGTGGAATTAAGAGAAAACACTTATACTTGCACAAATGAAAGGGACAAAAAATCTGTGGTAAAAATAAATGAAGAAGAATATTTGTGTCCTTCTAATAGGAATCAACAAATAATTGAAGAACAAGAATTTGAGGAGAGCATTGATGTTGAGATTTTTTAAGAACCTACCCACCCTCCTCCAGATGAAAGCACAACTTCAACAAGCTACACTCCTTTCCAAACACTTGATCTTCATGACATATGTACTAGCGATGTGGAAGAATGGGATTAAAAAAAATGCATATTTTTGAAGAGGAAGAGGGCAATGGAGTGATTGAAACTATTGATTCATTTCTCCAATTTTACCAATGCAATGGAATATAAGCTATTTTGATTTTGACGACGATCCCACTTATGACACAGACACTAAGAAAATTCAAATCGTTTGTTGATTGTTCATTGTACAATGCCTCACTTTTCAAAAATAAGTCTCCAACAATGGTCTTGACGTTGGACAACTCCAACACTTCAACAATATTTGTTGTGTTCCAAGAGTGATGATACAAAGTCAAGGTAATTACAGCAACCAATGTCTTCACCGTTCCGAGAGGCAGTATTATTGTGTTGTGACTATCTAGCAAGGAAAACTGACCCAAGAATGATGATGCATATTCAAGGAAATTACAGCAACCAAGGTCTTCAACGTTCTGAGAGGTAGTATTATTGTGTTCTGACTGTCCAGCAAGGAAGTTTGAGCAAAGAATGATGATACACATTTAGGTCAATTACAACAATCAAGGTCTCCACCATTCTGAGAGGTAGTGTCACTGTGTTGAGACTGTCCAACAAGGAAATGAGCAGAAAATCTATACACAATCCAATACGGTTGTAGCTACTACATAGGAATCATTATAATCTTCCACAATTTGAGCTTAGGAGTCCACCACAGCTTCAGCAAGGATTTCACCACAATCTTAAGGATTCCACCACAATCTAAGGTAAGCTTTTTGATGGCAATGTCTGAAATTAAGAAGTCTGAATTTATGGTGTCATTGTCCTAAGCTATAGCAAGGGACACATAAATACATGTTGATAGCAGAAAGGGCCAATACTCTGCAACATGCTGTAATTGTTACTAAATACTTGGAAACATTCAATAACTGTTTCAAAACATAAATTAATTCTCAAGAAGAATTAAAAGTTAAAATTAAATTTAAAGAAAATTATCAACAACCAAGGATATTGATAAGCAACAAAACATTTAAACCAACATTTTCCAGAACAGATCACTTGCCTCTTATGAAATATTAGATCATTGATTGGAATCTATATATCTTGGTGGAGAAATATTACAAAATTAAATATCATTAGTGATAGAATATCACTTGAAATTATTCTCTTGATGACAAACATAACACTCATATTTTGAAATTTCTTTCAACTTGGGAAACTAGACTCCATCCGAGCTTCCACAAAAATAGTAAATAATTTTGAGTTTGCTTGCAAGTTCAAACAAAGTACTCATGTTGAACTTAAAATATTTACTGTTTGCTCATCTTCATCATCTTCTAGCCAATAAGTTTCAAGAATCTTTACTGCCTTCTCATAAATTTCATTATTGTCATGACTTTGCAGGTTCTCAATCTTCTCAAGTCCTTCAGCATCATTAATATATTGTGCATAGAGATTTACACCTCTATCTAGTGTTGCCCAGAACCTTCTCTGCTTCCCCAAATTTCAAAATATTCTCTAGCCCTTCAAGACAAACAGTTACAATTCTTGGGTCTGGAAAGACTAGAAGATCACATAGATGCTTAATGCATCCTTGATTCACAATATATCTATAGCAAAAGAAAAAATTAGTAGTTTCTCTAGGATGAGATTACCCAATGTTATCCCTGTAACTGTTATGATAAATGAATTTTTAAATTGGCCATTTATTGACATAATAATCTGTTGAATAGACGATGACTTATAACAGAATTGACAAACCTCTCACATCTATTCAATTTTTTCTTTGCAACGTCCAACATCATTGTAAGTAGCATCTGTCTTTTCTTCAACAGTCATCATTGTCACACTGGGATCAATATTATGAGGAAAAGGGATCTGAATTTGATACTTATTGCGATCAACCCTACATAAAGACAGAAGACCATTAATCATTACATTCCAGAAAAAACCCACAATGTGTGACCTGAAGCAATCTCTAAATTTTTTTATGACGTTAATGCAAACAACATAAAACATTAGAATTGAAAACATAGTAATGCTTAACAAGGATTGTTTTTAACAGAGGAATAAGACAACCCTGCAGCAAGAAGAGAAAAACCTCGTGGTAGCGAAAAAGGAGCTTCTTTTTTATAGAGATTTTGTGGCTTCCCCTAAAAATAAGGGTGATGATATTCTAGCTCAAGAAAATGAACTAGAACATGCAAAAACTTTTATGAAGAAATTCAGGATAGTGGTCTAAAGGCATTGCAACCATCCTATGTGGATTTTATGCAAATGTATATGTGGCTATCTATGTAATGTGAAGTAAAATACACATTTTTTCGATCTATGGCAAGGTGTCAACCTAATTGGGAGGCTTATATGAAATATATATTGAATCCTTGATTAAATGTGGCATGTTGGACAGGGCTGAGGGGGTTTTTGCAGAGTTGCAAAAGGATGGTGACATTGGTATTAAATCCAAGATGTGCAACGTAATATTGGAGGGATATCTCAATGCTAGTCAAGAATAAAGGATCAAACAATTATATGATGAAATGTACCATAAATGTGAAGGTTGATGGAAATCGGCTCAAGGGAAAAGATAGTAGGTCAATGAGAAAATTAATGTTAGATGTTACTGGTGCATATAAAAACCTTTACTTTCAAACACAGTATTTGCAAATTGTGAATTATAAAGACTATGAACTTTGGGCCTTCGATTTTCGCCATTTCACAGAGGAATTTCATCAATATTCTGAAATGAACTTGGAGATTCATGACACTGCAATTGATGCACTGATTTGGTACTATAATGTCTCCTAAATCCATATTTCATGATGAACACCAGTGACAGTGACTATCATATCAACAAAAGTGCCACTAAAAACAAATCTTCACATGCGTAGGAAGATGGTTGATGAGCTATTTTCAAGTAATATAAAGCCAAAAGTCGAAATGATTGGTAATCTCAAAGAAAAGAGAGACAAAACTGTAATTGACATTCTTATGTAGAAGAAGAATGGTACTGCAAAATGCAGTCTATTGTTTTGAAAGATAGTTCATATGATGAGAAAGAAGTAAATTGTGATTTTGAAGAAAGGCCAAATGGTTTTGGAAAATTTCTCCATGATAGAGAGTCTATAAATGTTGTTACCCTTATATGCTAGCATCAAGGTCTACTCTATGTTTTTCTGATTCAGTAGATTTAGAGGGAACATCATAACATGTTGTAGAGCATCTCAACACATTGCTCTTCTCTCTTCATTATCATCAAAAGGATTTTAGTCATCCAATAAAACCTTGAAGAAATACTTGGATATAGGCAATAGTGGACACTTCATCAAATTATAGTTTCTCCTACCAGTGGTAGTGGCATCATGACAGAGGATGATGAGTATGGTAGGAAATAGGGCTTCTAGTTTAGAAAAATGATTCCTGCCTCCTCATGGATACACATAATATCAAATTTTTCAACCTCTTCATTTCCTTTGGTTAGATACATAGGTCGGATGGCATTGGCTCACTGTGCAAAGGAAAAATAGAAGAGATGGTTCCCTCTTGCGCATTGGATTTATATGAAAAGGAACACTAGAAGAGAGGGCTCCTCCTTGCACAAGATATGCATCAAATTACAAGCTTACTATTTATTTTCTCCAATGAACTCACATCTGTCAAAAGATGTAAGGGGAATGAGAATGAAAAATTACAAGAGGCCTCCCTTTTGGAATCGAACATATATAAACATGAGAAACCTGTTAAGAAAATTGATCATTTAGATCAAGCAGATAGTGATGGATTTTCCCATGCTCTTTACCCCGAGCTAGAAATGATCTTTCCAAACTTAAGAAATCAGTTTTTCACATACGTAGAAGTGATGATAGAGGTTGTCTTCTCCCATTTAAAAGCAGTTCCATCTAGTTCTATTCTAGATATATTGTTGGTTTTCATAGTTGTTTTCCAACCCATTCATGGATCTAGATAGGGATAAAAATGTAATGAATGATGTGATTTGTTGCATGCTGAAAGGTGTTGTAGCTTCTAATGTGAAGTGCATCAAATTGTAAATACTAGGAGTAATCGTTGTGGAACATAAGGAAGTTGTTAGATAGGTGATATTATTATTTCAAAGATATGTTTGAATAAATTGATATTGGCCCCATGTTTAATATATTACACTTATATCAATATATACTACGACCAAAGAGTCAATGGTTAACTCCGTGGAATTTGAGACATTGCTCTTTTATCTTACCTACTTTTTATAATTGTGTGTGATGACTCAAGTGATGTTGTACTAAGTTATTATGGTATTGCATTTTATTTTGGCTGCTTCATATTGTTTTTGTGTGACAGAGTACTTTCCTAAATATTTTTGGTGCCATACCAAGTGCCCTATATGTGTCATTGATTGGGTATATTATCACAGGTATCAAAATTTATATCTATGACTAGAGAGCTGTCTATAATGTAATTGAACATGGTGGGGACACTCACTCGACCCTCAAAGTAGACATGGTTGACATCGCTATATGAAAACTAATGTTTATTAATGAGCCGAATGTTGTTGAGATGTTATCTGGCCTTGAGCCCTAAATAATCCAATTTACCTTATGTACCAAGATGAGGGGAAATTCCATGTGAGTTTCCCCAAAAGACGCATTACGGTGAATAAAAGTACCATATTTAGATCTATACTCCACAAATCTAAAAAAATTCCAATAAAAATGAGGAGATGCCACCTATTATTGTACTTATATACCAGAAAAACGTACAAATGCTTCCTAAAGCCCAAGGGGTTAGCTCAAACTTATGTCATTGATGTTGCTGGGCATTTGTCTAGTTCAGTGCCAGCAAGTGCCTACTTTGAATCCTCTAGGGTGAGGCACACTAGTATACAATGAAATTTTTATTAGGGATGTCATCCATGATTGTGAAGAAGCTTCCCTTGGGTTTCCCATAAGGTTTTCCTTGGAAAAAAGAAGTACAATGCCTAAAATGGCTCCTAAATCTATCTATTTCGATGGGACTGTCAGGTTGGATAGATTCTAAAGACAATGTATTCAACAAAAGGTGGAGAAATGGGTGCATATTTATTATTTTAGAATCATTACATAATCATAACAACTGAGAGCCAAAAAACTACAGGTATAAGTACAGAGAATCCTTCTATAAAACAACATAAAACATGAAGTTATATATATTATGATAAAAAATTAAATAAAATGCAGTTAGAGACTATCATTACACTTGGAATCTACCATTGATTTTCATACATAAAATATAATTCAGAGATTGACAGGAGTAGAAAAATTCACCTTGCGATCCTGTTCCTTGGCAAAATACTCTCTATTAACATCACTCCTTGGAATAGCCTCATTGGAGTTAATGGCCAAGGCTGTATCTCGAACTTGGATTGGCAATCCATTTTCAAGATCAAGAAGACACACCTAACAAACGTTTTTGAGTTTAAAGCATGTTTTGCAAACCTCTATTTTCTTTTACCTTGCATCATGGCCTGGTCTCCACCTCAAAACTGTAAATGGCCTGGTGCAAATTTTACACTGTTTGTCAAAATTTTCTTTTGTCTGCACCCGAAAAAAAAATTCATTGAAACTCTCTAGAAGACAAAGTGAACATAAAAGAATGGTTTTCCAAGGGGTTTTTTTTAATAACTGACCCGACACGCATTCCTTCTTCAATATCAGTAGGGGAGACTTTATCACCCAGTCCAACCACAAACTACATTCCCAAGAGAAACATATTTAATAACACCAATTATAATTAGTTGATAAATACCTCTTGGTATAATAACCAAGTATAATTGACATAGGGATGGTCAACATAAAAGTTCAATAACAACTATAGATCACCAAATGATATTTAAACACTCCTTCAACAATGTTTCACATCACACAAACATGAGTTGGAAACATTGACTAATGAGCACCGCGTAATACCAATCAATCATGATAAAGACATTGATGTACACTACATAGTGACTATAAGAGTATCCATATGGAGGACTAGAATGACTTATATGTATCGTACAACTCCTATGAAAACTAAAACCCAATTGTAAGGTATTGATGCAAATAGGCAAAACATTAAGGGTGATGTGATCGATATTGCCATTTTTATTGATAGAGTGATCAAAGCAATTACCCTCCCCTCCCATTTTAGTTTTGGTTATCTCCTTCATGGTTTATAAAACACAAAAGAGAATAAAAGTAAGATTTACAGTTTATTTTTTTTTTTACATTAATGAACCCCCACAAAAAAAATGATACTCGATTTGAGTGTCTTCTTCTTTGTTTAATGATGTGAACAGAGAGATAATGGTATGCTTGGTACAAGGTGATTTTTTCATGAGTTTTTAATGAGCCTAAAAAATATAAAATTATTCTTAGAACCATTCACATATTAATGAGCATGAGAATAATAGAAAGTGAGATTCATTGAAGAAATAACTAAGATAAAGGGTAACAACTTATTTCAAACTAACAAAACCATTGTAAGTAAATACAAGTAGATATGTTATTATGATTTTGTATAGCTGTTACAGGCTTTTTCTTACATAGTTAGATACTTGGGTCCACCTTGCTCTTTGGGAAGCCTCTATGAGCCATAGTATTATTCTTAGACCTCCTTCAGTGGTGCCCACAACCCTACACCTTCTCCTCTCCAACATTAAATTCATTTACGGTCAGCCTTACCTGGTGTTTACACCATTGAAGCTCCTTCTTTTTGGAAATGGCTATATCCATTTTAAGTCTTCACCTTTGTGTATACCCATACTCGATTACTCCCCTTCCTGAAAACTCCAATGCCACGACAAAGAGCCAAATACTGTTGAGGGTCATCTTCTCAAGTATAAGGGAGTGCTCAAGGAACACTTCAAGATCATAAGGAAGCACGAAGATATCATTCCCAAACCCCTACTCCTATACAATAGGAAATCAACTATGTTGATATTGAATTTCGTGTTCAACATGATGAGCAAGTTGTTGAGGAGTTCTTTGCCTCCATGGTTGAGTGGGTGATTGATTCAGGCCATACTTTAGGGTGCCAAAACTAATATCTATCTATAATCGAGCTATACTAGAACATGAAATCATTCCCCAAAAATTATTTTCTTAGAGCATAATGAAGCTCACAGGGAGATATTATTACAGATTGATGAACTACAAATGGAGCACGAGGATCCTAGTTTGCAACACTGTGACATCTCTACCAATTTGGCCCTTCAAATTTAATAGATGGGATGGATAACAAAGTTGAGAACTAAATATCAATCCTCCAGGGGTTGCAATGGTTGAATGGGCTACCACTGTTCATGCCATGGACAATGAAACTAAGAACTTGTTGTGAAAACTTGTGCCCAGATTGAGCATACAGTGTTCAAGTATTGGCATGAAGGATTAAGTCCTTAATGAGATCACAACTTTGTCATTATGAATAAAACTTCAAACCACAACACAATACATTAAAGCCTGTGAATCTAAGAATTGAAGACTATTACTCAAAAGAGCTTATTCTACTGTAAACTACTGCTCGGTAGAGCTTATTCATTTCCTATCCTACTATAGCATGTGCCAAGATAAGGCTACCAGTTGAAATTAGTGAATTAATACAACCACCTCATGGATACAATGGTCCTTTCCTCTATGCTTAGTCATCATGAAAAACTACAAAACCTCGAAACCAAAATGTTTGCAGGATGGAATATTTTCATTGCTGGGCTACAATAGAACGTGGGTACTTGCAAATGAAAAATGTCATCAATTTTGATGCAATAGTGGACATGATCTACCACGAGATATGTGTAGCTGTCCTGAAGAGGATTGTTGTGAACTCTATCAAACCACATACTGCCCCCTTTTCTTGAAACTCCCATTTTTCAATCACATGAAAGAACATAATATTGTCCAAATGATTGTTGTTAAAGGTCTGTATTGGATAGATGAAAATTTGTCGCAAGGGAAGCATGATCTACAATTTTTTCTTTTAAGGAATATTGATTCCATAGTCTTCCATAACCATTATTAGGTCACCACAAGTGCTATTAATGCAACCCATATGGCAGTTCTGCACCTAAGGCTCTAAGTGATAGGCCTATAAATAGTTGGGGAATGCAGTCCATTGTCATAGCTACAAAGTTTCCCCTGAGAGATCACATCCACATTATTATAGGAAAACAGTTTTGAAGCAGTAATATGTAGTGTAGAGCACTCCTTGCTGGTTATTATGGAGTAGCAAGGCCACCAAATCAAATTATTCCAACCCTAGGTCACTAAATTTAATAGTTATTATGTGTCAGTAGGGGTAGTGTCTTCCTAGTGTTCTAGGATTTCTTCTGCCCTTACTTGTTTTTTTGGAGTAGCAGGGGTTTTGGTGGTGGTAGGAATGTATCATGTACTCTTCTTTCCTGGTACACAGGGGGGCCTATTTTGATTCCCTCTCATTCTCTCTATGGTTGGTTTGCTACTAATTATCTCAATGTCAATATCACTATACTTCTATGGTGTAATAGAATTTGTGTCTTCTTAATATGAATTAGTAGGTACTTTGTAGCCAGGGGATTCATGATAATATATTCTTCCTCCTTCGCAATTGTAATGGGTGGAGTTACACAACATTGGGCTCATTTAGTGAAGTTGCAACCATTGGAGTTGCAATGACTTCTTCCCTGGATTTTCTTGCTTTGTTTAGAGCTTGTACCATGAGTAACCTGATAAGGCCAAGGTGAGAGATGAAATATCTTGGTATGCTTGCTTTTTGTGCATGGGCTTCCTTATTTTGTAGGGACTTGAGTAGGAAGTACAACATATTGACATTGTGACAATGTCTGAGATGGTCAAGGAAACAAATGTTCATATTCCTCTAAGCCAAATGAAGCAGCTATACTGTCAGTATCCTAGTGAATTGACTATGGCTCAAAGTTTTTACTGAAAATTAAATATTATTTTTAGCATTCACTAGATACATAAAGGAACCGCTCAACTGTCTATAAATTCACTAGATATCCTGTTTATAATGTGGCAATGATACCAACGAAGAAATGGTAAGAGGTTACCATGGTTTAATGTCAACTCTTTGACCCAGAGCCTACACGATCTCCTTGAGGCTCAGTCTGCATCATGTCAATATGGGGTATAGCCTGAAAAGTAGAAACCAAAGTTAATAGAAAAGACTTTGTGAAAAGAAATATAATAAACATTATAAATATGCTTAACGAAAAGTATCGATACCTATGTCACGAATGGAACCTAAGAAGGAATAATCTCTTTAGGCAGCTTTTGATGTGTAGCTCTAACCTGAAAAACTCCGTAATGTTAATACTCATACCATATAAAATTATGTGACATAAATTCAATTTCAATTTGACGTAAAAAAATATAGATAGATAGAAATGAATGTGGCACCTATACATGATCATATCCATGATCTACATAATGAGGACCAGGGGAAAGGCAATGTTCTTCTAAGAATGTTGTAAAATACATAAGTCAAATAAATATATTGGCATAAGTTTTTGGATCTACTAAATGTATATACACTAAAAATAGCTCATCTTATAAATGTGTATTTTAAAATAGATCAAAACATGCGTGTACATACCTTGCCCATGGTGTGCATTTGTCATGTAATGGATTGCTCATAGAGGTCTCTACATGAGGATGCATACTCCATAATCTCATCTCACTCCATCTCCCTCAACACGTCATTTGGAATACTCACAAATGAACGAACTCCTACACTAGATGAAGGTTGGCTTGTCCCTAACCACCCCTCCTAAAGCAGCTGCAATATGTTCTTGTATCTTCTCCCTCATTTGTGATGCAGCACTGGAGATAAGGGCTAAATCCTCTAGAAGTGTAACTACCCTAGGTGGTTGAGGTGCTAAACGAGGTGCTGGAGGCCTAAACCCAACATATCGCATAGCATCAGGTTGTTCATATGTACGACCTTTTCCAGCTCCATAGAATTTGGACCTAGTATCTGTATAGTTAGGGTCCATGTGCTCTTGGAATTGAGAAAAAAACATTCTAACAAAATATTGTGCCACCTCATCATTATTTGGGAACTTCCCGTATGCATACAGGAACTTCTCATAAATATAAGGTGCAATATTGGGATCATTGAATCTTGCAATCTTCAAACATTTTTTGTCTTCAGGCCGCAAGTAAAATAGTGACAAGGCCATTTCTTTAGTGACCCTACTTTTAACTTCATTGTAGGAGTGGATACCAATCACTGACGCTCTCCTCCTATGCATCATGTCAAAAAACACTTGGGTTGATTGTCCAACCCCATGATAAGTCTCTATCAAACTCTCCAAATTATGCAAAACAATTTGGAGACAATTTCGACCAGGGGCAGAGATATTGCAACTTTTCAATTCATTGAGAAATCTCATGGAATTTTCCCTCATCCCATAAATAGTAAGTAAGGAGATGGTATCTTCCCAAGGCATCTACTTAGGAATATCAACGGGATGGGTGTAAAGGGGATCATAGCTCAGATTTCGAGAAAACTCATGAACCCTATGACCTCCACCCCTAGGAGGGTGAACACCACCACCTATAACATGTTAAATTATTGCACATATTGAAAATTAAATAATTTATAAGAAAAAATTGTATTTAAAAAACTTGTTAGGTCATTTGAAAATACCTGGTGGAAAAGCTATCTCTTCCTCTTTGCTCATATTAGGATGGTTCCTTTCCGAGGAATGAACATCTCTAACACCCACTTTATAAAACATTAAATTGTTTTATAACACAAGTACATGAGATACACAATAAGTTTCACATTAAACATACATCAAACAATAAATTTTCCTTTAGATTTTTCCTAGAGGAGAAGTATCCAAGTGTGGGATGGATGCCACAGGCTGAGACATTCTTCTCCTTTTCCCCTCACCAGCAATAGGGCCAACCCAAACTCCTAAATTTACACCTATGGAGCATAATGTTTTCACATTAAACACATGTCATTTGAAAAAAAAAAGCACCTGTTCAACATTGAATATAATGTAAAATTGAACGTTTTAACTAGCAATTGATCTAATGTGTACCTATATGGTGTATAAGATGATCCTTAGAATGGGCTCTATGAAATTGGGAGTGAATGGGAACAAGTATATGGGGCTCCTCTTGTTTGATTTTCTATCTAGGCGCACTAGTCATATGAGTGCATCCACCTATGCAGGACAAAAAAATTTCACATTAATCAAATTTTCACAACGAACAATAAATTTAATCTACTTGAAAACGTGACATAACTAAACAACCAATGTACCTGATAATCCTCCTCTCATGGAGGGGTCTCTGTAGGTCTCGCCTGATTCCATTGTTGCTATAGTATAAAATAAAATTTCTACCCCTCATAAACAAATTAGAAAACAAATTATCAATCGACAATCATGTCATCAGCTAAAAGGTCAACCAAGATAGATTTTGCAGATTTATCTGAGATGGTAAAGCAGCTAAAAGGGATGCAGATTCACCTGAAATAGAAGTAATTGAAGGCGTATACTAAAGGTATAGACTGTAAATTGATGAAGCTAGTTTGAGAAGAATACAGTGCGGATACTTACAAGGTTACAATGCAAATATTGCAAGGGTTGTGATGAATTCTTAAGTCTAATGAAAGGAAGGTAAATCTGTGATTTACCTTCCTATAATAAAAGTATTACTTCTGGTTAAATCATTTGTGTCCTGTACACTTTGGTAATTGACTTGATGAAGGATTAATTAAGAAGAATACATAAGCAAACAAGCTCACAAGTAATTATCAAGAAGAGAATTTATAACCCCTTCAAGTTGTCAACATGGTTTCAGAGCTATGGCAAAAGATGATCACCTTATGGTTTTAGAGGAGTGGGATTCCTTGGGCATTGTCTAATCATTATAAGTTTTGTATTTTTTTTGGAATTAGGTGAAAAAATTTGGGTCAGATTTTGTTCTTTGTTTTTTGAAATAGGTTTTTTACTATATATATATAGATTTCACTACTCAAACTTGTGATTCAAACAAATCCCTACCTGATTCTAAAAAAATATGTCTGAAAACCTTCTAAAAATTCCTTGGGATACCTTAGGTACCTTGGCTTGGGAGTCGGCTTCATTTAATGATCCAATTTTTCACCAACGCTATATTATGGTAAGATGTTTTTAATTTGGCTTGATAACTACTGAATGAAATTTATGTGTAATATATATTTGACAAAAGGTAAATCTTAAATGTTTTCAAGTTTGTTTTTGTTTATTAGAATGGGTGGAAATTTTTTTTTTGGGGGGGTAAAATTGAGGTGCTCTTCCACTTGATTTACCACTCCTCTTGCAATGGGAATGTATGAGGATGTGCCATTGGATTTCTTTGAAAAACGTGTATCATTTATCCTTCTGATTCTAAGTGTATTAATACAATAAAACTAAAGTAATGGTGGGTGCAAAATATAAAGAATTACTAATTTTTATGCATGCCTTGCTCACCATGATGAATTTCTAGAACAAGAAGTGCCCAAAACAAATTTATCTCCTGTCATTAAAAAAATTAGTGACCAATCAATGAATTAATGAAAATCACATTCCTTCTACAGGCATTTCCATTTGGGATTATTTCCCTTAGTGCTTGGATGACCTATCACATCACTTGTTGGATGATGTCAATCCTGGCATCCAACCTAGTAGTGGAGGATCCTTTCATTTGTCAAATCAAGCGTCTTCCTCCCCAACACTCTTCCATAAACTTGACATGAAATTTTTCCTATAGGTACCAACTCCCTAAATGATCCTCTATCATCCAAACATGATGTCAGTTTTGAAGCCACCACAATCTCCTTGGATTGCGTCCTTTATGACTCCCTCCCATCTCGCAAACACTCTATCCTCCCGAAAAATGTTATTCCCCCTCCATTGTTGGTGACATAATCTAAAAACCTTCTAAAAATATGCCTGAAGACCTTCTAAAAATTCCTTGGGATGCCTTAGGTACCTTGGCTTGGGAGTCAGCTTCATTCAATGATCCAATTTTGCACTAGTGTTATATTATGGTAAGATGCTTTTAATTTGGCTTGATAACTATGGAATGAAATTTATGTATAACATATATTTGACAAAAGGCAAATCGTAAATGTTTTCAAGTTTTCATTTGTTTATTAGAATGGATGGCAAAATATTTTTTTTGGGGGTAAAATTGAGGTGGTCTTCCACTTGATTTTCCACTCCTCTTGCAATGGGAATGTACGAGGACGTGCCATTGGATTTCTTTGCAAACGTCTATCATTTATCCTTATCATTCTGAGTGTATTCATACAATAAAACTAAGGTAAAGGTGGGTGTGAAATATAAAAACTTACTAATTTTTATGCATGCCTTGCTCACCAAGATGAATTTCCAGAACAAGAAGTGCCCAAAACAAATTTATCTCCTCTGATAAAAAAATTTAGTGACCAATCAACGAATGAATGAAAATCACATTCCTTCTACAGGAATTTCCATTTGGGATTATTTCCCTTAGTGCTCGGATGACCTATAACAAAGGTGAGAGGAATACAAGATTCTTCCATAAGGCCATGATTCAACATCAGCAACACAATCAGATCTTCTCCTTGAAGGACGCTACACAAAATCACCTTACTCGACATGAAGAGATAAAAGACCTTCTAGTGGATCACTTCCATTCCCTTCTTTTGGGACCTGTTCTCGATCGATTAGATGGTATTCAAATAATAACCCAACATATTCCTCACTTGGTTATTAGGGATCAGAACCTTGCTTTGATGAGGGCGGTGACACTAGAGGAAATAGAGGAAGTGGTCAAATGTATGGCCAAAAATAAATCCCCAGGACCAGATGGATTTACAAAATATTTATTCCAAGCTTCCTAGAGCTTCATAGCAAGAGATATCCTGGACGTGGTGGAAAAATATCAAAGGACACAAAAGGTACATCCTCGTCTCAATTCTACTTTTATTTCGTTAATTCCTAAATCAACCCTTTTTGAGGATCTGCATGGTTTCAGACATATGTCCCTTTGTAATTTCATTTACAAAATTATCTCCACCATTATGGTGAAAATGACAAAACCTCTTTTTCCCTGTCTCATAACTCTGGAACAAACTAGTTTTTTTGAAGGCCACAAAATTCTGGATGGAATCATCACTTCCCAGGAAGTTTTCTACCCTCTTAAACAAATTAAAATTCTCAACATGTTTGTCAACCTAGACTTATCCAAACTCTATGATCACCTTAGTTGTTCCTACCTCCTCATTATCCTGAAGGATTGTGGTTTCGATTCTAGATGGATCAACTGGGTTTGCTTCCTCATTTCTCCATCGATCTTTTCAATACTGATCAATGGACCCCTTCCAAAACCTTTAATCCATCTAGAGGTATTAGGCAAGGATATCCTATTTCTCCCTTTATTTTCATCCTGGCTGCAAAATGCTTGGGAAGATATATGAAATCGGCCTCCCAATCTTCTCACCTCAAAGGCCTTAATCTATGGGGTAGTGATATCCCTATCACTCAGCAACAATTTGTGGATGATATCATGTTTTTTTGTAAATTCACCCTCTGTGAAGTTAGAAAGTTAAGATATATTATTCATGAGTCTATGCAAGCCTCTAGAAACCTGATAAATAATGATAAATCAAACATTTTCCTTTTCAAAACCCCTGTTCTTATCCAAACCTTCCTAGCGTGCTCCCTAGGCTTTGTTATTGGATCCTTTCCAATCAAGTATTTGGGTATGCCTTTGGTTTTCAATTCCTTAAGAAATTCCTCTTGGAAATATATTCTTCAAAAAATCAAATCGAAGCTCAATGGGTGGGACTTTAGGGACTGAAATCTAGCTAGAAAAGTGATTCTTATTAAATATATTTGAAAATCCATTCTTATTTACCAACTCTTGGGGATGGAAACTCCCAAATCATCATGTGTTTCCATGGAAAATATAAAAAAAAAAAAATCCTCTCAAGAGGAGCCCAGAAGGCTAAGAAATGGGTCATGGCTTCCTGGAGCAATGTTATAAAACCGAAATTGGCAGGAGGTTTAGGTCTCAGAGATTCATTGATCCTAAATCAAGTTCTGGGGGCTAAGTTTTGGTGTAGATGGTTAAAGGGTGGCTCTGACTTGTGGAAGAATATATGGACTAGAAAATATATAACGTTGGGCTCATTACAAGGAAAATTAAAACATTTGAATACCTCAAAGGGCTCATCAAATTGGAATTTTGCATGGAACAATCAATATCTCATTATACACCATATAATTTGGAAGATCAGAGATGTGACAAGTGCCATTTTTTGGAAAGAATCATGGTATCAGAGAGGGAGGTTTTTCAATAGGAGATACCTAGGGGATATCTTGCTTTTTACAAGTAGCGAAAACTGCTCTTCGATGTATCAATTCTGGAGTCCTACATAGAATGATCCGGTGTGGAGATGATGGAAAGGCCAACAGGATTGGATGAACCCTCTAGCAACCAACCAATGTCAAAACCTTGAAATAGAACTTCAAAACCTCAAAAGAGAACCCCAATCTAGGAAAATTGTGAAACCGAAAGTCGATGATATCCTTAGATGGGCGTACTCCACAAAAGGTATGTTCAATATTTAGGAGGCATAGAAATTAGCTGCAGAAGAAACCCATGATCACCACAACCTTATATGGAGAAAGATATGGGAAGAGCACCTCTGGCCTAAGGTTGTGAATTTTGTGGCTTGTATGTTGAAGAATAATTCTCACCTGGGATCAACTGCAGAAAAAAGGAATTCAAGGGCCCTCATATTGATTTCTATGAAGCCTTTAGAATGAATATATTGAAAACATTTTGAATAAATGCTCCTTTGTTGATCATTCATGGAGTAATCTAGGCCACCTCTTTGGTTGCCTAGATTGTGATCAAAATAATATCAAGGAAGCTATAGAAATTTGGAGAAAAGGGATATTTTTTAGCCCAGTCCTAAATCATTCTTGGGGAGTGGCAATTAGCTTTCTCCTCTGGGAAATATGGAAATAAAGAAAGAAAAGGATATTTAAGGACCAACGGTTATCTTAGGAGGGAGTATTGGGTGGGATTTTACATAATATAAGATAAAAAAATCTAACAGATCAATTGCATCCAAATGACTGGAAGGTTTCCCCTCATGAAGCTCAGATCCTTCGCCTCCTGAATCTATCCTTGAAAATGATTGCTCCCTCTTCCTAGAAATACATGGTCTCCCCCATATAATCTCCAATTCATTACTCTACTCCACCATAAGGATTCTTGAAGATAAATTTTGATGGGGCTTCCAAAGGAAACCTTGGTGAGGCTGGGTTTGGAATTTTATTTAGAGACTCAGAGCATCAAATCAAACTCATCTATGCAATGTTGGCTTCAACGTCAAGAACGTTGCAGTCAAGGATTTGAAACGTGGGTATGTTGCATCTGACTCCAAGAATGACCCAACAAAGGAATCAACTAACTTTACCTCTCAAGTAATCATAATGAATCACCCTGCACAGATTTCGAATGGCTATGCACCCGTGCTGGACTGCCACACCTCCCACATTGTTGTCAAATTTGCTTAAATTATGACGAAGGTCGATAGACATTCTGGTAAAGAAATTGAGAAAGAGACTAAATTTCTGAAGAATGGAGATGTTGGTTTTGTTAAGATGATTCCCTCCAAGCCCATGGTTGTGGAGACATTCTCTGAGTATCCCCCTTTGGGTCATTTTGCTGTGAGAGACATGTGTCAAACAGTTGTTCTTGGGGTCATCAAGGCTGTTGAGAAAAAGGACCCTACTGGTGCCAAGATTACCAAGGCTGCGGCCAAGAAGGGTAAATGAAGTTTGCTGCTACTAAGTACTTTTGTGCAGAGGAAGGGAGACGGGATTGTATACCATACTACTACGTGGTGTAGAAGCTTGTCTCATTCTGATGCACGAGATTTGGTAGTTAGGGGCTTAGTGGCTCGGCGCATGCAAACATGGGTTCTTGACCGACGGTGGCAGCATATTCGTAATGTTATTTTTTGTTCCTAGCATTTTAGTAATTTGGGCAAGTTTAGTACAACTTTGTGAGTGAGGGTTTAGTAATGCATCGGATTTTCCAAGACCATTGAAACCACAATTTAATTGTGGATTTTTATATTTGTGTATTGTGGAAATTTGGTATTGCATTGGATTTTCAAAGACCATTGTAACCGCAATTTAATTGTGGCTTTTTATGTTTGTGCATTGTGGAAGACTTTTTTTGTGAGTAAAGCTATGAGAATATTGTGTCAAGGTTCTTTCCAATCTGATGGTTGGTGTTTTCATTATATAATGAAGATCAAATTAAAGCCACTGGAAAGCAAAGATAGTATGGAGGTTTATACAAGGCGAGGTTCTATGGGCGGAGATGACAAATTCAAAAAATTCTTGGAGAAGAACCAGCGGACAGGGGTTTTTTTGCAAGGAAACAGAAACATAAATATTCAATGAGCTGAAGATGCTTACCTGGCTGGCTAGATGATAACGTGGCTCGGTGGTGACAACTCTAGCGTCCAAACGACAACGATTCTAGTCGACAGGGAAAACAACAACCCGAAAAGAATAGGGAAAACAACAGTGTAGAATGCTGGGTGAGTTAAGAAATTTGGGATTTTATTATAAGAATAAAACTCTCGGACGAGAGTTAAAAAACTTGCGTCTGAGAGTTTTCCCGAGAGTTTATTTCAACACAACTCTCGGACGAGAAAATACATAACTCTCGTCTGAGAGAATTTTAACCCCGACTAATCCTAATCAAACTCTTGGCCAAAATATTAAAAATCTCTCAGACGAGAGTTTTAAAAACTCTTGGCCGAGAAATAGAGTTGACTATTTTCTCGGACGAGAAATTAAAAATTTCACCCAAATTCTAGCCCTCCGCCAAAAAGTGTTTCCCAACTTCGGGATTTCACCCAGTTCATAAACCCAAATTACAATAATCACGTCATAATTAGATTATTCTTGATTTTCAACGGACTAAGCTCTAATTTGGCTTTGAATGAATAGAAGACACTAACCATACTCTAGAAATATTTCTATTGACCATGACTTTATCTTATTGTGAGTCTGTAAAAAATATACAAAGTGGGTAGTCACTAAATATAGAATGTTATTACCCCATATGGGGTGTCAAGTAGAATAGTATCGTTGGACTATATACCTAAAAAATATATGTGAAATCCTTACGAAACCTATACCATGTGACAATTATAGTCTTTCAGTGAATCCATATCCAACTAGCTACATGCAGAGGAATTTCCACTGGAGGGTGCATAGGAAAACCACTAATCTTTTGACATGACAAGTGTCAAAACATTCACTCTTTAGTACCATGGTCTCATTATGATCTCAAACACCATGCACTGCAATAAGAATAGAAAATGGGATGTCTAGGTTAGTCTAGAATATCATGGATCGGGAATTATGGCTCAAGTCACTAGGTTAATTACTCTTCATAGAGTTTATTAGCCATTGTGGATTAACATAATGATAAAGGAGGGGAGGTATTTCCATCTTGCAACTCCTCTACGTCTAATAAAGTACACTCCTTGTTTTTTCTTATCTCTGAATTTCCATCATTGCGTTCTATTGTTGCTAGCCCTATCATGTTGAGTCATGCCACTAATAGAGGGTATAGAGATTAGCTATCACTAAAACAAACAAGGTCCCATATGCACTCGAGTCCAATGAAATGTCCAAGCTGCAAAAAATGAATTTTGAGAGAAAACTCTTCGTTATATCCTGAAAATAATTAGAACTGCATAGAACAAAATCCATCTTGAGATGCACACCACTCATGACTAAGACATGTATGTTGAGACAAGTAATTGGATTCCCCATACTAGTAGCTCTTGGTCATGCCAAGACACCAAATACTAGAAAAATAGTGATCTCTATTGGCATATGAAGAAGATTGTGAGGAAAAATCTACAAGACCACGATGAGGCACGTGAGGAGGTTCTACTACAACTTGATGAAGTCATGTTGTAGTTATATTTTCTTCAAATTCCTAGCTCTCACTGAGCTAGTCGTGATAAAACTAGGTAATCCTTAACTCCAATCTCGGTAAACATCTTCTCACTACAATATGATCCTCTCTTAATTAATCCTTTATATATCTCAAATTTGATTTCTTTATCTTTGTTTTCGAGAATCAATTTTCATATTTACTTTAAGACGATTCTACATTTACACCAACTACTTTGTTGTTTAAATCTATATCAATTAAAAACTTATAAAAATGCTACCCTAACTTATAACAATGGTTATAAAGGCTTATAACAATGCTACTAGTCTATGTATTCTCTTGCATGAGATTAATAGAATTAGACATATAATCCAAAATACCATTAATAAATTCATTTACTCTCTGTCACTTTAAAAAAACATATATATTAATCTAATGGTTTAACCAATTCTTTTTTCAAATACTTAAATATTTAATAGTAAAAAGTCCAGATGCTAATTTTAGTTTTCGAAAGCACCTTTCAAAAACAAAAAGGTTCGACTCGTCCATCTTTTGCAGCAAAAAGACTTATTTTGTGGCTTCTGGTTTTTTCCAAAGTGAATAAAGTACCAGCAATCGTTCTCTGCGCGATTTGTGCGAATATAATAATGCACTGAAAGTGTCTGCGCATCCCAATATTCAAATCAGCGTGGCACCATCAATTGAGAGGTCCTTACCATGAAGTACAGTAACATATCACCTTAGCAGTTCTTGAGTGTTACATCCCGCTGATTAACTGCATATTCCTTTCTTTTGGCACATTTGATGACATTCCACTCTTTTCCTTGTATTTCCTCTCAACGCTGCAAAATAACATTGCCATCAAAGTAATCTATATCTTTCATAAATAAATTGATAAATATGGTGGGGAATTAAATTATTTGAAAGGATATCTAATTTTTACTTTTATATAATTGGAGTGATAGCATAATTGGACGATATTATTATTATTATTATTACTAGCAATTGCTTCAGATGTTGCAAAGGAAACGTCGTAAGTTGATAACATAATATGGAATTTGCATTAAGAATAAAATTTTGTTTTTCATTCAAGACGAGGTTTTACTCATCATTAATAAAATATGTATTAGAAACAATAACACCTCAATTAGATGATTTTGTCTGAAACTTCTTCTTCTTTTTCCTTGTAACAATTTGTTATATGCCATACATACCATAAATTGAATCCTTGGCACAGGAATGGTGAGAGTGAGATCTAGGGTTTTTGCAAGTGCATAAGATGGCTTTGTTAATGTGGGTAAAAAGCATATTGGGGCTAGAGAAATTGGAGAAAAGGTCAACATTGGAGGTCTAAAATCATTATCATTTTTCAGTTCTTCGTTATAATTCCCTCATTTATAGTTTCAATGGGTTTTGGCCCAAAGCATTAGTGGATCTACACCTTGTGGTAGAAAAAATATGATATTTACCTATGTTCTAAAGACTTTTTCATTGTAAAATTTGAATCATAGCAATACAACTTGAGGTTGGTTTTGTATAACTTAATGGGCCAACATTTATATTCACACTCATCCCATAATTATAGAATTTATGATGGAAAGTTTTGAATCTCAAGACTACAAATGTGTCTTGGAAATGATTTGGATTGAATACTCAATCTTGTGTTACACCATCGCAAACCATCATAGGAATACAACTTGAGGTTCGTTTTGTATAAATTAATGGGCCAACATTGATATTCACACCCATCCTATAATTATACAATTTATGATGGAAATTTTTTAATAAGGCTACAAATGTGTCTTGGAAATGATTTGGATTGAATACTTAATCCTATGTTACACCATCCCAAACCATCATAAGAATACAACTTGAGGTTGGTTTTGTATAAATTAATTGGCCAACATTGATATTTACACCCATCCCATAATTATAGAATTTATGATAGAAATTTTTGAATCTCGAGGCTACAACTGTTTCTTGGAAATGGTTTGGATTGAATACTCAATCCTATGTTACACCATCCCAAACCATCATAGGAATACAACTTGAAGTTGGTTTTGTATAAATTAATGGGCCAACATTGATATTCACAACCATCCCATAATTATAGAATTTTTGATGGAAATTTTTGAATCTCAAGGCTACAAATGTGTCTTGGAAATTATTTGGATTGAATACTCAATCCTATGTTACACCATCCCAAACCAATACAACTTGAGGTTGGTTTTACATAAATTAATGGGCCAACATTGATATTCACACCCATCTCATAATTATACAAATTATGATGGAAGTTTTTGAATCTAAAGGCTACAAATGTGTCTTGAAAATGATTTGGATTGAATACTCAATCCTATGTTACACCATCCCAAACCATCATAGGAATAAAATTTGAGGTTCGTTTTGTATAAATTAATGGGTCAACATTGATATTGACACCCATCCCATAATTATGCAATTTATGAGGGAAATTTTTGAATCTCAAGACTACAAATGTGTCTTGGAAATGATTTGGATTGAATACTCAATCCTATGTTACACCATCATATTTTCTCTTAAGAGTTTGATATGATGAAAAATAGTCTTGGTATACAAGAAAGTAAATGTCATTTTAATATGGAGACATTTTTGGAAGGAGATATTGTTCTTTATGTTATGGTTTATTTTCTTAACTCCAAGCTTGGTTTAGCTTTTCTCTATATACACAAGAGAAAAAATACAAAGTAAAATCACAAATTTAAGTTATAGTTTTATATTTTATAATTACAAAATTTAGTTTATTATTAAAATATTTTACACACATTTATTTATTCAATTAAATTTAATCCAAAAATTCTCTTATCTAATCCTCTTTTTCAATATATATTGGATTTCCATTTATTAAAAACAAAAGGAAATATTAAGAACCTCCTAAAGTTATAAAAAGTAACTAACATGAAAAATTAAAAAAAACTCCTAGTGACAACATAAAAATGTTAATTTTAGTTGAATCATTAAAAAAATTAAAAGTGATAATAACACTATACGTTATATCATTAAAAAAAATCAATTAAATTTCTACAAATTTACTATTTTTTACCATCAAATTTGAACAAATTTACAATTTTTTTATAAATGTATGAAACAATAAACAAATTATAAAAGCACAAATGTAAAATATGGTACTTTAGAAAGTGGAAAATTAAAAATATCTTTCATAGTATTTCAACAATTTACATAAAATCTAGTTAAAATATCATAATTTCAAAATATTTATATCTTAATCCAGTCATTATTCTCTTTATTTTTTAAATAGTATATTTAAATTTTATATTTAATAATTATTTTTATTAAAATGATATTTATTACTTTTAAACAATAAAATGTGATTCTTATTAGTAAAACATTTTATAATAATTACTAAAACAAAATGTTCTAAATCAAAACCAAACACTAATCAAAATAACTACTTAAGAATGAACATTAAGTTCAAAAAACATTGTTAATATAAAATTTCCATATGCATACATTTGATTCTGTAAAACCTAGTGTGAAAGTGAGATTTGGGAATAGTCGTGACATTCACATCTGCAACATGATCCAATCACTTCATTATTAATATAGATATAGAGACAGATATATGAAAATATGATGAACATATCATTTTATTATTAAAAAAATATTATTAACAGTGTAAAAAATGTTGTAAGATTTTGAAAGAGATCCCATTAATAAGTTCTTTAATTTTCTCTGTTTTCTACTTCTATTGAATTGAAATATGACAAATATTAACCTTTTCACTATTTTTTCAAAAGTGAATCCTAAGCTTATTCTTCAGATCGTGGGAATTAAGGAGCTGAAATTATCGCACGTCAAAATCCATTTGCAGATCTATTTTTCATGAACATGATTTCTCAGCTTTAGTAAAGGCTAATAGTTTAGTACGTGTTCCCAGTTTTTTGACAAGCATTTTTAATTTTAATCTTAATTAAAAACTACACTCTAATTTAATCTTAATCATATTACAATTTCACCTTAAAATAAATTTTCATCTAAATCAATTCTAATTTATCTTAACTGTAAGTGAAAAACAACATTAGAAAATTAATATAAAACTTCAACATACTAATTCTGGCTATCCTCTTACAGTCGATTTATGTTTGAAGCAATCAGATTCAAAGTTACAATTAATTAAGTGTAATGCAAATTTTGGAGATAGAGAACTCACAGTTCTGTTTTCCAACGATTTTCCAATTTTGAAATTTCAATTACAGCAATTAAATGAAAACCTATGATAATATTTATTAAAACTCACGAGAAATTTTGCATACCATCTAAGGTAGTATACCTACCTGACCACAATTGCTATGAGAACTGAAAATATAATAAATACGTGCAAGGGATCTCGTAAAACGGTGCAAGGGATCTCGTAAAACGGTTTGCCTTCGATATTTTCTTAAGTGTAAACATTACACACAGTATATATCACAATGAGTTTTAATTTCAATAGAAGGAAAAAAAAAAAAAAAAAAACCTAAAAGCTTTCTGATAAGTAGCCAAGTGAAGATGAAAAGCAGAAGTGATACTGAGGAATAATTGGATCATAAATTGACTCCTGGCTTGCCTCTTAAATTTCTCTCTGCAACATGAATCAGTGATAAAAACCTCTCAATATTACCACAAAACATATTTGAAAGAAGAATTTTGGCTTCTCTTGTCCTCTCCGAATCACAAATCAACGATAACACCCTCTCAATATTAGCCTAAATTCTGATTGCACGTCTGCTTTTTCATTTTGTAATTACTGAAATCAAAAAATTAACAAACTCATGAATTAAAAAAATTCAAACAAAAGAAAGAAAAAATACCGAGCCAAAACGAACGGATCATGAATTAAAAAGATTCAAACAAAAATGAAAATACAAAAACCAAAACGAACGGATCCGCCGATGATTGAGAAAGCCGCACTGATTTCAAAGACGAAACAAAGTGTGTGAGCGATGGCTCTCTGGTTCGGAAATTTCTCGACAGTTTTACAGAGCAGGGAAGTCAAACTGATGACACTGGAATTTTCTTTCAGGTTTATGTTGATACCAAAAGAGACGCGGAACTTCTGCGATACAAAGGTGAAACTTCTCATTTAGATGTGCAGAGAACATCTAAGAAATAATGGTGATAAAAGGTCAGCCAAGCGGACATTAATAATGAAAGGTAGAGTACAAGGTGGAAGACATTAATGTTCAGTGAGTGAGTGAGTTAGTTAGTTAGTTAGTTAGGTTGAAAGAGACATTGGATCTAATGGTCTAAAACATTTTAATCGTCTAACATTTCATCTAATGGCCCAAACATTGACAGACTGACAACTAGGAAAGTTGTTTTCAAATAATAATGCATTACGGCGTAATTATTATTATTAAGGTTACCATTAATGTAGATACCAAATTAATGAATGAGACTCTTTGTTTATGGGTCCTCACAACTATTTCACTGCTAAATTTACTAAGATATACTTACTCTATTTCTCTTTTCCAGACTAAACTCAATTTAATTAAAAAAAATAATAGTAAGTACACTCTCAACGAACCATTGTACTTTCTCTGCTTAATATGATAGGTTTGCTTTATGTTTGTTCATTGATGACTAAGTTTTTCACACACATGCATTGGTGTGGTGTTTTTAAACATACCCACAAATAATAGAATTTGAGCCCGGTACTTTCATATTGTATAGTAGATTTTAAGTGTGAATTTTTGGAAAGTTCTCGTTTTATTTTCCAATTTAATTTGTCTAGAAGAAGAGTTTATTGAAATTACAAATTTCATAGAGATGAACTCTTCAAAATCTAAGTGCCTTAGAAACTCTTCAAAATCTAAATGCTGCAGAAATTTTTGAAAACGCTGCATCCATATATGTCATAAAAAAACAATTTAAACAATACAAATCAAGATTTCGCAACAATTTCTTTTTTCTTAATTCCTACCAAAAATTAAAAAATCTCACTTAAAAATTCTCCAAGAATAAAGTTACACCACCGTATTTTCTAACCGTTAGGAGACATAATCATCTTATTGATTACAAGCGTAGCATCAAAAGTCGTGTTATTTCGTTGGGAAAAGAGAGAAAGTATTGCAATTCTGGTTGTTCCCCATTCACTCGTCTTTGGCTCACCTCGCTTTTCGATACTATAAGTATCCCCAGTCTCTCATTCACTTTTTTACACACAGAAAACTAACTAGTGGGAGGGGATTAAATTCATTGGAGATGATGAATTTTCAAAATAAAGTTATGCAGGCGAGCGTGTGCAAAAAGTCATGTTAGTGTTCCGTGATTTGGCTGATTGGCAAGCCAAATGACAGTGTAACATCAAACCAATCTTTGGAGCCCAAGGACCTAGCCTTCCTGGACTCAGAGAGGGCTCTCTCTATTTGTGTAAGGGATATCTGTGTGTTTGCTTATTTTGTTCTGATTTTAGGCTAGTTATGAAGTAGGTTTTTTTGGTTTTGGTTTTTTTTAGGTTGTGAGGGATGAACCGATCAAAGACATAAGATAGGTAAAAAGATGTCAGATCAACTGGGCTATGGGGTCGAAAAGGTCAAGAAAGCTTTCAGCTGGTGATACAAGGTTGTTGAAGGGACGATTTGAGCGAGGTAAAATGGATCGGTGGGCAAAATGGAGTGAGATGGACATTAAATTTGTGAATAACAAAGGATTTCAAGCATAAATAGTTTAATAGCTGACATAAAAATGGTAGGGCTAACCATTAATCATGAGAAATGTAACTATAAGCTGATCGATGCATAGAAATAAACATTCAAGCCACGCATAGAGATATATGACTCTCTAACTTTAGGGAATGGCTATCAGACTTTGGGGAAATACATTTAAGACAGACAAACAACTCAAATCAATATGTAGGAACGCCTAAACATAGTATTTCAAGCTATTGAGCACTTTGAAAACAAGATTGCATAGTTTTAGGCAAAGGGAAAGATCAGTACAAGACGTCCTTGGTTCAACAAATGAAAATCTAATCAATCAGATAGAGGTTTCATAGGTGGAGCTATGGCTAGCCATGAGTAAGCAGGGCATACCGTGAATCATAATTAGCATGCATAAAACCATAAATGAAACAAGCAAACAATATTCTTCAGTTATTAAAGAGAAATCAAGGATTCTTTAATATGACTAAGAATTAAGAAAACATGGAAGCTATAAAGAAACAGGAAATTTGAGGTGCCTCCAAGGGCATGTCTCAAATCTATTCTCTACTTTCTTATAGCAAGCAAGAACATGGAATTATGAATGAAAACTAGGAAACAAAATAGAGAGAGAGAGACACTATACCATTCTACCGAGTCATGGAATCCAACAACAATCCTCTTTCATCATCCAAGAACATCTAAGAGACTATCCAAAAGCATGAGACAAGTGTTTCTTCCAAAGCTTATATGACCATATATTGCTTCTATTCATCAAGTTCAGCCATGTTTATAATGAAAGCATTTGGAATATATAGGCCAAAGTGAGGAAAACCTCTTAGTTCAACTTGCAATCTCATTGGCCTATCCAAAATATTTGATTTTTTCCTTGAGGCTTTGCAAAGCCCAAGGCACAAAATATCTAATAAAATATCTCAAAAATGCTAAAAAAGGGAAATATATTGACTTTTCATAACTTATCATTTACAAAAATAGCTAAACGCACATGAAGAAAAGTCACTTTTGAAAGGTTCAATTTTTACAAAAATACTCAAGAAATACATCAGCAAAAGGTCCCCTAACTTTCCGACAACTTTTGGAGGCCCTCCCGATGTCAAAACGAGGCCCGTGATGGTTCGTTGGAAAGCCCTAAATGTCTAATTTTTGGAACAACTTGAATTTTCCCAATCTAATGCCTAAAAGTCATCCAAAAATAGGCCTATGTGAAAAAAACCAAAAAATAGGCCTTGCTAATAAACGGGGCAGAATGTAGAAAAAGCGAGTGTTTTTCGCCATTTTGGGGGAGAAAATGATTTTCAATTGATCTGAAAATCAGTGAGTATATGCCCTTGAGATTATGGCATCCAATGATACCATTTTCATCCTTTGAGGATGCACCAAACTCAAATGGCGATGCCCATGAGTTTTAGCCAAAAACCCAAAAATGACAAAAAACCAAAATTTGTCGAAATTCGCCAAATTTTGGCGAGCATGACCCTCAAGGATTTTTAGAAACATGCTATGAGGCTGAGGCAAAAATTTGGAGCTTTGAGGTGTCTTTCCTCAATTTTGGTGTTGGGCGCTTCCCTTTAGCCTCCTTGAGTTTTTCCTGAGCGGCCTTCAATTTCCGCCGGGCAAACTGATTGAGCTTTTTATAATGCCCAGTCATCCTCCGTTGAAGGTCCAAGTCTCTATTTGCCTTCTCCAATTTCTTCTTCAAGTGATCATTAACCCTCTCAAGCCATGTTTCCCGATTGTTCTCTATTTCTTGTTCGAACAATGTAGTGAGAGGGGTAGATTGGAGAAGGGCATCTTCTTCTTCCTTTTGTTTTTCGAGGGCCTTTTTGAGCCCCATGGTTCTTGGCCTCTTTCACCTGGGCCGATATTCATCTTTGCTCTCATCGAACTCACCCATGAGTTCTTCCAATCTCACTTGTGCTTTGGAGGCCTCCTTTTTGTATTTGATGGCCTGTGTCTCATATATAGCCATATGGACACTCATCTGTTTGTTTTGAATTTGCAAAAAGTGATTGAAATTTCTAGCCCTCTCAAGATCAGTCCTCAAAGCATCAATTTGGTTTTCTCTATTGATTAAGAGAGTCTCAAGGATTCGGGCTTCAATGTCACTATCATCACTTTGAATTTGAATTATGTCGAAGTCCCTCTCCTTTTCATGACTGCTCTCTTCTTTCTCCTTTCCTTTATTTTGGGTGGCTCTTTTAGTCTTCCTCCTCTTGGAAAATTCGACAATGGGCTTCTTGGGAAATTTTCCATTGCTACGGAGGGCCCTAGTAACATTTGGAGTTATAACTCTAGGCACCCTTTTCCTTGATGTCCGGGGCTTGGCCACTTTTGGAGAAGAGAGCATGGCCCCTTGCCTAGGAGAGGCAGCTAGCACATGCTCCATTGGCTCTTTACCCTTGTTACTTTGCTCATCATTCTTGCCACTGTCTTGGATTTCTTCATGGATGCCTTGACTATCCTTGTGCATTTCTTTTTTAGGGTTTTCCTCCTCACTATGTTGCACCTGTTCATCATGCTACTCTTCTTCTTCATGAGGCTGATGTTCCTTTTCATGAGGCTACCTCTCTTCATCATGTTGTGGATGCCTCTGTTCATCATGATGTTGTTCATCATCATGTCCTTTTTCATCATGCTCAGGAGTCTGATGTTCTTCCTCACTGTGATGCTGCTCATCATCATCCTCCTCATCTTGCTTATGCTCTTCTTCCTCATCATGCTCTTTTGCTTGTTATATGGTAAAATTGAGCTTCTTGGGAATAGGTTTGCTAGAAGAAGGCGAAGGATGGTGAGTAGAAGGTGAAGGAGATGTATGAAATGAAGGGATAGTGGCGAAATCTGGATGTGTGATGAAAGTATCCCAAGAGACCTCCCTCTTCTCAAGCTGATGAAGAATGATGAATTTGATGAGGGAGTGATGGAAGAGGCAGGCTGTCTGCTAAGAAGGAGGCTTTTTCTAAACAGTGGAGGCCATTTTCTCAATACTTCTATGTAGGAAGAAAGAGAGATTTAGCAATTTGGCCCTCGTGAAATGCATGAGCAATCGGATATGATAGGCATAGACTCGGGAGAATCTTCCCTCGCAAGTGAATTATTTCATGATGATATTCATGAGGGGGTTGTAACTAGCCAATAGATATGAGAAGGGGAAAATGGATGGACATGAATCTCTATGCTTAGGCTTCAGAAAAGGCCTGTATTCTTCTGAGTCTAGGTGGCTTTGTTTAAACCACTTCTCCCTAACATAAGGGATTTTGGTGGCCTTGGAAATGGGCCTTGGAGAGAATTTGAAATCTAGGCCTGCCAACTGAAAGTGCTTCTCTTGAAACCTTAAAGCACAAAGATGTGTCAAAGGGGAATAGATCTTCACCTCTTGCACTCTTTGACAAAAATATAAACACTCAACCTCATGGAAGTTAAACAGAACTGATGGATGAGCATTTACTTCTTCAGTGGAAACAGGCTCAAATCTCTTGTGAAGGCCACTCCTACTGTCTTGCCTAGGAGGCATTTTTTTTTTGATGTTCTTTGCAACACCAAGCTATCTCAAAAGGCCTTTGGAATGTTTTTCTCAAGCACACACCTCTGTCCTCTTTGTCAGTCACTGTTTGACCAAGACAAGCTGCTTCAAATGTTTTGTGAAATAGTCCTCTAACACCAACTTTCTGCTCCTTATAAATCACTGTTTTGTCCTCCTTTATGCCAATCAACCAGTTTTTTGTCAAAATAAATGCACACAGTCAAATTGTTACTATGTTTGGGCAAGGTATTGAAAAGAGGTATTGTGGCCTTTTTGTTAAAACAGAGATCTTCTTGTATTTTGACAGAAGCAAAACAACCTTGTATTTAGAAAAAAACAAAAAACGCCCTCCCTCAAACAGTGCTTCTTCTGTTGTTCACTGGTTTCTATACAAAGTATGAAAAAACAACCTCAGCTTGATTTAAAAGATGTTCATAGAATACTCTTTTTATGGAAATCTGGTGGCTGGACAGAGTTTTCTCTTTCACCATTCAAAGGGACACTTTTGAAGTGACAAGGCTTTCAGATATGATCATTGTTTTCCCTTTACAAACACTGTTTTTACCTTAGATTTTCCAACAGAGATTAATTTTGTTTTTCACCACTCAAGGACACCTTCAGAAACTTTAAAACCTTCTACCGTTGTGTTTTTGCCTTGCAATCAGTGTTATGGTTTATCACTGTTTTTGAGGGTAGTTTTTAGGCCTTTTGAGACTAATGTAAACACATCCTCTTTCACTATATTAATCTAGGGCAATCATAGCAACAACAACCTTGGATTTTTATCAGACACCCTACCCTCCTTATCATTGTTTCTCCCTTGGAGAAAATCACTCTGTCACCCCCTTCAGATTTTCAAAAACTAGCAAGAAGCAATGAAGAATACCTTGCAAACTTTTCACGGGCTTTCGTTGATCATTTGGCAGCTTCAAAGATGTTTTTCGAGGGCCTTTTGAGTGAGCGGCACGTTCAGATGGGAGAGCGTCGCATCGTGTAAGCTATTGGGTCAGCCTTCGGGCAGTGGTGACCAGCGCTATAGGTGCGCCGCGCGCCACTACAGGCGCGCCGCACCAACGTTATACGCCTTTGTAAATTCTCTACCAAACGCGCCGCGCGCTTCTCCAGGCACGCTGCACATGCTTCAAACCTTTAAAAACTTTGCCAATTGCTCAAAATTCTCTTGTTTCTTCAGTGGATAGCTAGGAGAGAGACTTTGAACGTTTGCTTATGTTTTTTAAACTTGCAAATGGGTTTGCAACAGTCTCTTACTCCTTTTATAATCGAAAAATCCGATTACCCTTTGAGGTTGCTTTGTGAGGGTTTTGAAGGCCCTTTTGAAAAGGCTTTCTCGGTCATAATTATACATAAAGCAAATGTTCCCTTTAAAACATAACAAAGACTCATCTTTGCTCAAATAAATGACACAGTGGCGTGAACAACTTCTCTTATAGGCATGACTTCTTTTTTTTGAACTAAAGAAGCCTTTTTAAGAGTCAAAATCTTTCCATTGTTTCTCATTAAGGGAGGAAACTTGTTTCCTTTGTTGATATTTGTTTTTTAGGGGAAAAACCTGATCCGAGCCATATGAATGATTGTATATGCACCTTTTGAATGAAATTCTTATTTGATTGTGGGAACCTTAGTTGCATCACCTGGGTTTGACAAATAACTGTTTATCAAAAAGAAAGTCCTTTAAAAACCTTCCCTGCAATCATCTGCAATAGTTAGGCATCTTCATATGTATAAAAAGTCCTTTTTTTGTGATAGCATCATGCTTCATTTCTTTGAATTTTTTCCCAATGATTTGTGAAGCATTCTTTGCCATTCTTGTAAGGAGATAAATCACCACTTTAACACTTATTTTGACAGTTTCTGCTCCTGGTGTTTTGATGATGATCATGCCCACTATGAATTTGATTGAAATGTCAGGTGTTATTTGATCCTTTCTTTTGACTGTGGGTGAAGAAACTAATTTGTACTCCTTAGACCTTACCCATACCTATTTATCAAGGACAAAAGGCCTTTAAAGACCCTTGGGACTCATATGCAACAACAAGGTCATTTTCACATGTCCATAAAGAGGCTTTTGACTGTGATAGTGGCATGTTTTATTTGCTTTGAGTATGGTCTGTGAATTTAAAACACTTGCCATATCCTTTTTCACACCTACTGTCTCTATGTTGTTTATTTGTAAAGTCCCCTTGAGAAAACAAGGCTTAGGTCACCTTCTTGTCAATTTTGATGAGTTTTTGAAAAATATCTTTATGAATAGGAAGAGCACACCTTTTTGAATATCAACATCACTCTTTGGCCTATGTCTAACCCATCTCTCAACCTATAAACCTTGAATGGGTTTCCATTAATTTCAACTCTGTCTTTTAAAGGGAAACACTGGCTATATTTCATGCTTGTTGATCGAGGAAATTTCTAGAAACTTTTAATGAAATCACATACCTCAGCAGGATTTGTTCATTTTGGCTTTAGATTGCCTTCGAAGGAAAACTCTGATAGAAGAAAAATCAAACCTCTTGGATTATCACAGTACCACTGCTTTCCTTCTATTTTGAACACCATTTTTCTATCCATAAGCCTTCAGTTTCTTTCCTACTGCACTTAAAACCCTGCCTCTTTTCCTGGCCCTCTGCTTATTAGATGAAGGAGGCCTTTATCACAGTGCCAAACCCTCTGCTTTTAAAATGAAGGATGTTTTCTCAGCCTTTCAACCCTCTGCTCATGTATGGAGGAGGTCTTCTCAGTCTTTCAACCCTCTGCTCATCTATGGAGGAGGTTTTCTCAGTGATGCCATTTTATCAGTTTTCAAACAGTGTTATCTTTCCTTTCACTGCCTATTCATACTTAAGCAAATGAAAATGACAAAATGACAATATGCCATGAAGGGCATCTCTCTGAGACATGTAATTCTTCTTTTCAAATACCTTTGTGCATCCTTAGACAATCAGAGGCAGCCTGGCCAGTATCTGCAGAGCATTTCTTGTCATTTATAATTCACTAACCTTTGACTATGTTTGCAGGAGCTTAATGAAATAACTCTCTGTCCAGTATTTGCATCCCAGGCTCAAAACCATATGAGAAGTAGCTGTCTTCTCATGTTGAGTTTAATACTGTCTTCTGGAACACTAGTATACTTCTGCTCTTTGACAAAGACATTGAAACACTGTACATTTACCTAATATCAGCTTGACATGTGGCATATTTATTGCTGAGACTTCAAGGCTTATTAGTGGCGCGACTTAAGGGGTAACCAAATTTTATTTGTAGAATAGGAAGGTTTTTTAGGCCTGGTTGATAATAGATAGAGGTTCTTTGGCTTTAGGATAGTTTGCCAAGGGAGAAATGCCTAAAGTGCCACTACCTAACTTAGGGGAGACTTCTTGGATAAATTTGGATTGTTCTCTTTGGGGCTGATGGAAAATTTTGTATGGCTGAGGCTAGATAGGGCTTGATAATGAGGTTTTATCTCATCATGGGCTGATTGAAAAGGTTAGGAGGGCAAAAATGTTTATGGGTGTTTTCCAGCTGGCAAATTTGACAAATTTTGAGATCAGCTGCTAGAAAGCTTGGCTTTAACAAATAGCCATCATTAACAAGTGAAAAATACTAATGACTAACAGTGGCTCCATTTGGGTAGGGCAGCTCCCTTTCAAGAGGTGTTCAGAATTTTAGATCTTGGTTCTTTGAAGACCAGTGCCTTTATCCATTGGTGCAAATATCTTTCTTCCTTGATGTTATTTCTGAAAATTGACAGCATGATTAGCATCAACGATATTTCTACCTACCCCACTATATTTCCTAACATTTTTTCTTCTTTTGGGTGCATTTGGACTAGCAACTCTTTGACATAATATTTGTTTTGAAAAAATGAACCTATCTAGTTCTACACTTATATCTGCTGGCAATTCAGATTAAGCTGATGAACTCCTCTATTTTTCTACCTATGCTGGATCGATTGTCAAGGTTAAGTTGTTTGACAGGATTTTATTCTCTAATCTAAAACATGAAATTGAAAAATGACCAAATCAGGATTAGACAGTCTGATTTGTCATGTACTTGTGGCATGAAAGACAAGCTGCACACAAATATTATTTTGCATAAAATAAAATCCAGAAAAAAAAGGCTAGGATACACAATTTGTTTTTCATCCCTGCTTTCCTCTTTGGTTCTGTTTTGAGCATGTGGAACCAGTATCTTTTCCTAATATACTCTCTTTGATAAGTCAAGCTTACACAATGTTGACCATCTTTTCCACTCACTAACTTATCAAAAAATAAATTTAAAACATGTTCAGTTATGACTAGGCTAGATAATTGAACAAGACATTTGAGCACTAGTAGTGGCATTTAGACTTGTGCGCTTTATGAATGATTATTTTTTGGAACATGGGGCTTTCTTTCTATTTTTCTATTTTTTTTGAATTTTTTTGTTTTTGATTTATTTTTCAAACAATGTCATATACGATGATTGAAAAAGTTTTGACTCAGAAATCTTGGAAATGACAAAACTTAAGCATCTTATCCTCATAAGGATCTCCTACCACTCTTGGTCCACTCAGCTCTTGAAAAGAAAAATTTGGAAAATTTTCTCTTTCAAGCATGACATAAGGATTCATGCATGAATCTCTAAACAACCCTGTATCTTCCCGTTGTACCTCCTTAGACCTCTGATCTCCACTCCTTTTGTTGTACATATTTTTCAAATAATGTAGATATTCTTTGTCATTTTTGAAGTATATGATGACATCATCAAGGTACATCAAAATGTAGAAATTGAGGACCATAAACATGGCTTTTAGGAGCATATTTTTGATATCTAGTGGTTTTGCAAATATGGGTTTGAAAATGGGACTACTTCCACCATATTTGAAAAATTCTTTGAGATGTTCGCTTTGTAAAGGAATCATTTGGTTATAACCTGAAACATCATCTTGCAAAGACATGATTCAAAGCACTTATCATTGGTATATCAAGGTTTTGGGCAGGAAGGATAAAATTTCTATCACAAGGGTGTGTATTAGTGTTTCTAAAATCAAAACAGATCCTATGACTAGCTATTTTATCTTTGACTATTACTGTTTGGGTCATATTTTTGTATTTTCTTTTGTCGAAGTTGTTTCTAGGAGTGATGGAAATGGCATAGTTTTTCTCACTGTTTTCTCTATATGAAGTGGTATTTTGAATAATATTTCCAATTCTAGCAGTTCTAAGTGTTTGCTGAAGTGACAGAATGTTAGCCAGTTCGAGTAACTCAATTATATTTGGACTGCAGTCATCATATCTTTTCATAAGAAGTTTATCAAGATTTTTTTTGGATTTTGAGTTGTTATGGCTACAGTGAACGCTTCATTTGAAAGGGTAGAGTTAAGTGATGGAAAATCCTTAAAATCCTTAAGGCATGGTAAGAACATTAAACTTCCCTACCCCTAAGTTCCAAAGAGGTTTGTGATATGCAAGTCTTCTAATGCCTCTATTCTGAAAAAGTTTCTTGATGTTACCGCTGATGTTTGCCTAAGGTTTGAGCAATTTGCTTGATAGTACATAACGGTTTGTGCTTCTTGTTCTATCCTAGCCACCCATAATATTTTGTTATACCAAAAGGTGGCTAAGATCTTTTTTGAGCCTCCAAGGAACAAATTTTATCACTAAAAATTGTTGGCTCTTGAAGACTCCTTGTAGGCCTCATGCCTCTGTCCAAAATCTTCATCACTTTCCCTATTTTAATTCTGCTGATTTCCTGTAGGAAATTGCTGAAGAAACCATCATTTTTCCCCTTTCTCCCACTCATAACTAACCTTCATATTTTCATCATTTTCATTTTTTCTCCATTTTCCTCACCCTCTTTTCATATAAATTTGCCTTTGCAGAGTACCAAACTTCTTTCAAACTCTGTTGAAACCCTCAGAAACCTTTGAAATTCATTGAAAATCTGTGTAAAAAACCCATTTCTTTATTAAAGGTTTAAGCCCCTTGGCCTGAGTTTCCAAACCACTTCCCCAATATGCCCTCATCATAAAAACCAAGCGCCAAACCCATGAAGCGCTAATCGAATCGAAAAGATTCAAGTGTGTATGTTTGTGAGCCATTTCAAAATATCGATTGCGATCAGCCCCTTTGTCCTAAACTGCAGATCGTATTATCATTTCATCTGCCCCATAAGCCCGCAATCGGGCGCTTAACTATTGAAAAATCCCTTTCTGATCAATATTTTTCTTTGTAAAACTTGAAAACCCATTATTCCAAAGTTTGTTTTAAAATGCCAAAATCACGTGTTTAAATAAAATGGGTTGATCAAAAAGACCGATCGTGCAATCGCGATCGGAGAATTTAAAATGGGTTGATCAAAAAGACCGGGCCCGAATGTTTCGATTACGATTGGCCCTAGTTATATAAAGCCCGGGCCCATGGCACTCCATACACCCAGTGGCCCCGCAATCGGGCGCCAGCCTATCATATATATATTCCGCCCATTTCACTCAAAACCTTGCTTTTTTATTGAAATTTATGGGTTGCTTACGAAGTATAAGGGTCCCGCCGGTGCAAGAAAACAAAGGATCTAGGCCGTCGATCTGATCTGCAGATCGAACGGTTATCGCCCAATCGAAATGTTCCAATCGAAATGTTCCAATCGAAATGTTTTCAATCGCAAGTTTCCAATCGCATACTTTATATCTGTTCCCCCGATCGGCCCACCCTTCCGATTTACTCCCTGCCGTCGATCTGATTTGCAGATCAAACGGTTATCGCCCAATCGAAATGTTCCAATCGAAATGTTTCAATCGGAATGTTTCAATCGCAATGTTTCAATCGCAATGTTTCAATCGAAATGTTTCAATCGCAATGCTTTGTTGCTGCCCTCCCGATTGCGATCCTTCGATTGAATCTGGACCGTCCACGTGTCCAGATCGGACGGTCCAAAACTACTCCTCCTTATTCTTCTCCCTCTATCCTTTTTTCCTTTCTACGCAGATCTCCACCGTTGGTTGCCTTCATCCGACGGCTTCGCTCCTCCCCCGCCATCTGAAGAAGTTTAAACCTATTTCCGCAGGATTTCTTAACTATTTTTGTGTTTTGCAGGCGTTTTAATGGTTTTCCATTGTTTAATGAAAGAAAGCCGAGGGTTGGGAAAGACGTTTCCTGCGCCTTCGAGCTATTAAAGAGAACCATATGCGGGGTTTCGCTCCATTGTTTTCTCAATGCTTCATGGGCATTGATGCCTTTAAAAATCCCAGTGCGGCCTGCACATCGACAAGACACTGTTTTAATTCAAAAACAGTTAAAGAGTATCAGTTTGAAGACAGAGCATAGCAGATGAAGATTGAAGACGGTTTTTATGGGGATTACGGCTAAGACCGTTATCAAAAGCCTAATCCCCAATCTAAAACACAGTTTAAAGGAAAAACCTAAAGTGTTTTATCATACAGAAAGCTTCCACCCTTTCAACTAAAGGCGAATTGATTTCTCAGCTACCACCGAGCCACCTGGTGCCTCAAACCATTCAAACAGAGGCCGAAGTTATTGAAGAAAATAAGATATTCACCTCCAGTGCAGCCAGGGAGTTATTTCTGCAAGGAAACCAATGAATAAATATCTGCAGAGTTACTCCAAAACATGCACAGAGCCTCAAAGTCAAACAAAGCTTCCATCGAGCTTTGATATTTATTGTGAAACAGTTAATGTAGTGACCCACTTGTAAATTTTTCCCTCGAGCCTCTCAAAGGGCCGAGAAGTCTTCACTCTGCATTAACTGTCCTTGAGATATTTTGTTAAAATATCACCTCCTCATCTTCCTATAAGTACTTCTACAGAAGATGAGGAGTTGTTGGTTGCAGAACTTTGAAATACACTTGAGCTCGAGACTTCTATTTGTACATAGTGTTCACTGGCCCTTGAAGCTCTGTTTGTGCTAGAGTAGTTAAGTTGAATAGTGAAGATGATTGCTGAACTGAAACATTGGACTTGAAGATTGTAACTGGTTTGACATCAATATAAAAGCCGTTTCTTGGGATCCTGGTCTTTATCACTGGTGAAGTGCTTCTTTCTTTGTTAATCGTTTTCCTTCTATGTATGCCATATTGTTCATTTTCCCTCTGTAAAGAACAGTTTAAACAGGGTTAGGATTTTCTGTATAGCAGTAACCTTCTCTGGCTGAGAAATCTTTATCTTAATGTTTTCTTCAGATTTTTTTATTTAAGAATGATTCAATATAGTTTAAACAGTTAGGAATGTTGGCGTTCCCTCGTCCTTCTGTTTGCTCAAACATTGTTCTCGAATGTTATTTCCATTATTTTCTATTAAAGTTAGACTAGAGAAGATATGGTTTGCCCCGATTCCTAGATTCTTTTCTCCAAAGGCAGATTCTGAAAGTTTCCCTTGGTGTTGACTGAAAGCAGACTAGGTTTAAAAGTACTTTATCTGATCTTAAGTTACACTTTGTTTTTCTTATGTGTTTTCATACTTTCTGAAGGTAATTATGTGGATTACTGGATTGTTTGTCAATTAAGCTGCTTTAATAAGAACTTGCCCAAGAATTCTATGGTTAGCCTTGTCCTTGGTTGGTTTTAAAACAGTTACTTAAGAGGCTTTTCTTGTTTGGACTGACTATAAATCCTCTGAGAAATTATTATCAGTTTCCACCCCTCCAACATTTTAATGTTTCCATTTCATCATTTTAATCTCAATAATCTTGTGGTATAGATGACTTGCCCCTTGGATCACACTTGATGTTGTTGTTCAATTAAAGCCCAGATATGACTCCATAGCCCAATGGACTAAAAACCAGCGTTATATCTATCTATCTGCCAAAACTGTTCTATTTTGCTTGCAACTTCTCACTTTTGAAACTTTTTTCACTTAGGACTTTCCCCTCAAGTAACATTTCATGCTCAACCATCCAAAACAAAACAAAACCTTTGGCCTTCATAACTAGCCTAATATCATTACCTTAAGATTTTCAAAGACAATATCCATCTTTGTACATATTGGAGAGATCCCTCTCCGGATTCAGGAGGGCTAGATCCTAGAATCCCAAATTTGGTTGAAATGATGTTAACTCTGTGATTGGACTCTCCCAATCTTGCTAATAAATTACAGAGACCTAACATTTCTGGCGACTCCGCTGGGGAAAAAACTCAGAGGCTTTTACGTTCAAATCTATTCGAGCACTTGCTTTATTAACCAGCTTGAGCCACCAGAACCTAACATTTCTGGCGACTCCGCTGGGGACATCGAACCCAGAATCATTTTCATTTAAAGATAATCATACGACGTCAGAGATTTGGTTCATAGAGCATTTGCTTTATTAACCAGAGTAAAAAGCAGCCTTTTCAAGCACTGCCTATTATAGGTAATCATGATGGAACTTGTTTGAATCAGTGAAAAACTAGGTAAACCCTAGGTTTCTCTTAAGACTTCATCTAAACCTTGAAAAATCAGCTGGCTTAGCCATAAGAGTAGACTGCCTTTGTCTCGCAACCTTAGCTAAGTTTTGAAACAAAGTTAGGATATTATTAACAACCACAAAACTGAAAAATGACTTAGAAAAACCTAAAAATATTTCATATTGGAATTAAATAAACATGGTGGTGGACCATAAGACCTTTTACCTCTGAAAGGAGCTAAAAATTTCCACTTGGCAACTCCACAATCCTAGCAGACCTTAAGACTCCACTGGGAAGAACCCTTATCATTATAAAATCATTCAAACTCAGTTAGAGGACTGTGGGATTTAAAATTGTAAAAACAGATTGGTTAACCTCTCCAAGATTGTCATATCTGGTTGAGCTTTTCTTGTTTTAGGTCTAAACAACATAGCATAGTGGCTTCTAAAAAGATTCACACTAGAGCCCACCCAGACCCTAACCCACCTGAGATAGTTGATAATCTAGAAAGTATCCTTTGGAAGTCTCCTAAGGTTAAATTATTAACTGTTTTCAGATCACCCTTGAGAGCTAATTCAGTGCCTGAAAATCTTTCAGCTCTGCAACAATCACAAACTGACTTAGTGAACCCATTTAGGACTAGGTCATTTGATGATATAATCCAGTTAGACTCTGAATCTTCACTTTCATCTCCCGAAACAAGTGAACATCCTGGTAACAGGGAAACAACACCTCCTGATTTACATTTCTTTCACAATTTAGGTGTCTCTCATCCAAGATCATCTCAACAGTCTACTCCTGGTCCATCCACTTCTACTCACCCTACATCCACTATTCAAACCACTTCACCTCAGCCCACTTTCCCTTCTGTAAATCCACCTCCACCTCCTGCCATGGCAACATGGTATGCTCCCTTAGTCCTTCCCGTACCATTAGCCAATCTTCCACAGGACTATCAGTCCAAAATTCCATTATATGATGCTAGTAATACTATAACAGCATCTCAACATGTGGACAAGATGAATGACTACTTTGACAGAAACGAAATTGATGATGATTATGTCAAGTTGAGACTATTTGCTCAAAGTTTGGGGGAGAAGCAAGAAAATGGTTTAAAGTTTTAACCCCCCATAGTATTAACGATCTCCAAGCCTTCCATCAAACATTCTTAAACAAATGGGAAGTGAGAAAGAATCCTCTCCAAGTCCTTGCTGACTATAACAATCTCCATAGGAACCCTGGGGAAAGTGTACAATCTTATTGTACCAGATTTAACAGCGTCTATAATGCACTTTCCCCTAAACTAAAACCTCCTCAGGGCTCAGCTTTAAACAAATTTCCTGAAGGGTTTGATCCAGACATGACCTATTCACTAAGAGAGAGAGATTTTGCAACTCTTGAAGACATGCAAAGGGGTGCTCTTTCCGTGGAAGTGAACTTGATGGAGAAAAGAGCAAGAATGAAGAGCGAGAAGAGAGTATCTTTTAGAGAGGAATCCACACCTTCTACTTCCAACTCAAAAATGGAGAGAATGATGGAAGAAATGATGAAAGAGATGAGCATAATTAAGAGAGCACTAGAAAATCAAAATCAAACTGCTCCTCAAAATAGAAACCAGAATCAGAATGTTAGAAGGAACCAACCCCCAAACAGACCTAGGGAAGATGATCAACAGATCACCCCTCCCTTTCATCAAAACTATGTAAGTGAGGTTGAAGAAACAGAAGACATAACAAGGGAAGAGGATATCAACATGTTTGGGGAAGAGGATGATGACTTTGAGGTTCATTATGATAATAAACAAGGTCTTTACACACCTTACGACGACAAAAGAGATAATAATGAAAATTATTATCAGGACATGGAAAATGTCGTCATAGAACCTCAAAGAGAATATGACCTTAGAAGCAAGACCAGTCAACAAGCCCCCAACACCAAAACCTCTGACAAATCCTCTCAAAGCAGCACCGCAGCCAAACCCAAAACAGCCAAACAAAAAGACAAAACAGTGGCTGTTAATTCTGATAAGGATAAGGAGAAAAACACTCAAAATTCTTAAAAACAGAGTGAAGACATCAGCAGTACTAACACTTCAGCTAGTACTCCTTCTACAACAGTTGTGTCAAGTAAAACAAATCAGCAAGCTGTAATTGTTGATAGAGTGACAGCTAATAAGGTTGAAACAAGTGCTTCAAAGAATCAAACCCCTTTCAGCCTTGAACAGGAAATCTTAAAGATCAAGATCTCTGTTCCATTAACTGAGTTAGCTGCCCAACATGTATATAGGAACCAAATTTTGAAGGCTTTAAATATAGAGGAAAATGGAGATACAGTTAATCTTAGTGACGACTTACCAGAGTTGATTTTTGGCCCTAAGATTGAAGGGAAGTTTCAAGAGGGACCAGTTCCTCCCTTTTATGTGAGTTTGAACATCCATGACAAAATTCTACACAACGCTATGCATGATTTCGGGGCTTCTCATAATTTAATGCCTAAAGCTGTGATGGAGAGCCTTGGTTTAGAAATCACCAGACCCTACAAAGACCTATACTCCTTTGACTCAAATAGAGTAAAATGTCTAGGATTGATCAAAGACCTCTGTGTTAACCTAGCCCAGATTCCAGCTAAATGTTTACTCGTGGACATTGTCGTGGCTGATGTTCCCCCAAAGTATGGAATGTTATTATCAAGATCCTGGGGAGCTAAGTTACAGGGGACTATGCAGATGGACATGACATATGCGACCATCCCGGTTTTCAATCAGACCAAAAGACTTTACAGGGAGTCTCATATGCAATACACGGTTACAAGTCAAGACAGACCACGAAACTCTCCTATATATTCTGTCAATACAGGCCTTGATTCTTTTATCATGTTCAACAATGAAACTCCTAGTGAGCAAGTCACTTTAACAGAATTAAAGGCCGACAGGGAAGAAGAGTATAATAACGCAGAAGTGTCCAAACAGTTTGCCACATGTGAAAACATTAGTAAACAAAGCATAGGTCTTGATTTACCAGTTATGAGTCCATTGTTTTTAGGACTTAACAACCCAGAAAATACCCCTAACATTTCTGGCATCATCCCTCAATCTATTGAAGAATTTGAGGAGTCAAAATAAATTCAATTGGGTGCTGCTAATCATGAACAGTCAGAAGGCACCATAGTTAAAAAGGACAATCGCCAAACAGACGAAACCGAAGACAGTCCTTTATGGAGTATGTATTTTGATGGGTCATGCACTAGAAATAATGCTGGTGCAGGGGTTTGGATCATTAACACCGAAAACAACCACACAGAATGCATCTCATGAAAATTAAACTTTCAGTGTTCCAACAACATAGCAGAATATGAATCCCTTCTCTTAGGCTTACATCTCTTGAAGAAATTAGGAGCCAGAAGAATTAATGTGTACGGGGATTCTGAGTTAATCATTAGGCAAGTCAATGGGGAGTATAATGCAAATCATCCCAGACTTAGAGCCTATCGGAATGATGTCATGGATCTGTTGACAACATTTGAGGAGTCAAACCTGAGGTTCATCCCAAGGAAAAAGAACATTATGGCCCACAATTTAGCTTTTGCGGCCAGGACATGTCTAACGCCATATGAGACTGGAGACAACACAACTCCGATAAAATTTAGACCGGCGGTGCCTGATAACGAAAAATATTGGCAAGTGTTTAACAATGACAAACAAATAGAAGACTTCATGCAATTCAGAAATGAGTTCGAACTGCACAGTTCAGATTCAGATTATGATACAAACTGCGGTGAAGAAAACTTTCTTGGTGAAGAAGAATCGTCTCCTCAACCTGCCAATATTAACCTATTGTCTAGCAAACTTAGGAGCAAAACAGAATTAAGTGCAGAGTTAGAAACGGAAGAATTACAAACTCTGCATTCTAAAGATGAAAATTTGTCGAGTGGTCTAACGCCTTTAGAGGAGTTGTTCGATTTTAACGATGTGGCCAATAAACCAAAACTGGAACCTGTAGAGACTGAAGTAGAGGAGTGCAATATAGGCAGTGAGGAAAAACCGAAAATGATCAAACTGTCCAAAACTTTGCCAGCTCACATTAAACTCAAATACATAGAGTTGTTCAAAGAATTTTCTGATGTTTTTGCATGGAGTTACGAAGATCTTAAATCTTATGACACTGAAATAATACAGCACAAGATCCCTCTTAAAGAAAACCAAAAACCATTCAAACAGAAACTGCGCAGAATAAACCCTGTCCAGTTGCCATTGGTCAAGAAGGAAATCATGAAGATGCACGATGCTGGCATTATTGTCCCTATTAGATATTCTGAGTGGGTATCTAATCTGGTGTCCGTTAGGAAGAAGACTGGAGAAATCAGGCTTTGTATAGACTTTGGAGACTTAAACAAAGCTTCGTTAAAAGACAACTACCCTTTACCAAAAATGGATCACATTTTACAAAGGGTGGTGGGGTCTAAAAGGATTTCGTTGCTTGATGGCTATTCAGGGTATAATCAGATTTTAGTTCACCCTGCTGATCAAGTAAAGACAACTTTCACTACTCCATGGGGCACTTTCATGTATGTGAAGATGCCTTTTGGTCTAATGAACGCTGGAGCAACCTTTCAGAGAGCCATGGACATAGCATTCTCGGAAGAATTGGGCTTCTTCATCATTATCTATCTAGATGATGTCACCGTGTTTTCAAAAACAGATGAAGAACATTTAGAACATTTGAGAAAAGTTTTCGAGAAGTGCAAAAGGTTTGGAATATCTTTAAACCCTAAGAAGACACTATTTGGTCTCCAAGAAGGTAAGATTCTTGGACACATTATTTCAGAAGAAGGTATAAAGATAGATCCAAAGAGGATTGAGGCTATATTGCAAATCTCTCATCCTCGAAATATCAAAGAGTTGCAGTCTTTCATTGGAAAGATAAAATTTTTGAGAAGGTTCATCCCTAACCTAGCTGAGCTCCTTAGAAATATCACAAACATGCTGAAGAAGGAGCAAGGGATAAAATGGACCTTGGAAGCAAAGACATCCTTTGAGCTGGTGAAACAAGCATTAACCAAAACACCGGTTCTCATAAGCCCTGATTTTTCAAAAGATTTTTATATCTTCTCATTTGCATCAGAACATACCATTGCTGCTGTCCTGTTACAGAAAAATCCACGAGGACAAGAGCAGCCTATTGCATTTTTTAGCAAGGCATTGAGGGATGCCCCTTTGAATTATAATATTATGGAAAAGCAAGCTTTTGCTTTGGTTAAAGCATTGAAAGACTTCAGAGTATACATCCTTCACTCACACATCATTGCCTTTGTCCCTAATTCGGTGGTTAAAGACATTCTAACACAGGAACCGGATGGTAAGAGAGGTAAGTGGATTGTTGTTATTCTCGAATATGATTTAGAGATAAAACCCACTAAACTCATCAAAGGCCAAGGTCTAGCTAGATTAATGGCCGAATCCAATTTTGAAGTTCTTGATATTAATATGATTAATGCTTTGGACAGCCAAGAAGAATTCTCAACTCCCATTATTGAAAACCATTTTATGAATTCTCCTTGGTATGTTGATATCGTTTATGTTTTGCTTAATTTAAATACACCTCCTGGTTTGTCGAAAACAAAGGAAAGGTTCTTAAAACTGAAAGCAGTAAACTATTGCATTGTAGATAGGTGTCTTTATTGGAAAAATGCTATTGGTATATTGCTTAAATGTTTGCCTGAGTTTGATGCAGAGAAGGTTAAGCAGGAATTTCATGAAGGAGAGTGTGGAGGCCATTTGTACTGGAAGTCAACAACCAACAAAATTTTGAGGGTTGGTTTCTATTGGCCCACCCTTTTTCCTGATGTTCACAAAATGACAACTACTTGCCATAAATGCCAATTGTTTGAGGGCAAGAGAAAATTATTACCCCTTCCTCTGCATCCAATCACCGTTGAAGCTCCTTTTCAACAGTGGGGACTTGACTTCATAGGTGAAATCCATCCCTCATCTTCTGCCCAGCATAAATGGATCCTTACTGCCACAAACTATTTCACTAAGTGGATAGAAGCCATTCCTTGTAGGCAAGCCAATGATTCAGTTATTATAAAGTTCATAGAAACCAATATCCTTTCCAGATTTGGCTGTCCTACCAAGATCATCACAGATAATGCAGCAGCGTTTGGATCAAAGAAAATGGTTGACTTCTGTCATAAATACCAGATAACACTAGGGAATTCCACAACCTATTACCCTCAAGGTAATGGACTTGCAGAATCTTCCAATAAAAGCTTAGTGAACATAATCAAGAAACTGTTGGAGGACAATAAAAAGTCTTGGCACACAAAGCTAGTCCATGCACTTTGGGCTGACAGATTAACTTTGAAGAAATCTATTGGTATGTCACCTTTTCAACTTGTGTATGGTACAGATGCAATCTTTCCTAATAGCCTTGGTGTACCATTTATGAATTTTATCCAAGAATTGCAGACTGAAGATAATGACATGATCAGAAGAATAAATCAGACCATTCATCTTCAGCAAATCAGAGAGGAAGTGTACAACAAAACATTGCAGAAACAGGACAGCATTAAGAAGCTTTTTGACAGAAGAACAAAGGCCAGCAATTTCAAGATTGGGGAAAAAGTTTTAAAGTGGGATTCAAAGAGAGAAGATAAGGGAAAGCATGGTAAATTTGACAATCTATGGCTTGGCCCTTACTCTATTCATTCAGTTGCTGGAAACAATGCATTCTTCTTACAAGAGCTGGATGGAACAGATTTGTTTGGGGGTCCTGTCAATGGCAGGATGCTCAAGCATTACTTCTCTTGATTCATGATATATTTTTAAGCCTTCTTTTTTCTTTTTTTTTCATTATAAATATTTCATTCACCATTGCATTCAAAGTTATGAAAAATCAAAAAATACAAAAACAAAGAAAGAAATAAAAGAGGGCAGAAATGAAAAACAAGAAAGGCACAGCCCCATGCCAAAAAGAGAAATAAATCTGAAAGTGTGCAAGCTTAAATGCCACTCCTACAAGACACACTTCTAGTTAGTCAAACTGTTTAATCTTGACTAATTAGCTTTCAATTTTCTGCTGATAGGGTAGTGAATTTGATTTGCCAAACTGTTTAATCTTGGCTTATCAATAGATAGATTAGGATAGAAATTAAAGGTTCAAACATGTTCAAAATCTGAACCAAAGTTTCCAAAGAGAGATGACTCAAAACTGTTTTATTTTTCTGAGTCATAAAAGAGAAAAACTAGTTCTAATTTGCCCAAAATCTGAATCAGATATCAAGAAAGAGACAGCTCAAAACAAAATTAAAAACAGAGCTGTAAAGAAAAAGAAGGCCATAATGAGAAACTTTCAGATCTTAAGCCTTCCATTTTGATTTAATTTTCTTCAAATAATAATCTATGTGCAGCTTGTTCTTATGCCATAGATCATAGCAAGTCGAACAGCTCAATCTTGACTTGACTATTTTTAAATTTCTGTTGTAGAATTTAGAGAATGAAAGTTTGTTGGACTGTTTAATCCCAACAAATAGTAGACTAGGTAGAGAAATATATGAGCTCAACTGTTTAATCTTAGTTCAGGGAGAAATAAGGATTAGAAATAGATTAGATTTCCTGCTTTCAAAAGAATAAAATGTTGTGAATAGAGTTTGCCAATCCAAGTGCACTCTGATGAAGAAAAAATGCTAGATCTGTAGGATTGGGTAGGTAGCAAGTTGGTTGATAAAGCTCCATTGTTTTCATGGCTGCCAAATATGTTTTTAGAAAAAGATCATTCAATCACAGAAGGACAGCCCAATGGATGAGGCAACTGATCAGCCTCCCAGAAATCAAGTCTGAATTCTTGATGCCTTCAAGAAGGCACCATCCCCAAGTGGAGCCACTGTTAGCCACCTATAATATTTTGTTATACCAAAAGGTGGTTAAGATATTTTTTGAGCCTCCAAGGAACAAATTTTATCACTAAAAATTGTTGGCTCTTGAAGTCTCTTGTAGGCCTCATGCCTCTTTCCCAAATCCTCATCACTTCCCTATTTTAATTCTGTTGATTTCCTGTAAGAAACTGCTGCAATATCCTCCTCCTTTTCCCCCTTTTCCTCTCAGAGACTAACCTTCATATTTTCATCATTTTCCTTTGTTCTCCATTTTTCCTCACCCTCTGTTCATATAAAATTGCCTTTGCGGAGTTCCAAACTTCTTTCGAACTCTGTCGAAACCCTCAGAAACCTTTGAAATTCACTGAAAATCTGTGTAAAAAACCCATTTCTTTATTAAAGGTTTAAGCCCCTTGGCCTGAGTTTCCAAACCACTTCCCCAATACGCCCTCATCATAAAAACCAAGCGCCAAACCCATAAAGCGCTAATCGAATCGAAAAGATTCAAGTGTGCATGTTTGTGAGCCATTTCAAAATGTCGATTGCGATCAGCCCCTTTGTCCTAAACCGCAGATCGTATTATCATTTCATCTACCCCATAAGCCCACAATCGGGCGCTTAACTATTGAAAAATCCCTTTCTGATCAATATTTTTCTTTGTAAAACTTGAAAACCCATTATTCCAAAGTTTGTTTTAAAATGCCAAAATCACGTGTTTAAATAAAATGGGTTGATCAAAAAGACCGATCGCGCAATTGCGATCGGAGAATTTAAAATGGGTTGATCAAAAAGACCGGGCCCGAATGTTTCGATTACGATTGGCCCTAGTTATATAAAGCCCGGGCCCATGGTACTCCATACACCCAGTGGCCCCGCAATCGGGCGCCAGCCTATCATATATATATTCCGCCCATTTCACTCAAAACCTTGCTTTTTATTGAAATTTATGGGTTTCTTACGAAGTATAAGGGTCCCGCCGGTGCAAGAAAACAAAGGATCTAGGCTGTCGATCTGATCTGCAGATCGAACGGTTATCGCCCAATCGAAATGTTCCAATCGAAATGTTTTCAATCGCAAGTTTCCAATCGCATACTTTATATCTGTTCCCCCGATCGGCCCACCCCTTCGATTTACTCCCCGCCCTCGATCTGATCTGCAGATCGAACGGTTATCACCCAATCAAAATGTTCCAATCGAAATGTTTCAATCGCAATATTTCAATCGAAATGTTTCAATCGCAATGTTTCAATCGCATGCTTTGTTGCTGCCCTCCCGATTGCTGATCCTCCGATTAAATCTGGATCATCCACGTGTCCAGATTGGACGGTCCAAAACTACTCCTCCTTATTCTTCTCCCGCTATCCTTTTTGCCTTTCTATGCAAATCTCCACCGTTGGTTGCCTTCATCCGACGGCTTCGCTCCTCCCCCGCCATTTGAAGCAGTTTTAACCTATTTCCGCAGGATTTCTTAACTATTTTTGTGTTTTGCAGGCGTTTTAATGGTTTTCCATTGTTTAATGAAAGAAAGCCGAGGGTTGGGAAAGACGTTTCCTGCGCCTTCAAGCTGTTAAAGAGAACCATCTGCGGGGTTTCGCTTCATTGTTTTCTCAATGCTTCATGGGCATTGATGCCTTTAAAAAGCCCAGTGCGGCCTGCACATCGACAAGACACTGTTTTAATTCAAAAACAGTTAAAGAGTATCAGTTTGAAGACAGAGCACAACAGATGAAGATTGAAGACGGTTTTTATGGGGATTACGGCTAAGACCATTATCAAAAGCCTAATCCCCAATCTAAAACACAGTTTAAAGGAAAAACCTAAAGTGTTTCATCAGACAGAAAGCCTCCACCACCACATCTGAGGCAAATTGATTCCTCAGCTACCACCGAGCCACCTGTCGCCTCAAACCTTTCAAACAGAGGCCGAAGTTATTGAAGAAAATCAGATATTCGCCTCCAGCGCAGCCAGGGAGTTACTTCTGCAAGGAAATCAATGCAGAAAATATCTGCAGAGTTACTCCAAAACATACACAGAGCCTCAAAGTCAAACAAAGCTTCCACCGAGCTTTGATATTTATTGTGAAACAGTTAATGTAGTGATCCACCTATAAATTCTTCCCTCGAGCCTCTCAAAGGGCCGAGAATTCTTCACTCTGCATTAATTTTCCTTGAGATATTTTCTTAAAATCTCACCTCCTCATCTTCCTATAAGTACTTCTACAGAAGATGAGAAATTGTTGGTTGCAGAACTTTGAAATACACTTGAGCTCGAGACTTCTATTTGTACATAATGTTAACTGGCCCTTGAACCTCTGCTTGCGCTAGAGTAGTTAGGTTGAATAGTGAAGATGATTGCTGAACTGAAACATTGGACTTGAATATTGTAACTGGTTTGACATCAATATAAAAGCTGTTTCTTGGGATCCTAGTCTTTATCACTAGTGAAGTGCTTCTTTCCTTGTTAATCGTTTTCCTTCTATGTATGCCATATTGTTCATTTTCCTTCTGTAAAGAACAGTTTAAACAGGGTTACGATTTTCTGTATAGCAGTAACCTTCTATGGCTGAGAAATTTTTATCTTAATGTTTTCTTCAGATTTGTTTATTTAAGAATGATTCAATACAGTTTAAACAGTTAGGAATGTTGGCGTTCCCTCGTCCTTCTGTTTTCTCAAACATTGTTCTCGAATGTTATTTCCATTATTTGCTATTAAAGTTAGACTAGAGAAGATATGGTTTGCCCCGATTCCTAGATTCTTTTCTCCAAAGGCAGATTCTGAAAGTTTCCCTTGGTGTTGACTGAAAGCAGACTAGGTTTAAAAGTACTTTATCTGATCTTAAGTTACACTCTGTTTTTCTTATGTGTTTTCATACTTTCTGAAGGTAATTATGTGGATTACCGGATTGTTTGTCAATTAAGCTGCTTTAATAAGAACTTGCCCAAGAAGTCTATGGTTAGCCCTGTCCTTGGTTGGTTTTAAAACAGTTACTTAAGAGGCTTTTTCTTGTTTGGACTGACTATAAATCCTCTGAGAAATTATTATCAGTTTCCATCCCTCCAACATTTTAATGTTTCCATTTCATCATTTTAATCTCAATAATCTTGTGGTATAGATAACTTGCCCCTTGGATCACACTTGATGTTGTTGTTCAATTAAAGCCCAGACATGACTCCATAGCCCAATGGACTAAAAACCAGCGTTATATCTATTTATCTGCCAAAACTGTTCTATTTGCTTGCAACTTCTCACTTTTGAAACTTTTTCACTTAGGACTTTCCCCTCAAGTAACATTTCATGCTCAACCATCCAAAACAAAACAAAAACCTTGGCCTTCATAACTAGCCTAATATCATTACCTTAAGCTTTTCAAAGACAATATCCATCTTTGTACATATTGGAGAGATCCCTCTCCGGATTCAGGAGGGCTAGATCCTAGAATCCAAAAGTTGGTTGAAATGATGTTAACTCTGTGATTGGACTCTCCTAATCTTGCTAATAAATTACAGAGACCTAACACTCTCCATGTTTCAAAAGGAACAACCCCTTTCCTCAAGACATAGTCGTTATGTCCATGGAGCAATTTTGTCTTATCTAACGTGAGAACTCAGAGCTGATGTGGTGGGTCTAATTTTGTTTCAAATCCTTCTGACTATTCTTCAATGTCCTTATCAGTGTGTAAAATGAAAGAGTTCAGATCGTAATGCAAGGAGTACATCGGGATGTTATCTGGCCTCTCTTGGCTACTGATCATATATTTCATGTGTGATTCTTGATAGAGTATTGTAGTTTGGTCAAACACAGGAATAGTGGCGTAGGACATATCAAGTTGAATATTTCCTTGAAGCTTGGCTCCCCAAGATCTGGATAAAAGCATTCCATACTTGGGAGGGATGTCTGCTACCACTATGTCCATGATTAGATGTTTTGCAGGTATTTGGGCCAAACTGAAACAAAGATCTTTGATTAAGCCTAGACATTTGACTCTACTCGAATCAAATGAATATAAGTCTTTATATGGTCTTGTGATTTCTAGGCCTAATCTTTCCATCACAACCTTCGACATGAGATTATGCGAGGCCCCGAAGTCTAGCATGGCATTGTGTAAGATTTGGTCATGGATATTCAAACTGATGTAAAAGGGAAGAGTGGTTCCTTCTTGGAATTTCCCTTCTATTTTTGGACCAAACAACACTTCAGGAGTGTCATCAGCTAGATTAAGGGTGTTTGCATCATTTCCTATATTCAGGACCTTTAACACTTGGGATTTATAAGAGCTTTGGGCGATAAGTTCAGTGAGAGGCATGGTAATCTTTATTTTGGCGATTTCTCCCTCAAAACTGAAGGGTGCTTGTAGTTTAGACAGGTTTGCTTCATTTTTTTTAGCCATGACTTTCTCTATGTTCTGAGTTTGCTGACTTTGTTTCGGGATTTTGTTTGACACAGCCATCTCAGGAATGTTTATGGAGGTACTAGGAGCATCTGAGCCAAGACTTGTTTGAATAGCTTTATCTTTGTTTTGGTCAGTTTTCTTGACCATGATTTTGTTGCTATCCACTGCTTTTTTAAGGATGGTATCAGGGGTTTTAGCAGTGTCCGAGCTACCTTTCTTGGAGTTGTCTTGTTTTTTTCTACTTCTAAGGTCATACTGCCTGTGAGCTTCTACTATGGCATTCTGAAAATCTATGGCAGAATCTTTGGGATCTTCATAGTTGGTTTCATCTTGATTCGGAGAGAAGAATGCTTGTTCTTCTTATGTGAGGTAAACCTCACTCTCGTTATCAGAACCTATGAGGTTCAAATTATTTTCATCAATGGGTTATGTATCCCAATCATCCTCTTCGACATAATTTTCATTAAATGGTGGCCTAATTTGTTGGTCACTTTCTCTTGGTTTGTTTTGAGGTTGTTCCCTCCTAAAATTTTGGTTCCGGATTCTGTTTGGAGGGTTTGGATGGTTGTCCCTAAGAGGTGTCTTTTCACTTATCTTTTCCCACGTTTTTGCCATGGATCTAACCAAGTCATCTATTCTAGGATCTAAGGAAGGGGCTGAAGTGGAGACCTCATCCCGGTATGTGACTTTCCTTTCTGATCTAGTCCTAGCTCTCGTTTCTGCTAAGTTGGATTCTGCACTTATGGCCACTTTTTGCATTTCCTCTAAGGTAGGGGGGTCCTTGTCTCTTAGTTGATAAGTCATGCCTGGGTCAAAGCCTTCGGGGGAATTTTCCAAGGTTGAGCCAAGTGGAGGTTTGAAGTGAGGTGGGAGGGCATTATACACACTGTTGAACCTAGTGCAGTATCCCTGGACACATTCCCCATTTTCCCATTTTAGATTTTTATACTCTGACAGGATTTGACTGGGGTTCTTTTGGATTTCCCACTTATTTATGAAGGTTTGGTAGAGTTCTGGGAGATCGTGGATGTTGTTTGTATTTAAGCTCTTAAACCATTTTTTGGGTTCTCTGCCCAGGCTTTGGGTGAACATCCTCATTATGATGGTCTCATATTCTATTTCCATGTATTCAAAGGCATCGCTAATCCTATCTACATGTTGTTGAGCTGTGGTAGTCTCAACTCCAGTAACGTGAAGGATTTTGGATTGATAGTCATTCTGTAAGGGAGCCAAATGGTGTGGCAACACCAAGGGTTCATACCAGGATGCCATGGCAGGAGCTAATGGATGATGTACAAAATGAGGGCTTGTACGATGAGCTGAGGTGGTTTGAACAATAGTGGTTTGGATGGGTGTGGCGGATGTACTTGAGCTAGTGATCTGATTTTGAGCAGATCTGGGGTGGTAGGAGCCAAAGTGATGGAGAAGCTGAAATTCTGGAGGTGTAGTAGGTGAGGCTTCTCTACTAGGACTCTGTGGTATATCTAGGGGCTTAACATCGTCAAAGTTTACTTTACTTTGTGACTTGCTTCTAAAAAGGGTTTTTGTTGATTTTAAGTCAAAGGGGGAATCCTGCAAGGCTGTGAGGTGTTCAGGTACTAATCTTGCTTTATGGATGGACCTATCGGTAGCTAAATTGCCAATTTCGGAAGCTTGCCATAGAATCTTCTCTGGGTCATATACTATGATAGGGGGATTTGGGTCTGGATGAGATCTGGTGTTGATTCTTCATGAAGCCAGCTTTTGAATCTAGATTTTAGACAGGCTGGTATTTGTGATTGTTTCGTATGGATGGCCTCTCTAGGGGTTTACTATTGTGAAGGATGGTCAAAACAAAAATATGGACTAGTGGAGTCGCCAAGTGGATTTCTGTGAGAACTATGGTCCACCACCAACACTATCAAAGATGCTTTCGGGAAAAAAAATTCTAGCAAACTTTGAGATGAAGACTTGCAAGGAAGAGTGATTCACTTGATTTGAACATTTCTCTAGGCTATCTGGACAAGCTAATGGTTCTATTTGCAAGATTATTTCTATTTATCTCCCATGTTTAGGTGAATTCTTCTGAATCGCTAAGTTATACTTAGTTTGTCACTTATTTCAGAGTTTGCACCATAAGTTTTAAGTTTTTTGGAAAGGATGGGTCAACAAAAAGGTATGGTTTATGATTTTTTTTGTTTTTATGGAGTTTTTTAAGGCCTACTAGAGGCTAGTGGAGTTGCCAAGTGGAACTTGGTTGTTTTTGTAAAGATGTAGCTATGGTCCACCACCAATAACCAGGGAAAAGCCAATATGGGAATGTTTTTGGGGTTTTTTGAGTTTTATGTGCAGCCTATGGTTTATTAGAGTGTCCTAAACCTATTTCATCACTTTGCTAGGGTGGTGAAAACAAAAAGAGCTTACTCTAAATGATTCTATTGACTGCTTGCCTGTTTAAATGTTTAAAGACTAATGAATCTACGATAGTTTGCTAGACTGTTATGTACTCAGTTAGTCCCACCGTGATCGCCATTATGTTAGTGAGTGGTGGGATAAGTCCACAAGATAGTATTATCAAAGGTCTCTGAAGGTTTAGGGAATCTAAGTTTGTTTATCACTCAGATTCCCACCGTGATCACCATTATGTTAGTGTGGAAATGAGGTGGTTGATCGGATAGTATTCTAAAATTTAGCAAAGTAGTAAGGCCTACTGGAGGCTAGTGGAGTTGCCAGGTGGAACTTGGTTGTTTTTGTAGGGATGTAGCTATGGTCCACCACCAATAACTAGGGAAAAGCCAATCTGGGGATGTTTTGGGGTTTTCTGAGTTTCCTATATGTAGCCCTGAGGTTTGGAAAAGTTTCCTATAACTGAATCATCATTTTGCTAAGATGGTGAAGGAGCTAGTTTCTATTCTTCAGAAAATACCTAAGTTTTCTAATTTTGACTTTAGATTTTGAGAGATCTCAAGGGATACCAAGGATTTTTTGACTCAAAGTCCCACCGTGACCACCATTATGGTAGGGTCTCGTGATTTGGCTGATTGGCAAGCCAAATGATAGTGTAACATCAAACCAGTCTTTGGAGCCCAAGGACCTAGCCTTCCTGGACTCAGAGAGGGCTCTCTCTATTTGTGTAAGGGATATCTATGTGTTTGCTTATTGTGTTATGATTTTAGGCTAGTTATGAAGTAGGTTTTTGGTTTTGGTTTTTAGGTTGTGAGGGATGAACTGATCAAAGACATAAGATAGGTAAAAATATGTCAGATCAACTGGGCTATGGGGTCGAAAAGGTCAAGAAAGCTTTCAGGTGGTGATACAAGGTTGTTGAAGGGTCGATTTGATTTGAGGTAAAATGGATCTTTGGGAAAAATGGAGTGAGATGGACATTAAATTTGTGAAGAACAAAGGATTTCAAACATAACTAGTTTAATAGCTGACATAAACATGGTAGGGAAAACCATTAATCATGAGAAATGTAACTGTAAACTAATCGATGCATAGAAATAAACATTCAAGCCATGCATAGAGATATATGACTCTCTAACTTTAGGAAATGGCTATCAGACTTTGGGGAAATACATTTAAGACAGAAAAACAACTCAAATCACTATGTAGGAATGCCTAAACATAGTACTTCAAGCTATTGGGCACTTTGAAAACAAGATTGCATAGTTTTAGGCAAAGGGCAAGATCGGTACAAGACCTCCTTGGTTCAACAAATGACAATCTAATCAATCAAAGAGAGGTTTCATAGGCGGAGCTATGGCTAGCCATGAGTAAGCAGGGCATACCTTGAATCATACTTAGCATGCATAAAACCATAAATGAAACAAGAAAACAATATTCTTCAGTTATTAAAGAGCAATCAAGGATTCTTTAATATGACTAAGAATGAAGAAAACATAGAAGCTATAAAGAAACAGGAAATTTGAGGTGCCTCCAAGGGCATGTCTCAAATCTATTCTCTATTGTCTTATAGCAAGCAAGAACATGGAATTATGAATGAAAACTAGGAAACAAAACAAAGAGAGAGACACTATACCATTCTACCAAGTCATGGAATCCAGCAACAATCCTCTTTCATCATCCAAGAACATCCAAGAAACTATCCAAAAGCATGAGACAAGTGTTTCTTCCAAAGCTTATATGACCATATATTGCTTCTATTCATCAAGTTTAGCCTTGTTTACAATGAAAGCCTTTGGAATATATAGGCCAAAGTGAGGAAAACCTCTTAGTTCAACTTGCAATCTCATTGGCCTATCCAAAATATCTGATTTTGTCCTTGAGGCTTTGCAAAGCCCAAGGCATAAAATATCTAATAAAATATCTCAAAAATTCTAAAAAAGGGAAATATATTGACTTTTCATAACTTATCATGTACAAAAATAGCTAAACGCACATGAAGAAAAGTCACTTTTGAAAGGTTCAATTTTTACAAAAATACTCAAAAAATACAAGAAGGATTATAAGGTTCAAGTTTTTCCCAAAGAGGCATTGCAACTAAACACATAGGTTCATAAATGTGCAAGAAGGATTATGGCATGTGTTTCGAGGTTGGAACAAAATTCAAAACCAATAAAGCATGCCAGCATGTTACAAATGAAGGCCACCATTTAATTAAAATTATGTGGAAGAAGAGAGAGGGATACGAACCCATTGATGAAAATCATTTGAACCTCATAGGGTCTGATAATGAGAGTGAGGTGTACCTCACAGAAGAAGAACAAGAATTATTCTCTCTGAATTAGGATGAAACCAACTATGAAGATTCCGAGGATCCTGCCATAGATTTTCAGAATGCCATAGTAGAAGCTCACAGGAAGTATGACCTTAGAAGCAGAAAAAACCAAGACAACTCCAAGAAAGATAGCTCAGACACTGCTAAAACCCCTGATACCATCCTTAAAAAAGCGGTGGACAACAAAAAAATCATGGTCAGGAAAAATGACCAAAACAAAGATAAAGTTACCCAAAAAAGTCTTGGCTCAGATGCTCTGAGTACTTCTACAAAGATTCTCGAGGTGGCTGTGTCAAACAAGATCCCAAAACAAAGCCAACAAACTTAGAACATAGAGAAAGTCATGGCTGAAAAAGCTGAAGCGAACCTGTCTAAACTACAAGTACCTTTCAGTTTTGAGGGAGAAATCACCAAAATAAATATTACCATGCCTCTCACTAAAATTATCACCCAAGGCTCTTATAAATCCCAAGTGTTAAAGGTCCTGACTATAGGAAATGATGCGAACACCCTTAATCTAGCTGATGACACTCTTGAAGTGTTGTTTGGTCTGAAAATAGAAGGAAAATTCCAAGAAGGAACCACTCTTCCCTTTTACACCAGTCTGAATATCCATGACCAAATCCTTCACAATGCCATGCTAGACTCTGGAGCCTCGCATAATCTCATGCCGAAGGTTGTAATGGAAATATTAGGCCTAGAAATCACAAGACCATACAAAGACTTATATTCATTTGATTCGAGTAGAGTCAAATGTCTAGGTTTGATCAAAGATATTTGTTTTAGTTTGGCCCAAGTACATGCAAAACATCTAATCATGGACATAGCGGTAGCAGACATCCCTCCCAAGTATGAAATGCTTCTATCCAGATCTTGGGGAGCCAAGCTCCAAGGAAATATTCAGCTTGATATGTCCTATGCCACTATTCCTGTGTTTGACCAAACTAGAATACTCTATCGAGAGTCACACATGAAATACATGATCAGTAGCCAAGAGAGGCCAGATAACATCCCGATGTATTCCTTGCATTCCGATCTGAACTCTTTCATTCTACACACTGATGAGGACATTGAAGAACAATCAAAAGAATTTTAAACAAAATTAGACCCACCACATCAGCTGCCCCTAGTTCTATATGATGAACTAGACACTCAAAACTATCATGATCATGAACATCTATGTCTTGAGGAAAGTGAGTGTGTTCCTTTTGAAACGGGGATAGAGCAAGAAGCACAAACCATTATTTACTATCAAGAAAATTACTCAAACCTTAGGCAAACATCAGCAGTAACATCAGGAAACTTTTTCAGAATAGAGGCATTAGAAGACTTACATATCACAAACCTTTTTGGAACTCAGGAGTAGGGAAGCTTATTTTTTTTACCATACCTCAAGGATTTACCATCACATAACTCTTCCACTGCAAATGAAACCTTGAATGTAGCCATAAGAGCTCAAAATCCAGAAAAAATGCCTGATAAACTTCTTATGAGCAAAGATGATGACTGCAGTCCAAGTATACCTGAGTTACTTGAACTGGATAATATTCTGTCACTCCACCAAAGACTTAAAACTGCTAGAATTGGAAATCTCATTCAGAATAATAATTCATACAGAGAAAACAGTGAGAAACACTATGCCACCACCATCACTCCAAGAAACAACTTCGACAAAAGAAAATACAAAAATCTGAACCAATCAGTAATAGTCAAAGATAAAATAGCTGGTCATAGGATCTGTTTTGATTTTAGAAATACTAATACACATCCTGGTGACAGAAATTTTATCCTTCCTGCCCAAGACCATGATATACCAATGGTAAGTGCATTTAATCATATGTCTTTGCAAGATGATGTTTCAGGGTATACCCAATTGATTCCCTTGCAAAGTATACAGCTCAAAGATTTTTTCCAGTATGCTGGAAGTAGTTCTAGTTTCAAACTCAGAACTGCAAAACCACCGGATATCAAAAATATGCTCCTAAAAGCCATGTTTCCAATCCTGAATTTCTGCATTTTGACATACCTTGATGATGTCATCATATATTTCAAAAATGACAAAGAATATCTGCATTACTTGAAAAAGATGTACAGTAAAGGAAGGAGTGGAAATCAGAGGTATAAAGAGGTATGGAGGGAAGATATGGGTTTGTTCAGAGATTCATACATGAATCCTTATGTCATGCTTGAAAGAGAAAACTTTCCAAATTTTTCTTTTCAAGAGCTAAATGGACCAAGAGTGGTAGGAGATCCTTATGAGGATAAGATGCTTAAGTTTTGCCATTTCCAATATTTCTGAGTTTAAAACATTTTCAATCATTGTATATACCATTGCTTGAAAAATAGATAAAAACAAAAAATTCAAAAAACAATAGAAAAACAGAAAAAGAAGGTGATTTGAAAAATAGAAAGAAGACCCCATGTTCAAAAAATAGTCATTCAGAAAGTGCGCAAGTCTAAATGCCGCTACTAGTGCTCAAATGTCTTGTTCAGTTATCTAGCCTAATCATAGCTGAACATGTTTTAAATTTATTTGCTGATAAGTTAGTGAGTGGAAAAGATGGTCAACATTGTGTAAGCTTGACTTATCAAAGAGAATAGATTAGGAAAAGATATTGGTTCCACATGCTCAAAACAGAACCAAAGAGGGAAGCGGGGATGAAAAACAAATTGTGCATCCTAGCCCCGTTTTTCTAGATTTCATTTTTTGCAAAATAATATTTGTGTGCAGCTTGTCTTTCATGCCGCAAGTACATGACAAATCAGACTGTCTAACCCTGATTTGATCATTTTTCAATTTCGTGTTTTAGATTAGAGAACAAAATCCTGTCAAACAGCTTAACCTTGACAGTTGATCTAGCATAGGTAGAGTAATGAAGGAGTTCATCAATTTAATATGAACTCCCGGCAGATATAAGTGTAGAACTAGATAGGTTCATTTTTCAAAAAGAAAAAATATATATTGTCAAAAGGGTTGCTAGTCCAAATGCACCCAAAGGAAGAAAAAATGTTAGGAAAGATAGCGGGGTAGGTATAAATATCATTGATGCTAATCATGCTGTCATTTTTCAGAAGTAGCATCAAGGAAGAATGAAATTTGCGCCAATGGGTAACGCACTGGTCTTCATAAGCCAAAGATCTGAAATTCTGGACACCTCCTGAAAAGGAGTTGCCCTCCCCAAATGGAGCCACTGTTAGTCATCAGTATTTTTCACTTGTTGGTGATGACTAGTTGTAACAACCAAGTTTTCTAGCAACTGATCTAAAAATTGTAAAATTTTCCAGCTGGAAAACACCCATAAACATTTTTTTCCCTCCTACCTTTTCAATCCGCCCATGACGAGATGAAACCTCATTATCAAGCCCTATCTAGCCTCAGCCATACTAGCTTGTCCATCATCTCCAAAGAAAATAATCCAAATCTGTCCAAAGAAGTCTCCCCTAAGTTAGGTAGTGGTGCTTCAGGCATTTCTCCCTTGGCAAACTATCCTAAAGCCAAAGAACCTCTATCTGCTACAGAACAGTCATAACAGACTTTCCCATTCTGCAAATAAAGTTGGTTACACCCATAAGTCACTCCACTAACAAGCCCTAAAGTCTCAACAATGTACATGCCCTAGGTCAAACTAATACTAGGTAGTTTTATAGTGTTTCAAATAGATCTTTCAAGAGCAGAAGTGTACCAGCATCCCAGAAGACAGTATTTGGCTCAACATAAGAAGACAGCTGCTTCTCATGTGATTTTCAGCCTGGGATGCAGCTACAGGGCAGAGAGTTGTTTCATTAAGCTCCTACGATCATAGTCAAAGGTTAGTAAATTATGAATGACAAGAAGTGCTTTGCAAATACTAACCAAAATGCTTGTGATGTCTAAAGAGGCACAGAGATATTTGAAAAGCAGAATTGCATGTCTCAGAGAAGTGCCCATCTTGACTATTATCAATTTTTCATTCTTCATTTTCTCAAGCATGAAAAGGCGGTGAAAGGAAAATTAACATTGTTAAAAGCTGATGAAATGGCATCACTGAGAAAACCTCCTTCATTTTATAAGCAGAGGGTTGAAGACTGAGAAAACATTCTTCATTTTATAAGTAGAGGGTTGAAGACTGAGAGTGGCTCCTTCATCTATAAGCAGAGGGCCAAGGATAAAGTTTGATTTTAAGAATTGCACTGACTGTAAGACATTTTTTGGGTACAGTGAGACAGCAACTGAGGGTTTATGAAATAAAAATGATGTTAAAGGCAGAGGCAAAGCAGTGGTGCTTTTAAAAATAGTTTGTATGATTTTCACTGTGATTGAATTACAATGAGAAGCTAGTAGGTTGATTATCAATGAAGAAATGTTATTAAGCAGATGGCCAAAGGAGTCAAACAGTCTTGGTCTCAAACTAACTTCTGCCATCATGAATAAAGGAAACCAGTATCAGTTTTTTCATCAAAAAATCTTCATTGGGTTGAAACAGAGGTTGAAAGGAAACCAGGCATCTGTCAAAAAATAAGCCTCCTTCATCTATAAGCAGACGGCCAGGGACAGTGATTGAATTTAGGGTTTTTCACTGACTGAGAGACAAATTTTAAGAACAGTAGGAGACAGTTGAAGGCTTCTGAATGGAGAGATGGTGTTAAAAAACAAAGAGAAAGCAAGGTACTATAATAATCCTAGAGGTTGATCTTATCTCTTATCAGAGTTTCTTTCAAAAGGCAGTCTGGAGCCAACATGAAACAACCTTGCTGAGGTTGAGAGATGGGTTAGACACAGGCCAAAAAGTGATGATTTCTTTTCAAAAACTTCTGTTCTTCCTGTTCATAAGGAATGTTCTTTCAATAACTCATCATAGTGGACAAGAAGGCAATTTGAGCTTAGTTTTCCCAAAGAGGCATTGCAACTAAACACATAGGTTCATAAAGGTGCAAGAAGGATTATGGCATGTGTTTCAGGTTCTAGAACAACATTCAAAACCAATAAAGCATGCCATTGTTACAAATGAAGGCCTGTTCCTTATAAAAATAGGTCAAAGATACCTTGTTGTTGCATTTTGAGTTAAGGAGAGGTTTTTAAAAGAATTTCCCTTTTGATGGATGTTGGGACTTAGAAATGTCTATTTCCATCCACCTTTCCCTTCACTATTCCTTACATCTCATCATCCCATTAACCTTTCATTATATCATTTTCATAAATACATTTGGGTTTCACCTTCTTATTTTCCACTTTATTCATTTTTTTATTATAAGTGAGTTTATGATTAAATATTAGAAAATATACATGTTTTTATATATATCTCAAGAATGTGTGAGCTTTGTAATGTGTAGGAGAAATGTGAAGGATTAATTCTAAGAGACTTCTGGAATATCTCCTCCACCATATTAAGGAGATAATTATTCAAGCCTATTCCTAGGGAGAAAATCATGGAGGATTTGGTTGGCATGTCTTATTCAAGATATGTGAGAGATGTGTGGAGGATTCAAAGGGATCATGTCTTGTAATAATGGGAAAGTAGTTGTGAGTGGTTGAATGAGATGGTTATCTTCTTCATGTATATAAGAGAGTGCTCTCTCTTCATTTTGATTAGCTCAGGAGAATTCAGAATTCATTAGTTCATTAGATTAGTTTTGGAGTTTAAGAGATAGTCTTGTAATTAGGAGAAGGGGATTCTTAACTGTGATCCATATTCTTTTATTGTATGCTTTCATGGTTTGTCATTTGATTCTTGTAATGTAATTTGAGATAGCTTTATTGTTGTGAGCTCACATATGTTGTTTGTCATTCAACTCTTCACATGTTGTATTGCTTTTCCTTTATGCAATTTCCTGCTTTCATAGTTAATGTTTCAATGCCTTCCTAGATTAATTTGATTTCAGTAATTTAGATTAGATTAGTTCCACTTCAGTCCTGCATATATAGTGCATGTGCTTCGTAAGCCTACGAACCTCGGATTGAAAAATTAAATGGTTGGGCAAGTACTACAACAGAATTAAATGACAATAGTTTCACCCAACATTTTGGCGCCATTGTCGGGGAAGCACGATGGATTGAAGTTCAGTTTGATTTTTCATGCAAGTGTGTTTAGACATGTTCCTAACTCTGAGGTGACAGGGTTGTAAGACGTGGGGAACAGCCTACGCATCGTTCGACATACTGTAACGGGCTCGGCCTCATATGGGTCAGGACATTGTGACTGATATCAGGAAACAGGTGCTGAAGATTCCTGCTTGAGGAATAGGGTCCTGTTCTCTGTTGATTAATCTTTTTTTTCTGCAGTGTGACTGATATCGGGAAACAGGTGTTGAAGATTCCTGCTTGGAGGAATAGGGTCCTGTTCTCTGTTATGGTTGATTGATCTTCTTTCCTGCAAGTGTGATTTTCAATTTCTGCAAGTGTGTTTGATTTCCGCAACTGTGAAGAGTGTTTTTTTTTTATCTGTTTCAGCATGAGTGCTTTTATTTATGCAAGTAGTTTATTTTCATTTAAGCTTTTTAGATTTAAGTTTTGAGTGCAGTAAGAATCCCTTTTTCAACATGGTTTAACAATGAGTTTCAGCTTGGAACTACTCACTCAGATCCTAGCAGAAGTCGGGATCTCCTCTTCCTTGGAAGAAGAGATCTTGACAAGAATTAAAAGTTCAACTACTCCCCAAGAAACAAACGAAGATTCAACATCTGAAGAATCCTGCACATCTGATGGCGAACAATCATTCGAACAGGAAATCGAGGAAGAAGAAGAGGAGCTACAACATGATCTAAGTAAGAGAAATCATGCCTATCAAAGCCTTATCGAACAATGGTTCCAGGTAAGTACTCGATTAGATTCGTTTTTTTATTTTTATTTAGTTGATTTGCTGTTTCAGCAACTAGACTCATTCACTCTGGAATATTTTTCATTTGAACAATTTCTATTGAATATATTGTTGTTATTGCTACGTGAATGGCTTCATTGGAAATTTAATTACACGTAACTAATTTTTAAAATTCTAATTAGTATAGAGTAGGCAGGCTTTCATTTTTAGTTTTTGTTTTCATTCTCAATTTTGCTTTCACCTAGAATAAGTATGCTTTCTTCCGCGCTTAGTGTGATTGGGAGGATCAGAAAAAAAAAGAATGATTTAGATCAATTTTAGGAATTTAAAAAAAAAAAAAAGTTTTGCAATATGACTAATCGATTTTATCATTAATTTTCAAATCATTTTTTTTTCTTTTCTCCATTTGCTAATTTTTTTTTATTTATTTATAATAAATCGTGAATTGAGGCTGAATAAAAACAAACTGGGTTTTTATCTGAATAGTCACTGAAACTATGAACAGTCACTGTGTCTGAACAGTTGCTGAAACAGTGTCTAGCTTGCAACTGATTACGTTTTCTGGGCATACTAAAACCTACAGCAAGCAATTAGATGATAAAACATGCAAAAACAATTGAATCAGAAATTTCCAAGGTTCATCGTTTCACTAAAATAACTGTGAGTTTCATTGGATTTGCAAGCTGTAGCGATGCCATCTCTCCACCCACTGTTCATAAACCTGCAACAACAAACCAAAACGATGAGCAGCAAGCAAATGAAACCACAGTAAAATAAAAGACAATTCTTATTTCTTTGTTTGCATATTTCGAACGCTAGAATTTTCTCCGGTGATTAATTCTCACACCTAATTTGGGATACTATGCAGGTGTTGATTGAAAAATATCGGACAAATCCACGGGTTGTTACACTATCTTTGGCATCTCAAGATAATAGGAACGAAATCCCATCAGTATCACGGCCTAATAACTATTTTTATGGATTGGTTTTCCTGAATTTTCCATCCGTTGGCATAATTTATTGAGATTAAATGGTTATGTTGTTGTTGCTTATTTGACGGATCCCTTCTTTACTGGCTGCGAATTTTTCTCCATCGTTTATCTTGAGGAATCATTATTTTTAAAAATTTAGTCGAAAGAGATATGAAGGTTTAATTCTCCTCGAAAGCATCCGCCATGGCTTCTGTTACAAACTGTCTCTTGAGGGCCTCATTACATAATGGGCGGTTTGACATTGATGATAATTCGGGTTCTTTTGCAACTAACATAGAAATTGTGATGGTATTTGTTCTGGTGAATCAGAAGATAAAAAATCTTCTGTGTTTCCTGCACATGCTGGTGTTGATCCCCCATCGGCATGTGATCCACTTTTTCCGGCATCTGTTTCTGGAACAAGTCAGATTCCTGTGCGCCCTTCCCTTGGAGCTAATGTATATAAAATTGGAATGTGCAGCAGTAATTTAATTGCTTATTTACCTAACGTGACATCTTCGCAAAGCCCAATTCTTACAGACGTTGGTAAAACATCTCTTTTGGGTAGTATGAACCATGACACATCATCCACACTGACTACATCATACATAGCAAAAATATTTCCAATGACATATGAGAGGTCAAGTCAACGAAGTTCTCTTGGTGTCATTTCGACATTGTATGGCTGAATCAGAGCACTCAGATGCAAAGGCTTCACGTAAAGACGACAAGTCTCCCCTCGTTGATGAGCAAAGGCCAAGAAAAAGAGGGAGAAAACCTGCCAATGGAAGAGAAGAACCTCTCAATTATGTTGAAGCAGAGCGTCAAGACGGGAGAAGCTTAACCAACGATTTTATGCATTGAGAGCTGTTGTGCCCAAAATCTCCAAAATGGATAAAGCTTCCTTACTGGGGGATGCTATTGCATATATCCAAGAGCTCCAGAAGAAACTCAAGGATATGAAAAGGAGAAGGAGACACAAGAAAAGACCTCCCATGCACCATCTGTAGCTCCTCAAAATATGCCAGGTGTTGTAAACATCAATTCCATCCCTGACGTTGATGTTCAAACAGTGAATGGAGATGTTGTGATTAGAGTAACCTGCCCACGGGAGTGTCATCCAGTTACGAGAGCGATGCTTGCTTTGCAAGAAATGCAGTTAGATGTACAACATGCAGACATGTCTACTGCTAAAGAGATGATTCTTCATACATTTGTAGTCAAGCTCAATGGTACACAAGAACTGACTAAAGATAATTAGTTGCTGCAATTTCTAGTTAATTGCTCATTCAAGATGACGGTTAGCAAGATTTTGTCTTTGGTTAAACAAGGACACAATCCGGTTAAGCAAAGAACCAAAGGGGATAAGTAGATGGAAAAGCCGTGGAAGCAATCTTGAAGATACAGTACTCTCAAATACTGCTTCTGTGGGCAGAATTGCATGAATCTGATAGCAGGAAAGAGTGTCGGTAAGGACTACGCTGTGTCCCCAATGAACGAAGCTTGCTGGACTTCAGAATTAGAATCATGTTACAGCGGATTGGCTGCCCTTGATATGGAGGCCTCCCCTACTGATGATGAATTCCCTACTGCAACTGAGGCGGCCTGGGACGCTCATATGGGGAACAACCCGACCGGTTCCTCTGATCCTGAAAATACTACTTCTGCAACTGCTGAACATGTTCATGGCCAGTGGGTTGTCTGGCAAGACCCTTTCAAAGGTTTCATTGAGGCTGTTCATGAATATGACCGGCTATATCTCTATTATAAAAGTCTCAAAGACGTCCTCAAACGGGACATTAATATGTTTGAAAATTTGAAAGAAAAGGCAGACGAGGCAAAAAGGAACAATGATGAAGAGGGCTTGAAAGTACTCGTTCAAGAGGCTAAGGAGAAGTCTTCTCATGTAGACAGGTACTCTCCAATTACTGGTATTATTCCTGAATGGAGAAGTGCCAAAGTGCTGACTGAATGGCATAAATACTTTCCCCACAGACCTCCAGGGAGTGTATGCATGTACTTTTTGAAGAGAGTAATGACATTAAAGCACCAAGGCGTGTTCTTAAGCTAGAATCACAAATAGACAAGTCATATGTGGATGCCCCATCGAAGGATATGAGTTTCAGGGATTTACAATATAGTTCAATACAAAATTTTCAGAGACCACTCTTAAGGAGTTAATTAGACAACTCTGTTCATCAACGTTGGAGATTGTAAGTAATACTTATAGCATAAACTTGGTCCTTCCTGCCTTACTCCGTTCTCTTGATGAGCAACTCTCACCAAAGGCCAAGGTGGCTGTTATAGAGTTTTCTATATCTTCTTTCAAAGTTAGGAATGAATGGTGAAACTTTTTCTGGAAGTGGGTTGCTGAAATTGTGGCTTGCAAAGTTAGCACTATTGGCAAATGATAAGAATACAAAACTTAAGGAGACAGCTGTTACTGTTATTATATCTGTCTATTCATATTTTGATTCTACATCTGTCTTGAATTTTATCTTAGGCCTCACAATTGAAGAGCATTGCGTCGATCTCTGAAGCAGTATACACCCAGAATTGAAATGGACCTCATGACCCAACGGACACAGTCTAAGTCATTATATGACCAGTCTGATCTTGTTGGCACATATTCTGAGGAAAGCTGTGCTTTGGAAGGGCAATGGGATTCTGAATAAAATCGAATTAAGCTTCTGTTGAAACCGGCGTAGCGACAGAGCTCGAATCGAATTGGTGAAGTGGATATTCATTAAGCATTACAGTTATAATGATGACGATGCCCCAATCTGAAAACCCTTTTGGTGATCCATTTGAAACAAATTATACTCGTGGTGTTGGGGCCTTTCCATCAGAGTAATTGATTTGGAAACCTTGGCTCCCTGTAAACATAAAGAAAAACCTTTAATATTTGTTGGTAACTTGCATGCTGAAACTATGCTATAGAGCCATAATTTGTAAAACATGTTTCCCAATGATATGGTTGAAAGTGTGATCTTACAGGTTGGTCAGAGTGTTTTTCAGCTGGCAGACAAAGGTCTTTTATTTACGACAATTTTCTATTCTAACATTTTTCAGGCAGCTTAGATTTGGGCAAAGGTGGAGAACACAACAGAGCCTATTTCTTTCACTCAATAAATTTGTTTTAATAGCTGCAGCACCAGATAATGTTGCCTAGCTTAAAGATTGGATTATTATGCTTATGCTGGATTTTATGCCGGAAATTGATTGTTTTTTTTTCATGCTCACTATCTCCATTAAACTAATGTTCATGATGCCAATAAACTTAGGAACACTGATTGGATTATCAAAATTATCCGTCACTGCATGATGATTGTTACTGGATACTTAGGAACGCTACAATTGAATGGTTTTAATATTCAACTATATATGATGATGTACAGGTCCCATCTTGCAGGGAAGTAAGTGACATTATTGCAGCAAATCGATGCGAATCATACTCTGCCCAACTTCCAATTGCTTGAATGAATTTAACGGTGCATCTAAGAAACTGAATCAGCAAGAAACTAAAGATTTGCTAGCGTCGAGACAATATTTCTACACTTTGCAAAGCATGCCAAGAAATGGAGATCTGACTTTAATTTTTCCTGTTTTGTTTTTCTTTTTTCCTTTTCTTTTGGGTGTGTATTATCAACATGAAAATTGCAAATGGACCTTTTAATAAATTCTTGAAAACAATACGAATGCATGTTTATTACGCTTAACACTAATTTGTTTTCTTGAAGTCACTTTGACAGCGATCGATGATGAAATCAGCGCAGGCGACAGGTTAACACACAGTTTCTTTCTTTTTCTCGCATTTGTACTTATTATTGCATCTTAATTTTTACAATTCTCTCACGAAGTTTTCATACAGGATTTGTAATAAGTTTTTTTTTTCAGGTTTCGGAAATGATTGCATTTTGCTGCTGAGGTGATTTTCAAAGATCATAGAACTTTTGAGAAACATGCTTTCATAAACAGCTTGAAGGAGTTGTAACTCATCATAAACATCTTGATGTTTGTGCCTCTTGATGTTTGCTGTTACACAGCGACCATGCTGATACACCAACATTTCCATTTTTTCCATTATCCATGCTCTAACATTGTAACATTTCTCCTTCAAAGCCAATTGACCATCCTTGTGTTGAAGCCAATTTTCCATTACCTTACCTTTCATGACTTCATGCACAATTATTCAACTGAAATCACATACATTCCTTTATCCTTTTCAGTTTATTTGCCTTCTAGTTTGCCTTCTGAATAAAACTTATCCCCTTTCCATATTTACATTGCCTTGCTTTCCTCGCCATGTTGATCTACACTGCTTGTCCGTGAGTTCTTTCCATTTATAGTCCTACAAAATCTCTTTGTACAAACTCGCGTTGACTGATGTGGGATTCCTTAAGGCCCACCTTTCAACAAGTCTTGCCCCATTGACCTCAACACCTTATCTGGAAAATAGACTAGAGTTCCTTTTGAGTACCTTGATACTTGCATGCCTTAATGGCAAGTTCTCTCGCTGACAATCATGGGAATACATCAATGTCCCTTGATCGTCAGATCTTGCAAATGGCTCAACGTCAACCCATCTATTCGCATTTCGCAAGATGTACTTGGGTACCTTGGCACTCATTGACATCAATGGTGAGTTTTCCTCGCATTGGTTAACGACATGCATCAATGGCCGGTAATCCAATGATTTCTCTTCATGCTCGACATCAACACATTATTTCGCATGATTAGACTTGTACCATCAGTTTTGTAGCAGACGAAAGATTATACACTTTTTCACGACTCTCTCAGTAGTTACCGTAGCATGAATTCTGATCTATGTGAGTACCACAGTTCCACTTTCAGCCTTTATCTTTTCCATGATTCAGCATCAGCAGTTCAGATTCCTTCATTTCCCAGGATCCAGTTACAACAACATCAGAATTCACAGTTACATTTTCATGATCCTGCTGCAGTAAAACCTTCCATGTTCTAGCAGTTACAACAGTTGTAGTTACAGCAGTTGCAACCATAGTCACATATTCTCTAATCTAGTAGTTACAATAGTTGTAGCTACAACACCAGTCACGTTTTCATGATTTAGCAGCAGCAACATCTACATTCCTATTGCATAGTTCATCATTCTTGGGTAAGTGGAAGTATGTTGTTTTCTAATCTTTAATCATGCAATTCCTTATATGCTGACTTGAATATTTTGGAAAATTCCCTCATCATGCTCCATTTCCTTTCATGACCCACGCCAAGTTGCATGAGGACATGCAACCAATTCAGTTGGGGGGGGGGGAACTATATTCACTACATATTCACTACCATGATTCCATTTCTCCACCACTATCACTCCATTTTTTTTCTCATTCACCATTCACCAACATTTCTTTTCCAATGATACTTTGTTGCACTTTGCTTCATACTCATTAATATACACATTGGCATGCTTCATAAATATTACAAAAGGGGTTTCTTATGCACATTGATAGCTTATGATTTCCAGTGAGTGTTTACATCATTATTGCAGTAAGAGAACAGGAAACGAAATGAATGTTGTTAACACAAGAACCAACATTCTTTGTATTCATGGTTGTCACACAAGAACCAACCATAAGAAAAGAGAACAGAAAATGAAATGAATGTTGTTAACACAAGAACCAACATTCTTTGTATTCATGGTTGTCACACAAGAACCAACCATAAGAAAATCTAAGTTGCTACTCATATCCTTCACATATCCTGGAAACATTCATTATTAAAAAGACATCATCATGTAAAGCCAAAGTTCAGATGCCAAAGAGATCCATGCATGGTTGCATGAGGACATGCAACAAGTTCAGTTGGGGGGGATGTTGGGACTTAGAAATGTCGTATTTCCATCCACCTTTCCCTTCACTATTCCTTACATCTCATCATCCCATTAACCTTTCATTATATCATTTTCATAAATACATTTGGGTTTCACCTTCTTATTTTCCACTTTATTTATTTTTGTATTATAAGTGAATTTATGATTAAATATTAGAAAATATACATGTTTTTATATATATCTCAAGAATGTGTGAGCTTTGTAATGTGTAGGAGATATGTGAAGAATTAATTCCAAGAGACTTCTCAAATATCTCCTCCACCATATTAAGGAGATAATTATTCAAGCCTATTCCTAAGGAGAAGATCATGGAGGATTTGGTTGGCATATCTTATCCAAGATATGTGAGAGATGTGTGGAGGATTTGAAGGGATCATATCTTGTAATAATGGGAAAGTAGTTGAGAGTGGTTGAATGATATGACTTTCCATGTATAAGAGAGTGCTCTCTCACTGGAGGAGTCAGGAGAATTCAAAATTCATTAGTTCATTAGATTAGTTTTGAGTTTAAGAGATAGTATTGTAATTAGGAGAAGGGATTCTTAACTTGGATTCATATTCTTTTATTGTATGATTTCATGGTTTTTTCATTTGATTCTTGTAATGTAATTTGAGATAGCTTTATTTTTGTGAGCTCACATATGTTGCTTATTATTCAAACTTCACATATGTTGTATTTTTCCTCAGCTTCCTAAGAAGGTTTCAATGCCTTCCTAGATTAATTTGATTTCAACACTTAGATTAGATTAGTTCCACTGATCCCATATAGTATGTAAGCTTCGTAAGCCTACTAACCCTGATTGAAAATTAAATGGTTGGGAAAGTACTACAACAATTAAACATTATTAGTTTCACCTAACAATGGACAGATGATGGTAAAGCCTAGGTGAATACAACTAGGCCTCACCCACAGTCAAAGAGAAGAGTCATTTGGAGAATGCATCTACAGTCACTATATGGCTTTGAGCCAGGTTTCCCTCCACCAAGCAGATATAAGCAAAGGAAATACATTTTTCCCTTTAATAGGCAAACAGTGAAAGGATTTTGGCCCTTGAATGATTTTCTTATAAGTGGAAAGAGTCATATCTACCAAAACTGGCTAGATAGCATGCACAACCTTTTTACCAACATTATTTAAAATGTGGGCCCCTTATAGCATGTTCAAAGTCATTTTGTTTTTTTGATTATGAACAAAGGCATTTGTTTTAAAGAAAGAAGCTTTAAAAAACCTCACGAATCAAACTCAATGGTGATTGACTTGTTCACTTTCAAAGGGAGTTAAAGACTATTGCCCATATCTTTTTGCATTTCAAAAACGCACACAACTCCTCTTATCTATTCATTGGACCGAAGCAGGAGTTTTTGAGCTAAAACTTGCAGAATTTAAAGCTTGGAGATTGCGCGGCACGTTCAGGAGATAGTTTGCGAACAGTTTATATTGTTGCACGGCGCACCTATAGGCGCCGGTCACGACTGCCCATCGTCAACCCGACTCATTTTTTATTGCGCGGCACCTTCCCAGTTCAACGTTCCGCGCATAATTTAACACTCAAAACGCCTTCGACGAGTCTTGAAGCTGCTCAACCTTTCACAGCAAAGGCCACCATCGGTCTTCGAGGTATTTTTTTTGTCTCCTTAGTATGTTCAACTTTCTAAAAATGCTGATCAATGTTGTGGTTTTTCAAGACTAAATGGTGGCGAAAAAATGAAACTCTTGGTGTAAATCAATTTTTGTTGGGGTAAATAGTTTGAAGACTTTTTACATAATGAAAGTGGAGTGTTTATGTCTATATCAAAAGGCCTACAACCTGCCCTCAAAATAGTGCTAAAACATAAACCTGCAAGCCAAATTATACATAGTAGTGGAGGTTTTGTCAAATTATTGGAGGTGCCCTAGCTATGATAGGGCAAAACCATAAACTCTGTCAGCTATATTGTAGCGGTGAAAAAAATGGTAAGAAGGGTTGAAATTTTGTTTAAGGTCTGAGATTGCTGTGGCTGTCATTGCTCAACATTGAAATAGTGATTATGGTGTGTTTATGATGATGTCAAAAGACCTAAAAATTGCCCTCAATACAGTGCTAAAAACATAAACCTGCAAGTCAAAATATACACAGTAGTGGAGGTTTTGTAAAATTGTTGGAGGTGCCCTAACTGTGATAGGGCAAATCTAACCTCTATCAGCCAAGTGTATGGTGAAAACATTGTTAGGAGGTAAAGCAGTGGTTTTAATGAAAGCACAGTGATGGTGAGGTGACATAAATGAGCCTATGTTGAAAGCAGTAGTCTTAGTTTGAATGCCTTGTCACCTTCAGAGAGTGTCTCCTTTTGAATAAATGAAAAAGTGAGATTATTGTTGCCTTCTTTTGGTCCCATAAAAAAAATTGTGGTGAAAAATCTTTAACTCGGTCTAAAGGTGTTTTCTCTAACTGTGTGTGAGAAATAGTGAATACAAGGAGGGTGTTTTTTGGAAGCAGTGTTTTGCCTCTATCTAAATACAAGGCTGTGTTGTTTTTATCAAAACATAAAGGATCATTGTAAACATACCCAGCCACAGTAACATTTTTAGTATGTGCTTGTTATTTGATAACTTTGGTTGATTGGCATACAAAGGGAGACAGACAGTATTTTGGAAGGAGCAGATATTTTTGTGTTAAGGAATAATTTCACATAGCATTTGAATAGATTTTCCTTGGTCAAACAGTGACTTAAAAAGAAGACAGAGTTGTGTTTAAGAAATCATTTTAAAAACCATTTTGAGGCAGCTTGGTGTTGCAAAGAGCATTCAAAACAATATGCCTCCCAGGTAGGACAGTAGGAGTGGATTCCATAAGAGATTTGAGGCTATTTCCACTGAATAAGTAAATTCCCCCCATCAGTCTTGTTCAATTTCCATGAGGTTGGGTGTTTAGACTTTTGTCAAAGAGTGCAAGAGGTGAAGAGATTTTCTCCTTTGACACACCTTTGCGCTTTGAGGTTTCGAGACAAGCATTTTCAGCTGGTAGGCCTTGATTTCAAATTCTCTCCAAGGTCCATCTCCAAGGCCACTAAAATTCCCTATATTGGGGAAAAGTGGTTTAAACAAAACCATTTGGACTTAGAATATTACAAGCCCTTTCTAAAGCCTGAGCAGAGAGATTCATGTCCTTCTATTTTTCCTTTCTCATATCTTTTGGCTAGCTACGCCCCCCTCATGAAGATCATCATGAAATACTTCACTTGTGAGGGAATATTCTCCCGAATCTATGCCTATAACATTCGACTGCTCATGCATTTCACAAGGGCCAAGTTGCTAAATCTTCCTTTCTTCTTACATAGGAGCATTGAGCAAATAGCCTCCACTATTCAGAAGAAGCCTCCTTCACAGCAAATCGCCTGCCTCGTCCATCACTCTCTCATCAAAGTCATCATAATTCATCAGCTTGAAAAGAGGGAGGTCTCTTGGGAAACTTTCATCACCCATCCGGATTTCTCCATTGTCCCTCCAGTTCATACATCCCCTACACCTCCTACTCACCATCCTTCACCTTCTTCTAGCAGACCTATTCCGAAAAATCTCAAGTTTACCACAGAACAAACAAAGGAGCCTGAAGAAGGAGAAGTGAGTGACCATGAGGAGGAAGAAGGACATGATCAAGAAGAGGAAAGTGATGATGAGCAGCAGCAAGAGGATGAAGAAGAAAGTGCTGAACAACAGCATCGCAGTGAGCCAGAACATCAGCATCATGAAGGTGTTGAACAAGGGTATGAAAGTGTTGAACAAGGGTATGAAAATGATGAACAGGGGCAACCAAAGGGTGATGAATAGGGGCAGCCAAAAGATGTTGAACAAGGATAGCCCAAAGATGATACACAGCAGCTACAACAGTATGAGAGGGGGCACCCTCAGGGTGAAGAACAACAACCTCCTCAAGAGGAACAACAACCTCAAGAAGAAGAGGGGCAACAAGATGAAAAGTTGCAGCACAGTGAGGAGGACAACCCTCAAAGGGAAGTGCAAAAGGATAGCCAAGGCTTCCATAAAGAACTCCAAGACAGTGGCAAAAGTGAGGGGAAAAGTGACAAGGGTAAAGAGCCCATGGAGCATGTGCTAGCTGCCTCTCCTAGGCAAGGGGCCATGCTCTCTTCTCCAAAAGTCACCAAGCCCCGAACAAAGAAGAAAGGGGTGCCTAGAGTTGTAACTCCAAATGTGACCAGGGCCCTCCGAAGCAAGGGAAAATTGCCCAAGAAACCCATGGTCGAATTGCCCAAGAGGAAGAGTACTAGAAGAGCCACCCAAAGCAAAGGGAATGGCAAGGAAGAAAGCAGTCATGAACAGGAAAGGGAATTCGACATCATCCAAATCCAAAGTGATGATAGTGATAATGAAGCCCGGATCCTAGAAAATCTCTTGATCCATAGAGAAAGCCAAATTGATGCCTTGAGGGCTGATCTTCATAGAGCTAGGAACTTCAATCACTCTTTGCAAGTCCAAAACAAGCAAATGAGTGTCCATATGGTTGTACATGAGACACAGGCCATCCGATAAAAAAAGGAGGCCTCCAAAGCACAGGTAAGATTGGAAGAACTCATGGGTGAGTTCGAGGAAATTGAAGATGAATATCAGCCTAGGCAAAAGAGGCCAAGAACCATGGGGCTAAAAAAATCCCTTGAGAAACAAAAAGAAGAAGAAGATGCCCTTCTCCAATCTACCCCTCTCACTGCATTGTTCGAACAAGAGATAGATAAAAATCAGGAGGCATGGCTTGAGAGAGTTAATTATCACTTGGAGAAGAAATTGGAGAGGGGAAACAGGGACTTGGACCTTCAACGGAGGATGACCGAGCATTATAAAAAGCTAAATCAGTTTTCCCGACGGAAGTTGAAGGCTACTCAAGAAAAACTCAAGGAGGCTAAAGGGAAATGCCCGACACAAAAATTGAGGAAATACACCTCAAGACTCCAAATTTTGGCCTCTACTTCACAACATGTTGCTGAAAACCCTTGAGGGTCATTCTCACCAATTTTGGGCGAATTTCGATATATTTTGGTTTTTTGTCATTTTTGGGTTTTTGGCCAAAACTCCTGGGCATCGCCATTTCAGTTTGGGACATCATAAGAGGATGAGAATGGTATCATTGGATGCCATAATTTTAGGGGCACATACTCAGTGATTTTCAGAACAATTTAAGATCTTTTGCTCCCCCAAAATGGCGAAAAACACTTGCTTTTTCTACACTCTGCCCTGTTTATCAGCAAGACTTATTTTTTGGGTTTTTACACATAGGCCTATTTTTGGAGAACTTATATTGGTCATTTGGGAGAAAAATAAACATTTTCAGAAACTAGACACTCATATCTTTCCAACTAGCTATCACGAGCCTTGTTTCGACACCGGGAAGGCCTCCAAAGGTTGCCAGCAAGTCAAGGGACCTTTTGCTGATGTATTTTTTGAGTATTTTTGTAAAAATTGAACCTTTCAAAATTGACTTTTCCTCATGTGCGTTTAGCTATTTTTGTGCATGATAAGTTATGAAAAGTCAATTTATTTCCCTTTTTAGCAATTTTTGAGATATTTGTTAGATATTTTGTGCCTTGGGCTTTGCAAAGCCTCAAGGAAAAGTCTAGATATTTTGGATAGGCCAATGAGATTGCAAGTTGAACCAAGAGGTTTTCCTCACTTCGGCCTATTTATTCCAAAGGCTTTCATTGTAAACAAGGCTGAAATTGATGAATAGAAACAATATATGGTCATATAAGCTTTGGAAGAAACACTTGTCTCATGCTTTTGGATAGTCTCTTGGATGTTCTTGGATGATGAAAGAGGATTGTTGTTGGATTCCATGACTTGGTAGAATGGTATAGTGTCTCTCTCTTTATTTTGTTTCCTAGTTTTCATTCATAAATCCATGTTTCTTGCTTGCTATAGGACAGTAGAGAACAAATTTGAGACATGCCCTTGGGGGCACCTCAAATTTCCTGTTTCTTCATAGCTTCCATGTTTTCTTCATTCTTAGTCACATTAAAGAATTCTTGATTGCTCTTTAATATATTGTTTTCTTGTTTCATTCATGGTTTTATGCATGCTAAGTATGATTTACGGTATGCCCTGCTTACTCATGGCTAGCCATAGCTCCATCTATGAAACTTCTCTTTGACTGATTAGATTGTCATTTGTTGAACCAAGGAGGTCTTGTTCTGATCTTGCCCTTTGCCTAAGACTATGAAATCTTGTTTTCAAAGTGCCCAATAGCTTGAAGTACTATGTTTAGGCATTCCGACATAGTGATTTGAGTTGTTTGTCTGTCTTAAATGTATTTCCCCAAAGTCTGATAGCCATTTCCTAAAGTTAGAGAGTTATATATCTCTATGCATGGCTTGAATGTTTATTTCTATGCATTGATTAGCTTATAGTTACATTTCTCATGATTAATGGTTTTCCCTACCATGTTTATGTCAGCTATTAAACTATTTGTGTTTGAAATCCTTTGTTATTCACAAACTTGATGTCCATCTCACTCCATTTTGCCCAAAGATCCATTTTACCTCGAATCAAATCGGCCCTTCAACAACCTTGTATCACCATCTGAAAGCTTTCTTGACCTTTTCGACCCCATAGCCCAGTTGATCTGACATCTTTTTACCTATCTTATGTCTTTGATCAGTTCATCCCTCACAACCTAAAAACCAAAACCAAAAACCTACTTCATAACTAGCCTAAAATCAAGAACACAATAAGCAAACACACAGATATCCCTTACACAAATAGAAAGAGCCCTCTCTGAGTCCAGGAAGGCTAGGTCCTTGGGCTCCAAAGACTGGTTTGATGTTACACTGTCATTTGGCTTGCCAATCAGCCAAATCACGGGACCTTAACATAATGGCGATCACGGTGGGACTCTGAGTGATAAACAAACTTAGTTTCCCTAAACATTCTAGCAGCCTTAAGAATACTATCTAATTGACTTATCCCACTGCTTACTAACATAATGGCGATCACGTTGGGACTTTGAGTCAAAACATCCTAGGTATCCCTTAGGAACTCTCAAAATCTCAGTCAAACTTAGAAAAGTAGAATCTGGTTGTCTCACCATCCTAGCAAAATGATGACTCAGTTGTAGGACACTCTTACAAACCTTAGGACTACATAAAGAAAAAAAAAACCCAAAAGCATTCTCAGATTGGCTTTTTCCTAGTTATTGGTCGTGGACCATAACTACATCTTTACAAAAACAATAAATTTCCACCTCGCTACTCCACTAGCCTCCAGTAGGCCTAAAAACTCCATAAAAAACCAAAAAATTCATAAACCATACCTTTTTGTTAACTCATCCTTTCCAAAACTTAAAACTTATGGTGCAAACTCTGTAATCAGTGACAAACTAAGTATAACTTAGCGATTCAGAAGACTTCACCTAAACATAGGAGATAAACAGAAGTAATCTTGCCAAAAAGAACGATTAGCTTGTCCATACAGCCTAGCAAACTATTGAAACCAAGTGAATCACTCTTCTTTGCAAGTTTCCATCTCAAATTTTGCTATAAAACTTTTTCCCAAAAGCATCTTTGATAGTGTTGGTGGTGGACCATAGTTCTCATAGAAATCCACCTGGCGACTCCACTAGTCCATCTTTTTGTTTTGACCATCCTTCACATTAGTAAAACCCTAGAGAGGCCATCCATCCGAAAGAATCACAAATACCATCCTCTCTAAACTCTAGACTCGAAATCTGGCTTCACGAAGAATCAACGCCAGATCTCATCTAGACCCAAATCCCCCTATCATAGTAGATGAACCAGAGAAGATTATGTGGAAAGCTTCTAAAACTGGCAATTTAGCTATCGATAGGTCCATCCGTAAAGCAAGATCAATACCTGAACATCTCACAGCCTTGTAGGTTTCCTCCTTTGACTTAAATCAGCAAAAACCCTTTTTAGAAGCAAGTCACAAAGTAAGATAGACTTTGACGATCTTGAGCCCCTAGATCTGCCACAGAGTCCTAGTAGAGAAGCCTCGCCTAATACACCTCCCGACTTTCAGCTTCTCCATCACTTTGGCTCCTACCATCCCAGATCTGCTCAAAATCAGATCACTAGTCCAAGTACATCCGCCACACCCATCCAAACCACTATTGTTCAAACCACCTCAACTCATCCCACAAGCCCTCATTTTGTACATCATCCATTAGATCCTGTCATGGCAGCCTGGTATGCACCCTTGGTATTGCCACAACGTTTGGCTCCCTTACAAAATGACTATCAATCCAAAATCCTGCACTTTACCGAAGTTGAGACTACCACAACTCAACAACATGTAGATAGTATTAGTGATGCCTTTGAATACACGGAAATAGAAGACAATACCATCAGAATGAGGATGTTCGCCCAAAGCCTATGCGGAGAACCCAAAAAATGGTTTAAGAGCTTAACTCCAAATAGCATCCACAATCTCCCAGAACTCTACCAAACCTTCATAAACAAGTGGGAAATCCGAAAGAACCCCATTCAAATCCTGTTAGAGTATAACAATCTAAAACGGGAAAATGGGGAAAGTGTCCAAGGATACTGCACTAGTTTCAACAGTGCGTATAACGCCCTCCCACCTCACTTCAAACCTCCACTTGGCTCAGCCTTGGTGAAGTTCCCCGAAGGTTTTGACCCAGACATGACTTATCAACTAAGAGACAAGGACCCCCCTACCTTAGAGGAAATGCAAAAAGTGGCTATAAATGCAGAAGCCAACTTAGCTGAAAAGAGAGCTAGGATAAGAGTAGAAAAGGGAGTCACCTACCATGACGAATTTTCCCCTTCGGTGTTTTCCTCAGATCCTAGAATAGATGGCCTAGTCAAATCCATGACAAAGATGTGGGAAAAAATGAGTGAAAAAGCACCTCTTAAGGACAACCAGCTAAACCCTCAAAACCGGAACCAAAACTTTAGAAGATACCAATCTCAAAATAAACCAAGGGGAAAGGACCAACAAATCAGGCCATCCTTCAGTGAGAATTATATCGATGAGGATGATAAGGATACTAAAACCATTGGTGAAAATCATTGAACCTCATAGGTTCTGATAACCAGAGTGAGGTTTACCTCACAGCAGAAGAGCAAGAGTTCTTCTCTCCGAATCAGGATGAAACCAACTATGAAGATCCCGAAGATCCTGCCATAGATTTTCAGAATGCCATTATAGAATCTCACAGGAAGTATGACCTTAGGAGCATAAAAAACCAAGACAAATCCAAGAAAGGTAGCCCTGACACTGCTAAAACCCCTAATACCATCCTTAAAAAAGCTGTGGATAGCAACAAAATAGTGGTCAAGAAAATTGACCAAAACAAAAATAAAGCTATTCAAACAAGTTTGGGCTTAGATACTCCTAGTACTTCCAAAAAGATTCCCGAGATGGCTGTGACGAACAAAGGCCTAAACCAGATTCAGAAAATTAAGAACATAGAGAAAATCATGTCTGAAAAAGCTGAAACAAATCTGTCCAAACTACAAACTCCTTTTAGTTTCGAAGGGGAAATTTCCAAAATAAAAATAACCATACCCCTTACTGAGCTAATAACTATAGATAGGTATAGATCTCAAATCTTCAAAGTTTTTGATTTAGGAAATGAGGTAGATACTTTAAATCTAACTGATGACAAACCCGAGCTCTTGTTCAACCCCAAAATAGAAGGTGAATACCAAGAAGGAGTTGTCTCTCCTTTCTATGTAAGCTTGAATATACAGGGCAAAATATTACATAATGCCATGTTAGATTCTGGTGCTTCCCATAACCTCATGCCTAAAGCAATCATGGAAAACCTGGGTCTAGAGGTAACTCAACCATACAAAGACCTGTATTCTTTTGATTCAAGTCGAGTCAAATGCTTAGGGCTAATAAAGAACCTATGTTTTTCTTTGACACAACTACTGGCAAAAAACCTAGTCATGGACATAGTAGTGGCCGATATTCCTCCTAAGTATGGAATGCTACTATCGACGGCATGGGCTGCCAAAATACAAGGTAACCTTCAAATGGACATGTCATTCGCTACCATCCCATTTTTCAACCAGACTAGGAGATTATATTGAGAGACTCACATGAAATACATGGTTAGCAACCGGGATAAGCCAAACAACACTCCCATTTATTCCATTCATTCCAATTTAGATTCTTTTATCTTATATAATGAAAGTGAGATAAACGAGCAGATAAAAGAAAATGAAGAGGATTTCAAACCATCAAAGCCACATTTCCCACTACTAAATGAATAAACTGATGATCAAAGCTCCAAGAAATCTAAAAAACGGCTTAGTATTGTGTATGAAAAAGAAGCTCTTTGCGGTATAAGCTTTGACGGTTCTTGTGGAAAAACCGGTTCGGGGGCCAGCATCTGGATACACAATACTAATGAAGGTCATTCTTTCAGATTAGAATTCCAATGTACTAATAACATTGCGGAATATGAGGCCCTTCTCCTTGGTCTGCACATACTTAAAGACTTAGGCGCCAAGAAAATATCAGACCAAGGAGATTCAGAACTTGTAATTAGGAAAATAAAAGGTGAATATTCAACAAAAAACCCGAGACTAAGAGAATACAGAAATGCAGCTTTAGACATCCTCAAAACCTTCATAAAATATGAACTCACTTATATTCCTAGGGCTCAAAATAGCCTAGCAAATGAGCTCGCCTTTGCTGCAAGCAATGGCCAAATACCATGTCTAAGTGAGCAATACAGTATTCAGGTCAAACATCGCCCTACTGTACCAGATAATATTGAACATTGGAAAATATTAAAAGATGACCATCAAATTGATGATTTCTTACAATCTAAGAATGAATTTGGAGTAACCAAAACAGACTTAGAAAATGAAGAAAAGAAACCTGGCAAAAATCAATATCAAGAGCCAAATTTACCTTATTGGATAGATGTAAACTTGGTAAATCATTCATATGAAACTGAGATGGGAGAGGACATAGAACAAAGGGAACTTGAAGTCCTACACTGTGAAAATGACACCATACCCAGAGGGCTTGCACCTTTAGAAGAATTGTTTGATTTTAACGATGTGGCCAAAAAACCTAAAATGGAACCTACCAAGGTCGACATAGAAGAATATAACATAGGAAGCCCGGAAGAACCAAGAAATATCAAACTATCCAAAACCCTCCCTCCTCACATAAAGCATAAGTACATCAAGTTGTTTAAAGAATTTAAAGATGTGTTCGCATGGGGATACCAAGATTTGAAATCATATGACACAAGAATAATCCAATATAAGATTCCCCTTAAAGAAAACTAGAAGCCTTTCAAACAGAAGTTAAGAAGAATAAATCCAGTCTTACTACCATTGGTTGAAAACGAAATCAAAAAGATGTATGATGCTGGGATAATAGTGTCCCTTAGGTACTCTGAGTGGGTCTCAAATCTAGTATCAGTTAGGAAAAAGACAGGTGAAATCAGACTCTGTATCGATTTCCGAAATCTAAATAGATCCTGTTTAAAGGACAACTATCCATTGCCCAAAATGGACCACATACTTCAAAAGGTAGTAGGTGCTAAAAGGATCTCATTACTTGATGGTTTTTCTGGTTATAACCAAGTGCTGGTTTACCCCATTGATCAACACAAAACAACTTTCACCACACCTTGGGGCACTTTTATGTACGTTAAAATTCCCTTTGGATTGATGAATGTTGGTGCCACATTCCAAAGAGTCATGGACATAGCCTTCTCAGAACACATAGGTTATTTCATAGTCATATATCTTGACGATATTACGGTATATTCCAAATCAGATGAAGAACACCTGGTGCACTTAAGAAAGGTTTTTAACAAATGTAGAAAATATGGTTTATCCCTAAACCCCAAGAAAACACTTTTCAGTCTAGAAGAAGGAAAACTCCCAGGTCACATCATTTTGGAAGAGGGAATAAAAATAGACCCCCAAAGAATCGAAGGCATATTACAAATAATTCACCCCAGAAACATAAAGGAGCTACAATCCTTTATCGGAAAGATTAATTTCTTGAGAAGATTCATCCCAAATCTTGTCGAACTTCTGAGAGATATCACAAATATGTTGAAAAAGGAGGTCGGGGTTAAATGGACTACGGAAGCCAAAAAATATTTTGAACTGGTTAAAAAGGCCCTAACTAAAACACCAGTATTGATAAGTCTTGATTTCACCAAAGATTTTTACATTTTTTCATTTTCCTCAGAACACACAATAACTGCTGTGTTGTTGCAAAAAAACGCAGCAGAGCAGGAGCAACCCATTGCCTTTTTTAGCAAATCCCTGAGAGATGCTCCCTTGAAATATAACATCATGGAAAAACAAGCATTCACATTGGTAAAAGCACTGAAAGATTTCCGAGTTTACATCTTGCATTCTCATGTCATCGCTTTTGTTCCTAATACCGTCGTCAAAGACATATTAAACCAAGATCCCGATGGTAAAAGGGGAAAATGGATCGCTATCATCTTAGAATATGACTTAGAAATCTGACCTACCAAACTGGTTAAAGGGCAAGGGCTTGCAAGAATAATGGCTGAAACCAACCTCCAAGCTTTAGATATAAATTTTGTTGATGCCTTAGAAGAACAGGAAGAATGCACAGCCCCTAATGTTGAACAAGTGTTTTTAAATTCACCTTGGTATGTAGATATTCTTTATGTATTATTTTATCTAAATGCTCCTCCAACTTTATCAAAGACAAAAGCAACATTTCTTAAACAATAGTCTTTAAATTTTTGCATTATATATGGATTTTTGTATTGGAAAAATCCCACTGGTATGCTGCTTAAATGTTTGCTTGAGTCTGATGCAGAGAAAATTATGCACGAAATGCATGAAGGAGAATGTGGAGGTCATCTCTACTGGAAAACTACAGTGAACAAAATCCTTAGAGCCGGTTATTATTGGCCTACCTTATTTCCTGACACTTACAAGCTAGTTATGACATGCCATAAGTGTCACATTTTTTATGGCAAGAAAAAACTTTTACCTTTGCCCTTACACCCCATCATAGTCGAAGGACCCTTCCAGCAATGGGGTCTAGATTTTATTGGGGAAATTCACCCTTCCTCATCTGCTCAACATAAATGGATCCTTACAGCCACTGATTACTTTATCAAATGGATAGAATCCATACCTTCTAGGAACGCCACCGATTTAGTCATCATCAAGTTCCTAGAAACCAATATCCTATCTAGATTTGGCTGTCCTAGAAAGATAATTACAGATAACATCGTTGCCTTCTCCTCCAAAATAATGGCTGACTTCTGTTACAAATATCACATTTCATTAGGAAATTCCACAGCTTATTACCCTCAAGGTAATGTTTTAGCTGAGTCCTCTAACAAAATCCTAGTCAACATCATCAAGAAACTTCTGGAACAAAATCAAAAGGCATGGCATGGAAAAATAGTACATGCACTATGGGTTGATAGACTGACCACCAAAAACTCAATCGGCATGTCTCCCTACCAACTAGTGTATGGCATAGATGCCATTTTCCCAACATCCTTATGGGTCCCAGTAATGAAGTTATTGCAAGAAGTTCAAATAGAATAAAATGACATGCAAAGGAGGGTAAATCAGACTATCCATTTACAGCAAACAAGAGAAGAAGTTTACCAAAAGGCTCAGTTAGCGTAAGACAAAATAAAACAGATTTTTGACAGAATGACCAAGGAAAATGATTTTCGGATTGGGGACAAAGTGTTAAAATGGGATTCCAGAAGAGAAGACAAAGGTAAGCATGGTAATTTTGAAAACTTATGGAAGGGGCCTTTCATCATCAGCTCAGTTAGCGGAAACAATGCCTTTTTCCTGCAAGAACTTGATTGGACTGAAACCTTTGGAGGTCCTGTGAATGACAGGACATTAAAGAATTATTTTTGTCAAGAGCTCCAATTTTAAAACATTTTAAATCATTGTATATACCATTTTTTGAAAAATAGATAAAAAACAGAAAATTCAAAAACAATAGAAAATAGAAAAAGAGGGTGGTTTGAAAAATAGAAAGAAGGCCCCATGTTCAAAAAATAGTCATTCGGAAAGCGCGCAAGTCTAAACGCCGCTACTAGTGCTCAAATTTCTTGTTCAGTTATCTAGCCTCATCATAGTTGAACAAGTTTTAAATTTATTTGCTGATAAGTTAGTGAGTGGAAAAGATGGTCAACATTGTGTAAGCTTGACTTATCAAAGAGAGTAGATTATGAAAATATATTGGTTCCACATGCTCAAAACAGAACCAAAGAGGGAAGCGGGGATGAAAAACAAATTGTGTATCCTAGCCCCGTTTTTCTAGATTTCATTTTATGCAAAATAATATTTGTGTGCAGCTTGTCTTTCGTGCCACAAGTACATGACAAATCAAACTGTCTAATCCTGATTTAGTCATTTTTCAATTTCATGTTTTAGATTAGAGAACAAAATCCTGTCAAACAGCTTAACCTTAACAGTTGATCTAGCATAGGTAGAGTAATGAAGGAGTTCATCAGCTTAATCTAAGCTCCTGGAAGATATAAGTGTAGAAATAGATAGGTTCATTTTTCAAAAAAATATATATATTTTCAAAAGGTTGCTAGTCCAACTGCACCCAAAGGAAAAAAAAAAAAAAAATTGTTAGGAAAGATAGTGGGGTAGGTAGAAATATCATTGATGCTAATCATGCTGTCAATTTTCAGAAATAACATCAAGGAAGAAAGATATTCGCGCTAATGGATAAAGGCACTGGTCTTCATAAGCCAAAGATCTGAAATTCTGGACACCTCCTGAAAAGGAGCTGCCCTCCCCAAATGGAGCCACTGTTAGTCATCAGTATTTTTCACTTGTTGGTGATGACTAGTTATTACAGCCAAGTTTTCTAGCAGCTGATCTAAAAAAATTGTCAAATTTGCCAGCTGGAAAATTCCCATAAACATTTTTTCCCTCCTACCTTTTCAACCAACCCATGACAAGATGAAACCTCACTGTCAAGCCCTATCTAGCCCCAGCCATACTAGCTTGTCCATCAGCTCCAAAGAAAACAATCCAAATCTGTCCAAGAAGTCCCCCCTAAGTTAGGTAGTGGCGCTTTAGGCATTTTTTCCCTTGGAAAACTATCCTAAAGCCAAAGAAACTCTATCTATTATCAACCAGTCCTAACATACCTTCATATTCTGCAAATAAAGTTGGTTACACCCTTAAGTCACGCAACTAACAAGCCTTGAAGTTTCAGCAATGCATATGCCATAGGTCAAACTAATATTAGTTTGTTTTACAGGGTTTCAATGGATCTTTCAAGAGCAGAAGTGTACCAGTATTCCAGAAGACACTATTTAACTCAACATGAGAAGACAACTGCTTCTCATGTGGTTTTGAGCTTGGGATGCAGCTACAAGGCAGAAATTTGTTTCATTAAGCTCCAGCAATCACATTCAAAGGTTAGTAAATTTTGAATGACAAGAAATGCTTTGCAGATACTAGCCAAATTGCTTGTGATGTCTAAAGAGGCACAAAGGTATTTGGAAAGCAGGATTACTTGTCTTAGAAAAGTGCCCATCATGACTTATTATCAATTTTCCATCTTCATTCACTCAAGCATGAATAGGCAGTGAAAGGAAAGGTAACATTGTTTGGAGAAGCTGATGAAATGGCATCACTAAGAAAACCTCCTCCATACATGAGCAGAGGGTTGAAGACTGAGAAAACCTCCTTCATTTTACAAGCAGAAGGTTTGCCTCTGCGATAAAGGCCTCCTTCATCTAATAAGAAGAGGGCCAGAGAGAGTGATTGATTTTAGGTTTTTCATTGACTGAAAGACAAATTTTAAGAACAATAGGAGACATTTGAAGGCTTTTGAATAGAGAAATGGTGTTAAAAACAAAGAGAAAGTAGGGGTACTATAATAATCCAAGAAGTTTATCTTATCTCCTATCAGAGTTTTCTTTCAAAAGCAGTCTGGAGCCAAAAATGAACAAACCTTGCTGAGGTATGTGTTTTCATTCAGGGTTTCCAGAGATCCCTCTCCTTGATAAATAGGCATGACATCTAGTCATTGTTCCTTTAAAAAAAACAGAGTTGAAAGTATTTGAAATTAGCTGAGGTTAAAAATAGGCCAAAGAGTGATGATTGCTATTCAAAGAAAGTTTTGCTTTTCCTATTCATGAAGATCTTTTTCAAAAAACTCATCACCATGGACAAGAAAGTAACCTAAGCCTGTTTTCTAAAGGAGGCTTAGCAAATAGACACTTAGGTTCGTCAATGTGTAAGAAGGGATATAGCATGTGTTTCGAGTTCAGGAACAAAACTCAAAGCAAATGAAGCATGCCACTGTTACAAATAAAGGCCTGTTCCTTATGAAAATATGTAAAAAGTACCTTGCTGTTACATTTTGAGTAAAGGAGAGGCTTTAAAATAAGTTCCTTTTGATAGACAGATGATGGTAAAGCCTAGGTGAATACAACTAAGCTTCACCCACAGTCAAAGAGAAAAGTCATTTGGAGACTACATCTACAGTCACTATATGGCTTTGAGCCAGGTTTTCCTCTAATAAGTAGATATAAGCAGAGGAAAGACATGTCCTCACTTAATAGGCAAACAGTGAAAGGAGTTTGGCCCTGGGATGATTTTCTTATAAGTGGGAAGGGTCATATCTATAAAAACTATCCAAATAGCATGCAAAGCCCTTTATTACCAACGTTATTTGAAATATGGGCCCCTTGTAGCACTTTCAAAGTCATTTGGTTTTTTCATTATAACAAAGGCATTTGTTTTAAAGAAAAAAGTTCAAACCCTCACCAAGCAAATATCAAAGGGATGTTGGCTTTTTCATACTATAAAGGGTGGATTGACCATTGGAAAAATCCTATTTGCATTCCAAAAATGCAAACAACACCTCCCCTGGCTTTCCATTGCAGAAAACGAGAAATTTGAGAAAAATTGCAGAGTTTTGAGGCTTTTAAGCCCACGCGGTGTGCCTGGAAAAGTGCGCGGCGTGTTCAGAGGTGAAATTACAGAGGCATATAACGTTGGCGCGGCGCACCTGTAGTGGCACGAGGCGCACCTATGCGCGCGGTCACCTTTTCCTGAAGGCCGAAACAACTCATCCACACAGCGTGACGTTCTTTCAAACAAACGTGTCGCTCACTCCTTGTGCCTTCAACAAGCTCTGAAACCTGCTCATCTAATCGAACAAAGAGCCATAAGCCATCCCAAGGTATTCTCCAATGCCTAGTACTAATGTTTTGAAATCCTAAAGGGGTGACAAGGTTTTTCTCATAAGACAAGAAGCAATGATATAGGGGGGTAGGATTTTTGATTAAAAACAAAGTTGGTTAGGACTGTATATGACACAAATCATTTCAAGTGATAGGAGAGAGTGTTGAAACAGTTTTAAGAGCCCTTCTTGTTTTTCAAAAATAGTGATAGTGAAGGAGTATGGTTCTAAAGATATGAAAGGTTGGGTATGTGGATAAAACTGCCTTTTTTATGATATGAGGAAGCAACTCTCTGCATCTATCATAGTTTAAAGAAGAAACAATAGTGTTTTAAGGTCTCGAGGTCAGTCTAGAAATATTTTCTCCTTCCTGTGTTAAGCAGAGAGCCTATAATTGCTGATGGTGCCCTAGCAGTGGTAAAAAACAAAATTAACCCCTATTTACAAAATCTAAGAAAAAACACTAATATAAGGTGGAAGTATGATCATTATAGATTTTCTTCTCTGTGTTATGAAATAGCAGATTAGTGCTACCTCCTTTTTCCCATAAATCAGACTATGGTGAAATATCGTTTTACTCATTTTGAAGGTGTTTTTCTCTACCTGTGCATGTGAGACTGTGAAATACAAGAAGAGTGTTTTTGATTGGGAGGGGTGTTTTGTCTTTGTCTAGATACAAGGCTTTCTTATTTTATGCCAAATCACAAAGAACCCTTGTGACCTTACCCAAACACAGTAACAATTTGGCTGTGTGCTTGTTATTTTGATAACTATTTGTTGATTGGCATAAAAAGAGACAAAATAGTGATTTGTAAGGAGCAGAAGGTTGGTGTTAAAGAACCATTTCACACAACATTTGAAGAAATTTTCCTTGGTCAAACACTTACTACCAAAGAGGACTGAGTTTTGTGCTTGAGAAAACATTCTAAAGGCCATTTGAGGCAGCTTGGTGTTGCAGAGAGCAGTCAAAACAAGATGCCTCCCAGGATAGATAGTAGGAGTGGCTTGCATAAGAGATTTGAGCCTGTTTCCACTGAAGAAGTGAATTCCCACCCATCAGTCTTGTTCAATTTCCATGAGGTTGGGTGTTTATATTTTTTTCAAAGAGTGCAAGAGGTGAAGATCTTTTCCCCTTTGACACATCTTTGCGCTTTGAGGTTTCAAGAGAAGCATTTCCAGCTGGCAGGCCTAGATTTCAAATTTTCTCCAAGGTCATCTCCAAGGCCACTAAAATCCCTTATTTCGGGGAGAAGTGGTTTAAACAAAGCCACCCGGACTCAGAAGAATACAAGCCCTTTCTAAAGCCTGAGCATAGAGATTCGTGTCCTTCCATTTTCCCCTTCTCTTATCTTTTGACTAGCTACGCCCCCCTCATGAAGATCATCATGAAATACTTCACTTGTGAGGGAATATTCTCCCGATTCTATGCCTATCACATTCGATTTCTCATGCATTTCACGAGGGCCAAATTGCTAAATATTCCTTTCTTCTTACATAGAAGCATTGAGAAAATGGCCTCCACTGTTCAGAAAAAGCCTCCCTCACAGCAAACAGCCTGCCTCTTCCATCACTCCCTCATCAAAGTCATCATTCTTCAGAAACTTGAGAAGAGGGAGGTCTCTTAGGATACTTTCATCACCCATCCGGATTTCTCCATTGTCCCTCCAGTTCATACATCTCCTACACCTCCTACTCACCATCCTTTGCCTTCTTCTAGCAAACCTGTTCCCAAGAGGCTCGAGTTTACCATAGAACAAACAAAAGAGCCTGAAGAGGGAGAAGAGCATGACCATGATGAGGAAGAAGAGCATGAGGATGAAGAGGAATATGATGATGAGCAACATCACAATGAGTCAGAATAGCAGACTCCTGCGCATGATGAAAAGGAACACAGTGAAGGTGAGCAGACTCATGAAGATGCTGAATAGGGGCAGCCACAACATGATACACAGAAGCTACAACATGATGAACAGAGGCAGCCTCATGAAAAAGGTGATCAGTCCCATGAAGATGATGAAAAGAGGTAGCTACAAGATGATGAACAACAGCCTCCTAAAAAGGAACAACAGCCTCATGAATAAAGGGGCAATAGGATAAACAGGTGCAACACAGTGAGGAGGAAAACCCTCAAAAAGAAATGATAAAAGGATAGCCAAGGCATCCATGAAGAAATCCAAGACAGTGGAAAAAATGAGGAGCAAAGTGACAAGGGTAAAGAGCCCATGGAGCATGTTCTAGCTGCCTCTCCTAGGCAAGGGGCCATGCTCTCTTCTCCGAAAGTGGCCAAGCCCCGGACATCAAGGAAAAGGGTGCCTAGAGTTGTAACTCCAAATGTGACTAGGGCCCTCCGAAGCAAGGGAAAATTGCCCAAGAAGCCCATTTTCGAATTGCCCAAGAGGAGGAAGACTAAAAGAGCCACCCAAAGCAAAGGAAAGGAGAAAGAAGAAAGTAGTCATGAAAAGGAAAGGGAATTCGACATCATTCAAATCCAAAGTGATGATAGTGACAAATGAAGCCCAGATCCTAGAAAATCTCTTGATCAATAGAGAAAACCAAATTGATGCTTTGAGGACTGATCTTGAGAGGGCTAGAAACTTCAATCACTTTTTGCAAATTCAAAACAAACAGATGAGTGTCCATATGGCTGTATATGAGACACGGGCCATCAAATACAAAAAGGAGGCCTCCAAAGCACAAGTGAGATTGGAAGAACTCATGGGTGAGTTCGATGAGAGCGAAGGCGAAGATCAACCCAGGTGAAAGAGGCCAAGAACCATTGGGCCCAAAAAGACCCTTGAGAAACAAAAGGAAGAAGAAGATGCCCTTCTCCAATCTACCTCTCTCACTACATTGTTCGAACAAGAGATAGAGAACAATCGGGAAGCATGGCTTGAGAGAGTTAATGATCACTTGGAGAAGAAATTGGAGAAGGAAAATAGAGACTTGGACCTTCAACGGAGGATGACCGGGCATTATAAAAAGCTCAATCAGTTTGCTCGGTGGAAATTGAAGGTTTCTCAAGAAAAACTCAAGGAGGCTAAAGGAAAGCGCTCGACACAAAAATTGAGGAAGGACACCTCAAGGCTCCAAATTTTAGCCTCTGCTTCACAACATGTTTCTGAAAACCCTTGAGGGTCATGCTCGCCAAGTTTGGGCGAAATTCGAGATGTTTTGGTTTTTTGTCATTTTTGGGTTTTTGGCCAAAACTCATGGGCATCGCCATTTCAGTTTGGGGCATCATCAAAGGATGAAAATGGTATCATTGGATGCCATAATTTTAGGGGCACATACTCAGCGATTTTTAGAAAAATTGAAGATCTTTTTCTCCCCAAAATGGCAAAAAACACTCGCTTTTTCTACACTCTACCCCGTTTATCAACAAGGCATATTTTTTGGTTTTTTACACACAAGTTTGTTTTTGGAGGACTTCCAGTGGTCAGTTGGGAGAAAAATAAACTTTTTCAGAAAGAAGAAATTCAGATATTTCCAACGAGCCATCATGAGCCTCATTTCAACATCGAGAAGGCCTCCAAAAGTTGTCGGCAAGTCAGGGGAACTTTTGCTAATGTATTTTTTGAGTATTTTTGTGAAAATTGAACCTTTCGAAAGTGACTTTTCTTCATGTGCGTTTAGCTATTTTTGTACATGATAAGTTATGAAAAGTCAATATATTTCCCTTTTTTAGCAATTTTTGAGATATTTATTAGATATTTTGTGCCTTGGGCTTTGCAAAGCCTCAAGGACAAGTTTAGATATTTGTGAGGAGCCAATGAGATTGCAAGTTGAACTAGGAGGTTTTCCTCACTTTGGCCTATATATTCCAAAGGCTTTCATTGTAAACAAGGCTGAACTTGATGATAGAAGAAATATATGGTCATATAAGCTTTGTAAGAAATACTTGTCTCATGCTTTTGGATAGTTTCTTGGATGTTCTTGGATGATGAAAGAGGATTGTTGTTGGATTCCATGACTTGGTAGAATGGTATAGTGTCTCTCTCTCTGTTTTGTTTCCTAGTTTTCATTCATAAATCCATTTTCTTGCTTGCTATAGGACAGTAGAGAAAAAATTTGAGACATGCCCTTGGAGGCACCTCAAATTTCCTGTTTCTTCATAGCTTCCATGTTTTCTTCATTCTTAGTCACATTAAAGAATTCTTGATTTCTCTTTAATAGCTTAAGAATATTGTTTTCTTGTTTCATTCATGGTTTTATGCATGCTAAGTATGATTTACGGTATGCCCTGCTTACTCATAGCTAGCCATAGTTCCACCTATGAAACTTCTCTTTGATTGATTAGATTGTCATTTGTTGAACCAAGGAGGTCTTGTTCTGATCTTGCCCTTTGCCTAAGACTATGCAATCTTATTTTCAAAGTGCCCAATAGCTTAAAGTACTGTGTTTAGGTGTTCCGACATAGTGTTTTGAGTTGTTTTTCTGTCTTAAATGTATTTCCCCAAAGTCTGATAGCCATTTCCTAAAGTTAGAGAGTTATATATCTCTATGCATGGCTTGAATGTTTATTTCTATGCATTGATTAGCTTATAGTTACATTTCTCATAATTAATGGTTTGCGCTACCATGTTTATGTCAGCTATTAAACTATTTGTGTTTGAAATCCTTTGTTATTCACAAACTTGATGTCCATCTCACTCCATTTTTTCCAAATATCGATTTTACCTCGAATCAAATCGACCCTTCAACAACCTTGTATCATCATCTGAAAGCTTTCTTGACCTTTTCGACCCCATATCCCAATTGATCTAACATATTTTTACCTATCTTATGTCTTTGATCAGTTCATCCCTCACAACCAAAAAACCCACTTCATAACTAGCCTAAAATCAGAACACAATAAGCAAACACACAGATATCCCTTACACAAATAGAGAGAGCCCTCTCTGAGTCCAAGAAGCCTATGTCCTTGGGCTCCAAAGACTTGTTTGAGGTTACACTGCCATTTGGCTTGCCAATCAGCCAAATCACAGGACCCTAACACACAGAAGTGGCACAGCAGCTGACAGAAGGAATTACTCTATTCCTAAGGGTTTACTGGAGCTATTTCATGGAGGACTTCAGTTAGAACTCATGTGACAAAGTTTAGTGGAGTTGTAGAAGTAGTTGGTGGAGTTGTGTTCAGTTTAACTCAGTTAGACACAGTTGAGGTAGTTGTATCTAGTCTAGCTGATTGATACACTAGTGAGAGTGGTGTGAATTAATTAATAATTAATTCACTAAATAATAACTCATTAATCAACTAAAGAATACATCAGTTAACTACAGTACATGGACAGTTTCAATGGAGACTAGTGGAGAGGTAGGTGAAAGAGCAAGTGTGACTATAGTGTTGCATGATTTGCAACACACAGTGATTGGAGATGCCAATGAGGATTGTGTGAGAAAGGCTGGACCAATTTGAGTTCATCCAGAGCCATTCTTCATCAGGGATTTCACAGTAGAGGTAGGCTAAAAGCTGGCAAAGATCGGTGCATGAATTTGCAAGATTGGGCGTGATTAGTGTGTAGCGATTGGATTGTACTGAGAGCTTGTGATAAGATTTGTATGAGGATTGTTACATGATCTCTATGACATATATTATATAGATAGTTGGGGTTTTTAGCTTCAGGCTTTCCTGTTAAAACACTGTGTTCATATGTGTGAATTTTTATGGTTTCATGTGTGCATTGCAATTGTGTTTATTTCTGCATGTGATGATCAATGGTGGAATAGATTCTGTATTGTGCATGAAGTTAAAATAGTGTGTGATCAGGAGAATATTGGACATATGCATGCGTAGTGCATATAATTTCTACAGAATATCAGCTACCCTTATATTCAATTTTGGAAGTTCTAAATATGCTCCGCCACTACACCCTTTTGTTTGAGATTTATCAATTGGCTAAAGAAGGTGTTGCTTTTTGTATCCTCATAATGTGCTATCATTTCCTCCGTAAAAATTGACCAAGTGACAATTTTTTTACGAGAGAAAAGCCGTCGATACCATACAAATGTATTTTGTTCTAAATGTAAAGTTGCAATGTGTACCTTTTGTGTGTTTTTCACATTATTGAGACCAAAATATTGTTCCACCTGTAGTATCCATGTTACAGGATCCTTGCCATCAAACTTCCTCATATCCATCTTTGGAATATGGTGGTTATTTAATCCAACATTAGAGTTTATGAAATCACGATTAACATTTATTTTGTTCTCATCATGATTTTCATCTACTATATTTTCTCCATTAGGAATCATTTCTTGTATCAACTTTGACAAAAATTCTTTCAAACCTTCCATGTCTTCCTTCAATTCTTCCATACCATCCATTTTATCTTCCATACCATTCTTCAAACCATCCATAGTAGCTTCCATGCCTTTCTTCAAACCATCCATCGTAGCTTCCATGATTTTCTTCAAAACATCCATTTCATTTTTTGTGGCTCTTTGCGAGAGCGAATTTTGGTGCACTTGCTCTTGTAATTTTGATAGATCATGTTGCAATTATTCATCTTTATGAGTCATAGTAGAGTACTTTAAGGGCTTAATGGGTGTTTAATTATTTTTAGGAGGCATTTTAGAACCCAATACTGATATCTATGCTCAATAGGCCTTTGGAATCACTTAAAACTGATTTTTCAAACAAGACTTATGCAATTTGAAAACAAATACACACCTTTTTCTTGATTTTGAGGAGCTCGATATTGAAACTGAATTATCTTTGTGATTTTGGATCTTCAATATCTAAAATTAATCCTTGACGTAGCGCCCTGAATCTTCTTTCAATTTCCATAGGTCTGACTTGATTTGGATTCTTCAAGGCAAAGTTATTTCCAATCTTCCATAATGACCTAATTATGGACTGGTTCAGTAGAGTGAACTTGTACGGATTTCCACGTGTCATTGTTTGCTCCTTTGGATCTGAACTTTACAGACAGGAAACTATAGTCCATGTACTTCTAGTCACTTTTTACAGAGTCCTAATCCGATGCTCAGAGAGAGAGTTATGAATATTTTCCCACGATCACCTCTTTGAGATGAAATTCAAGAGCCTGAAAAAGACCTAACTTCCACAGATCATATCTTCAAAAATATTGTGAACCAAGCTCTAAAATTTTTCGACGACCTTCTTCAGGATTTCAGTTTTGCGCTCTAAAAATTTCAGCTTATGAACCTTTGTGGAAAAAAATTATAGTGAAAATTCCGCGATGACCTTTTTAAGTGAAATTCAGGAGCCTACAAAAAGACCTAACGTCCATGAATCATATCTCTGAAAATGTTGCGAACCAAGCTCCAAAATTTTGCGACAATATTACTCAAGATTTAATATTAGCACTTTAAAAATTTCAGTTTTTAAAACTTCGTAGAAAAAAAGTTATAGCAAAAAATCCACGATGACCTGTTTGGAGCAGCAAAACCTAGAATCCAAAGCTCTGATACCAAATGTTGGGAAACCTGCTCCAAAAATAGAAGAAAAGAGATATCAATGCCTTAGAAATAAGCCACTTCAAGGGGAAAACCTCTAATACATTACATTAATTAAAAATTCTTGGATGGTACACATTATAAAACTTCCTTTCTATATATAGGAGTCCATGGGGTCACAATGTAATCCTAGTGGGACAACAATGTAATCCTAGCTGACCTAACAATAATAATTTAAGGGCACAATAGTAACAATATGGGGGTTATAGGGGTACAATAATAACAATAAGGGGGTTACAATAACAACAATAAGGGACTATAATAGTAATATAGGGACCTAACATTACATAATGCGCCAGAGGAACTCATCCTTAAAAGAGAAAGATACATTAGCCAGCAGTAAGGTGATATTCAAATTTTAGTCCCAATCCGAGAGGAACGAATATGGAGAAGAACTTAAATTAACCTAAAAATGAGAAAATTTTTTGTTATAGCATCATTTATCACCTCTATATACTTCATGACTTATGCATTGGCCTTGGGTAGCCCTTCCATTCAGACTTGGTCACATTTCTCAAAAAATAATATTTTAAAATCAATACGCGATTGTGCCCAGTTTTTTCTGCGTGCACACGCGGGTCCATCCATAGCTGACCTGTGTATGCTATTTAAAATATTAAAAGATATATAATTTCCCCATTATTGAGGCGGGATTTATGGTTTTTCCTGTAACTTAACTACCCCAGCCTGTGGTCTAACTGTTCCCCAACTGAAAAAACTAATTTGAGGATGTATAAATACACGTCAAGGGAATGGCCTAAGGGGAGAAAAGAGAGAATATTATTGATATTATAGCCTGTTATAGCCCTGACCAAGTCTGATATTTTACTTTGCCTCCTACACTTCTCAGGTTTCAGGAAACCCTTATTTCCTAGTGATGATCACCCTCATTCTATGTGACATCCTTTGTGCACCATTTATGGAAGAAGCTTTGTGAGGCTAGGGCTGGACGAATCCAGAGGACAGTTTTTCTTAAGTCCGTGGCAGATCTCAGGTGATTTAGCCACTATTTTATGTACATGTTATCAATAAAATAAGTATCATACTGTTCCTGATGTTCATGTGTTATGTGTCTCTTATACATGCTTAATAATCTTGAATAGTTTATTTCATGCTATTTTTATGAGATTATATATGCTAATATGCTAACATCTCAGACATATTTGTTGTATAACTAGTTTGTGTGCTCATTCTTGACTGATTTGCAGGTTCTGGAGCGCGAGGAGTAGAAGAGGGTTTGCACCCTATGGGATCAACCTCAAACGAAGGATAAATTGGTAAGGTCCACAATCCTCATTTTCTAGTTCCAAGTATAAAAATTATTAATTAGAGTCCTTCCTATGATTGCATTCCATATGCTCTATTAGGTCCCTCAACCCATTGCCTTAGGTTAACTGTGCCCGTAACAATGTTCTATGACAAAGCCTTCACAATTCAAAAAATATAATTGAAGCCCTCTCAAGGAAGAGGTTTAGGGCCGGGTGATGGACCTGTTCACGCAGAGGGTTTACCCCCAGTAACCCTCAGTAACCACTAAAAACAAATTTCAAAGGTTAAGCAAGGCTTGTCCTACCTGTGACATCAACCTTTTGACTTGTTGCGGAGTCTGATGGAACTCGGTTTCTAGAGAAACCTGTACGAAAGCAATCACAGAATAGGTGAGTTAACATGTAAACATAAATCCCCCAAAGAAAAGGAACGAATTTGAATGCTAAGCAGAGATAAATAGCTAAGGAATTAACATTACTTGTCCCAGTCTCTACATGCATGCAAGTATGGTGCATGTAACTCATTCACGGGGCAAGGGTAGCATATGTTGTAGCCGGATGTTAAACCCTCAGCCATAGTATCCTGGATGAAGTTGATTCAAAGGCAAGTTTTTAAAAGAAATACTTCTGAAGGGAATTTAACCAGTAATCTCTTTAGAAACAGAGTGAAATAAATTGAATAGTAAAGAAAAAATTAAACCCTTGCTTGCTCGAACTCGGCGTACACTGCCAGTTAAAGCGGGAAGACAGTAAATAAAAATGGAAAGCAATGTTGTAAAATCCACAGGTTCAATATCGAACAAAAGCAAGAAATTCCAAAGAAGAATGTCACAAATCGATTCAAACATAATTGTATCTCCCTATGGAGTGAATATAATATTACCTGAGCCAAAGGATGAAGGTGTGACCGATGGACGAAGGCGTGGAAGATGAAGAAGTTGCAGAGAAAACCCACATAAGTGTGAGAGGAGAATGAACATAGGGAGTGTCGCATAGGGATGGGTAGTTACCCTAATCCCTCTTGCGAAATTTCCGACCATAAGATATAGGTCTCCTTAGATCAATAGTGTACACAAGTAATTAATGGTTGATAGCTGCCATCCATCCGCTGGGATGCGTACACAGATTCCCAATCACAATGATAACATAAAAGAATTTAAATAATTTGTTGAATAATGTAAAATCTGGATGATAAGTCATATTTGGGAAGTATCAACATGCCCGAAATAATATTGTATTCTTAACTTCAGTCCTATTTCTATTCATGACTGTAAGACATATAATTATTACACATCAGATCACCATATTAAAGTATTGAAAGTTGGGTAAAATAAATGTTCCTTCCACATCATAAACTTAGTGTTATATGTTATAAAAATCCCAAAACAATGATATAGTTAATATAGGTATATAAATAAAGGCATTGATGTTTGTGTGGAGTAACTATAGTAAATTTTTTTGTATGGTAAGTATTGATAGGGGTGGCAAGTGGTATCAGAGCGAAGTTACACGCTGGGGCCAGATGGGCTATCTAAATAACTTTAGTTTTTTTTTCAATGGCTTTGTTTTTTTGTAAATGTGCACAGTGACAGGAATATCAATGATAAGTTCCAATGAGGAGAGGATCCAATCATTAGACACCAAGAACTACAGGAGAAGTCCATCCTCTGACTAATCTTGAGATGAACCCGGGAATGTGGGTACAATTGAGTGTGTACCAATACCAACAAAATAGTAGATTGTTTGAATAACATTACCGATAAACAAATAGATTGTTGGACATGGTGCAACAACTCCAGACATAAATGATTAGATTACGAAGTGACAATGAGAGGTTGATGTGGTAACAAGAGAGAATACTCAAGAGTCTCTTGGAGAAGCAAAATCATCTTACAACACAACCTAGTCCAGAAAGGGACACCCATGAAGAAGGAGAATAACAACAACAAGTTAATGATAATTTGGAAGGGATTCATACTCAACGAAGTAACAAAAATAGAATCTAAAGTGAAGCAGATTCTAGAAATGCTTCAGAACAGTAGGAGATGAAGAAACAGGAAGTGGAGCTACAAGGTGAATTTCAGAAAATTAAACCTCCTACCTTCGATGGAGACGTGGAGGAAGTAGCTGAAGCATAGATAATTAATATGAATAAATATTTTCAAGTATATGCATATGAGAGAAAGCTCAAGGCTCACTTTTCTATTTATCAATTGCGGGAAAAAGCCACATTATGGTGGGAAGAGGTGGAAAACATGCGTGGAATTGAATATTGGAATGTGACTTGGGATGAGTTCCAATAGTACTTTAAGGAAAAGCACCTAACAAAGAGATTTTATGATGAAAAATCTCAAGAGTTTCATGATTTAAGGTTGGGTAAGTTATCTATGGATGCACTCATCACTAAGTTTACCTCTTTGTTAAGATATGTATCGTACTTGATAGATGAAAAGGCGAAAGTACATCGATTCATGAGTATCCTGCCTACTCACATGAAGGAGAGGATTGAATTCATGGACCCAAAGACTATGGATGAGGAATTTAAAAGTCCCTGGTTGGTACAATTGGCTACGGGAGAGAAAAGAAGAATTAATGCTAAAGTTTCGCACTGCATCCTAAAAGTAGGAAGACAACATATAGTAGTTGAACTGAATATTCTACCTTTGGGCTCCTATGATATTTTTTTAGGAATGAACTAGTTAGAAATACATTGGTCACTAGTAGACTGCAAGGAGAAAATCATTCATTTTAAGGAAGAGGATGGTACTCGACAAGAATTACAAGGAATTAGGAAACCACTTCAATTGTGCCCCATCACATCATCTCAGCCAGGTAAATGCCTTAGAAAGTGGTGTCAACTATATGATGTTTAGGTTGGGTTTACTAATTCTAAAGACAAGGCCCTTATGATGGAAAATATTCCAATTGTTCAAGATTTTATGGACATATTTCCTAAAAATATTCTGGGATTACCCCCAAAAAGAGATATCGATTTTACTATTGAATTATTACTCGAAGCAGCACTTGTATGATGAGCACCATACAAAATGAGTGTGCCTGAGTTGACAGAATTAAAAATGCAGCCACAAGAACTATTAGACAAAGGGTATATTCAACCAAGTGTGTCCCCTTGGCGAGTACCGGTTGTTCATTAAAAAGAAGGATGGTAAAATGAAAATGTGCATGGATGATCTGAATTTTGAATGCTATTTTTGTTGTGCTAATTTCATTTTCAGATATAAAACTTATTTACTCATCTTATGCTTGATGTACAGGTCTCCTTGTTGCTTATGTGTGTCAAAACAGGAATTTAAACTGAGTTTTTATGAGTGAATTTGAAAGCATAAGTCATGAATTTAAAAGGTTGAACAACAGAAATATAAATAATAGAAAACCATCATAGTTGATCCATTAAAACATAGTTTTGATGAAGGATTTCACCCCTCCTAGGCTACATCTCCTTGGTCCAAATTCCATGGTTTGGACCTCTGTATTAGCTCATTTGTGCTCAAAATGATGTTTACATGCATCAAATGCTCTTGGAATATACACCAATGAGTTAACAATTTCGAAATCTATCATAAATGACTATTTATTTACATAATTTGGCCTTCAGATGCTCTAGGCATGGCCTTCCCTCCTAGTGGCCCTTGGCTTCAAAATTCTTCAAGGCAACATAAACCTCTGTAAACTTGCTCCTCTGCCTCTAAAACTTGTTCCAATGTGTTCATAGCATGCCAATTAGCCAAGAATGACTCTTTCTAAGCTCAATTTGGCCATAAATTAACTTAGTTATTGCAAAAAAGAATTTTCCCCCAATTTCTCCTCCAAATCTGGAAGGACACCAACTAACTCCATTTTTCGTGGAATCTCTGAATTTGCCACCACCGCTAATTTCGCCGCTAACTAGTAGGAGGATTAATTAGGACTTAATCTCAGATTAAATGGGATAAGCACACTCTTAATTCCGCATTATCGTTGAGTGTTTGGACATGGTCATATCGTAGGGTCACGTGGAGGAGGGTAGGCCTACGGGACTGGCCCCCTCCGTTCCCGCCACTAGAGTCTGCATACACTTCAAATAGGTGTTGGGCATATTGGTTTTAAAATTCCGCTCGCTTGGTCCATTGGTGAAGGCACATAGTGTTTTGGGGGGAAGTCATAGGGTCAAACCCCAACCTCTTCCCCTCCATTCAACGGCTTTGCCACATAGTAATATGCCCCTAAAACGTTATGATATGCGTCCATAACCAAGGTAATGGTCTTTGCAATTGATAAATGTGCCAATCCAAAAATTTATAATATGCCATAACAATTCACATATGATATATATATTCTCCCCCAACATAATATATACTCCATAGTTCAGACTTATGATATTTAAAATAAATGTACCAACTGGAATGTATTACCATAGTTGATCTAAAATATGCAGAAATTTGAAATATAATTAAGGTTTGTGATTAAATTAATAAAATATAATATATATAATAACGTATATATAATATAATATATGATCTTAACCATACTATATATACATATTCCAACCTTAACTAATTAAAAAATAATTTCCAGCACATAAAAGTCATGAACCAAAATTCAACCTTAGAAGGTCATTGGAAAAATTTCACCTTCAAAAACCAAAATGGAGAATTCAACAATGAAACTTGTCACAGTCCCATTGGACGAAAAATGAAGAAGATTCCTTGAATGCTGACTAGGCTTCCATGTCGTCACCCTCTACCTGTTCTACAATTTTTTAATAAAACTTTGGTTGTCCTGAACGATGATCAACAGACCATAACTTCCTCATCCGAACTCGGGTTTTAACAAAACAACTTGTGTTGGATTCGTGGCAAAGGGTCAGTCACGGTCATTTAATTTGAAATCAATTCTGAGAACTCTCATTTTGAGCTAAATACCGAGCCTCTGATCAATGGATTACCGACAAATTAATAAGATGACTGTCAAAAATAAATATCATTTTCCACGCATAGACGATATTTTTGATCAGGTAAAAGGAGCAAAGGTATTTTCAAAAATTGACCTGAGATTTGGGTATCACCAGATACAGATTAAGGATGAAGACGTATCCAAAACAACTTTTCGTACCAGGTACAGACATTAAGAATTTGTCGTACTACCATTCATATTAAGTAATGCACTGACAACATTCATGAGTCTGATGCATGGAATCTTTCATACATTTATGGATAAAATTTTTTTAATATTTATTGATTATATACTAATATACTCTAAAAATATGGAATAACACCAAGAGAATTTATGCTTGGTGTTGAAAATGTTGCAGGAACATTAGCTCTATGAAAAATTTAGAAAATGTGATTTCTACAAAGAACAGATCCAATACTTGGGTCATGTAATATCTGCTGAAGGGATCTTGGTAGACCCTAAAAAGATAAAAACAATTATGGAATGGATATTTCCCAAAAATGTAGCTAACATACACTCTTTCATGGGCTTAACTGGTATCTAAGATAACCTTTCCCATTACTTCCTTGCAACGGAAAGGGAGAGTTTTTAAGTGGACTAATGAATATCAAACCATTTTTGAACGTTAAAGGAAATATTAACTACTGCCCCTATGTCCAAAGTGGCTATCCCAAACAAGGAATTTGATGTCTGCACTGACGCTTGTAATGAAGGGGTGGGAGCAGTATTGACACAAGATGGAAAGGTGATAATGTATGAATCTAGGAAGATAAAGGATCATGAGAAGCGATACTCTTCTTATGGTTTAGAGTTGACTGCGGTAGTGCATTATCTTCAAGTTTGAAGACATTACTTATTGGGGAAAAGGTTTGTGCTAAGAACTGACCATAATAGCTTGACCAATTACTTTAAAAAATCTGATTTTAATGCCCATCAAGCAAGATGGAATGTGTTCCTAAGCGAATTCGATTTTGACATCCAACATGTAAAAGGTAAAGATAATCATGTAGCGTATGATTTAATTAGGAAAGTACATTGTCTCTATCAAATGTACTTTAATCAAGCAAAATTTAAGTTTCAGGAAAACATAATGGAGGCAACAAAGAGAGATCCTAAGTATCAATTTTTATGGAATCAAGCAAGAGAGGCAGAAAAGCAAGGAAAGCAATCAGATTATGGAATTAATGATAAACAAATTTTAGTCTTTCGAGGGAAGATATATATCCCAAACCAGATAAGCTTAAAGGATCTTATTTTGGATGAATATCACTAGAGTTCTTATGTTGGACACTCGGGATACCAGAAGATGTTGACAACAATTAAGAAGGACTATTTCTGGCCTCGAATGCGTAAACATTGCTGAATATTTGACTAAATGTTTGGAGTGTCAGCAAGTTAAGGTACAGTACCAACATCTAGCAGGATTGCTTCAACCCATTCCTATACTGGAATGGAAGTGGGAAGTCATATCCCTTGATTTCATCATAGTTCTACCAAGAAGAAAAATACACAATGATTCAATTATGGTAGTGGTGGATAGACTCAGCAAGGTAGCTCATTTCATACCCATTAAGTCGACTTGCAAGACCATATATATTGTTGACATCTTCATGAGGGATATATTTAGACTGCATGCCATTCCAAGAATTGTCATCTCATATCGAGATGTAAAGTTCACCTTAGCTTTCTAGAAAGCATTATTCACTAGATTAGTGACACATATCCATTTTAGTATAGCCTAAAATCCTCAAACGGATGGACGGACCAAAAGGGTAAATCAGATATTAGAAGACATGCTACGCATGTATGTGATGCAGTAACCCACAAAGTGGGAAGAGTATTTGCGCCTGGTAGAATTCACCTGCAACAATGGATACCGGGAGTCCCTCAAGGGGAGCCCTTTTGAGGCATTATATGATGGACAATTTCGGACCCCCATAAAATGGAGTAGCCCATAAACCAAACTGATTCTTGGGCCATATATGCTGTAGGAAATGGAGCGCGAGGTGAGGAATATTAGACAGAATTTAAAGGCAACCCAGGACAGGAATAAGGTATATGTAGATCGAAAAATAACTTTTCAAGAATTCGAAGTGGGTGAACATGTTTATGTAGGAATTAAACCCAAGAGGAGCACCTTAAGGTGGAACACTTGTGCCAAATTAGCTCCCAGATACTGTGGAACTTTCTAAATTTTGGAACAGATAGACCCGGTGGCTTATCGACTGGGTTTTCTTAGCCATATATTGGTACACAATGTGTTCCACATGTCCTTACTGAAGCGAAATATACATGACCCCAAGCATGTAATACATTGGCAAAGCTTACATGTAATTTATGTCTACATTATGAATTCCAGAAAAGAGGAATCCATAATTAAATTAATTATAAATTATGTTGCTTATAGGTAGAACCAAACAATGAATTTCTAGTAGAGCCTCAGCATATTCTCGATCAGAGAGAAATAGCACTCTGGAGGCGAGTCATCCCCCAAGTTAAGGTGAAATATAAGTACTTTATCTTAGAGGAGGCTACTTGGGAGGATGAAAACTCTATACGAGAAGCATATCCTGAAATTTTTTCCTGGTTTTAGTGAACACCGAGGACAGAGTTTATCTATAGTGGGGGAAGATGTAACACCCTATTTTATTTTAATGAGTTTTTTAAAAATACTTTTATAAATACATTTGAATTTTTTAAGTGGAAAGGGATTGACGAATATGGTTATTCGTTAGTGAAACTTGAGTTATACTTCATGAATAAAAATTGCATTGAGTACAATTGATTAACTGATTGGTAAAAGAATTCCAAGGTTCCAGAGTAAAAATGAAAAGGCTTTTTATGACAGTTACCTTTCCCAAGAGGATAAAAATAAATCATAAGAAGGGAAAGGGGTTTTGTTCATAATGAAAGAGGAGGGTTACAATGAAAGGTTGTGAAAAAAGGATTTGTCCAAAGATGGATTATACTAATGGAGCTCTATAACCCAGGTGAAGTATAGACTGGACAATAGTCCTGAGGTCTAACTTCTGACTATTATATGCCACGGTGTGGAGCATGGGGGGAGCAGAGGACGTGATCACCTCTCTCATGGTTGGGTGGTGCCATTATTTTATCAAGATTTCAGAGAGAAGTATACAAGGAATTACTATACTAGTATATTGTATTGTCTCTGTAGTTTAAATTAAACTAGTTAACATCTTCTTTGATAGAACTAAATAAAAATAAAAAAACAAAAGTATATTTATTCTTGCTGCTCAAACCCTGAAATTTAATATAGTTCTAGACTCTGTGTAGATAGAAAGTATAAATAGGAATATATAGAATGAATAAATCACTAAGTAAAACTGTGCTAAAACTAGCAGAATAAATAAATGTTCTTGCATTGACAAATCTCCCTACATTAAATAAACAATAGCGTTTAATAGTTGAATGCTCAAGGAAATAATACACAGAAAAGAATCGAGGGTTTGAACCCATTTTCTATAATCACAAAAAAAAAAAATTAAGAGAATAAATTAGTGTGGCTCAAAGGTTTAGAAGCCAAGCGCTATGGTAATAGAGCGAGGATGAAGGACCTCTAGCCCTTACCTCCTAAAAACACATGACGAAAAAAATTCTAGCAAAGAAAGGAAAAATCGTGAAGATTGAATAATTATCGATTTGGAGAAATATACAATTACACAAAAAAACATAAATTTCAACAAGGGTCACGAAACCATATTACTATTGAATGATAAAAATAGACTTCAACATCTCTTATAACCTTTGTGCTGAGGATTCGACCAGGAAAAGAACATATCCTTATATATAAATATCAAAATGAAATTTTAGTAACACATTTATGAAAATATTGTATCTGGTACAAAGTATATGGGTTTACATAATGTGCTAGAGGAAATCATCCTTAAAAGAGAAAGATAAAGTAGCCAACAATAAGGCAATATTCAAATTTTACTCCCAATCTGAGAGGAATGAATATGGAGAAGAACTTAAATTAACTTAAAACTAAGAAAAGAGTTCTATGACAAACCCTTCGCAATTCTAAAAATAGAAGTGAAGCCCTCTCAAGCAAGAGGTTTAGGGTCAGGTGTTGGACCTGTTCACATAGAGGTTTTACCCTCAATAACCCTCAATAACCACTAAAAACGAACTGCAAAGGAGAGGCAAGGGTTTTCCTACCTGTGACAGCTACCTTTTGAAGTGTTGCGGAGTCTGATGGAACTCGGTTTCCACAAAGGCTTGTTCCAAAACAACCACAAAATAGGTAAGTTAGCATGCAAACATAAATCCCCTAAAGAAAAGGAACGAATTTGAATGCTAAGCAGAGAGAAACAACTAATGACTTAACATTACATGTCCGACTCTCCGCATGCATTCAAGTCTGGTGCATGTAACTAGTTCAAGGGGATAGGGTAGCATATGTTGTAACCGGATCTTAAACCCTCAACCACAGTCTCCTGAATGAAGTTGATTAAAATGCAAGACATTGAAATAAATAGTTCTGAAGGGAATTTAACCAGTAATCGCTTTATAAATGTAGAAAAATAAATCGAATAGTAAAGAAAAGATTAAACCCTTACTTGCCCGAACTCGACATACACTGGTAGTTGAAGAAGGAAGACAATAAACAAAATTGGAACACAGTGCTCTAAAACCCACAAGTTCCATATCGAACAAAAACAAGAAATTCCAAATCAGAAAGTCACAAATCGAGTCAAACATAACTGTATCTCCCTGTGGAGTGAATAGAATATTACCTTAGCCAAAGGACGAAGGTATGACTGATGGACGAAGGCGTGGAAGACGAAGAAGTTTCAGAGTGAAACCACATCATTGCGGGAGGAAAATGAACAGAGGGAGTGCCACATAGGGTCGAGTAGTTACCCTAATCTCTTTTGTGAAATTTTCGACCGTCAGATCTAGGTCTCGTTAGATCAACGATGTACACATGTAATTAATGGTTGACATTAATTAATTTATAGATTTAAAAATTGAAATAAAAAATAAAAAGATGAAATTATTCCTTTAACTAGGCAAACCTAATTAACAAAATTAACTTATAATTATTATTAATTTTATTTTTAATATAAATAAATATGATTTTTTTTCTTAAAATTAATAATATATATATTTTAATTTGCGAAAATAATGGATATATCTAAGAGAAAAATTAATTTCTAAATATAATATTTTTAAACGGAAATTAAAAAAATAAATATTTAATATTTATAATGAAACCATGATATAAACGCAAATACCCTTTTACCCGTAGACGTGGGAAAACTTAAGACATTTAACAAAACAAAATGAAACAGATTTCTTCATTGAAAAGAGAAAGTTGTGTTTTGAATTAAAAGATTATTTTACTGATATAATGATTACTTTATTATAAAAAAATATTTCAATTAATGAATATATATTTATTTTTAATAATTTTTTTAACATAATAATATTAATTTAAAGTCACGAAGAAAACTATGAGAAGTAGAACACAGAACACTAGAATATTAGAATGACAAGGAGCAACGTCAACTCGAAGATGGAAAATATAGGGTCAACAAAGAAGATGTCCAGCCAACATTAACATGTAGATGGAGTAAAAGTTTAGCTTTGGTTTATGCTTACAAACTAACCCTTTGCACACACTCTCTAAATATCCGGAGGTTTCGAACCTCAATTGTGCTTCAATAAATGGTCAGCACATACTGAGCTCGGCTAATTGGTAGAGACATAAAAAAATCAACATAGTTCAAAATAAAAAAACCCCAAAATGTTTTGGAAGGATTTTGAAATTCATGCATAATCTCTATGACAAATGGGATGGAGATTCTAAACTATCAATTTCCATAAATTTAGTTTACTCTTGTACAAAACTGTTTTGCAAATCATGGGTGATATCATCCATGGTTTCCTATGGGCCTTCTGCACGAGCAATGTGGGGCTTAATATGATCATTAAAAAATAGAATTCCTTTTCATCAAGGGCCACATTGTTGTCTGAGCCACCCTCCTTGATCATCATCCAAAACTCCTCGTCCTTCATGTAATACCTTCCCAGGAGAGCAATGTTCTGCTTGAGACTATGGAATGTGATGAGGTCTTTCTTTGAATCTGCAAAGAGACAAAATCCATTGCAAATCTCCTTCATGAGCCCTTCCTCCCACAATTTCTCCGCCATCGGAGGAAGATAGTCCTCAAAGTGAATGTCCACAATGGGTTTACCCAACATTTTCTCTGTCACTTGGGCATCCAAAATTGTATCTGCAAAGTTATCAAATTACAGTATCTTCGATGAAGAATAAAGGGATGAAGGTAGTGAATAGGTTCCTAAATGAATTCTAGTCAAGCCTCTAATCATTATTGGACACCAAGAGATCACCAATTCAACTTCCTTCCACCACTATATTAATGGCAAGACAAAGGCTATCAACAGGATGAACGTGCACATTTTACACATGTACAAATCCAAGCATCTATAAACATGGGATGAGAGTCTTCCCTATGTTAAACATAGATACAATAGACCTACCCATAGTTCAAATGACCACATCCCCTTTAGGCGGACTTGGGATTTCAACCATTGTATCCGATTGATGTCGCACTGCCCCTTGCAATTACCTAAGAACACTGCACATGTTAAATATAAAGCTAAAAAATCTATGAAATTTATTGAAAAAATTCAACACATCCACGAGAAGGTCCATGATATCTTGTAGAAATCAAACACTAAATATAAACAATGGCATGATCAACACTTGGTGCCACACAAGTTTCAAGTGGGAGACAAAGTTTGGTTGCATCTAGAAAAGGGATGTATTATAGGTCCATCGAAAGCTTCAACCAATCTGTTTTGGACCTTACACTTTCACTAAGGCTATGGGTGACAATGGTTTTGGGCTAAGTACCCCCCTATTCCTTTGCATGCACCCAGTGTTCAATATGGACTCCCTTCGACCATACTTTCCAACATTATTGTACACATCAGAAATTGCAGAGAAGATGACATCGAAAAAGCTCAAACCGTATTGTATTGAATAGGCCAAAACTCATCATATAATGGAAACACAGATTAAGAACACTCACCAACACAAGATCCAACCGTATCAAGTTGTCAAAACAAGTCAACTCCCATACTAAGGAAAGTGGCTCATTAGGGACCAAGTTCAGCAGAAGTTTCCTCATAACATGAAGGCACTTGACACAATAGAGACCAATTCCTCCTAAGGGGGAAGGAATGATCTAGGTCGATATTAGTGGACACCCACATATTCCACTGACTCACTGTTGGGGTTCCCATGTTTTGGCAAGTCTGGTAATACCAAAATATGAGACAACATCAGAACCACTTTCAGACCTCAGGATCTAGCCCTCCTGGGTCCAGAGAGGGATCTCTCTATGAAGGCAAAGGTATATGTCTTTGAAGTTCAAATGTTAAGATATTAGGTTGGTTATAGGCACAAGTTTGTTTGTTTGATTGTTTGTTTGTTTGTTTGCTGGGAATCAGGAAGGAAGGGTTCAGTATAAGACAAGGAATGAGCAAAGAGGATTTTAGTCAAAGGAGGAATGATTTCAGAGAACACTCGAGACCATTGGGCAATGGAGTCAGGAAATGGTTTACTTGCTATTCAATATTCAAGCTTTCAATTGGGCTAGTCATCTAAAGCATTGGATCTTAAAGATGATAGTGTGGTAATGAAATGATTGGAAAGAAGGCGAAAGGCAAGGAAACCTCCAAGGTGACCACTTAGAAATCAGGTCCAGGGACAGGACATGCCATTAGACACCTGTGATCCAACTCCTAAAGGTTAACTCTTCAGACAAAGGGAACATTAAAGATTTAAACACAAAGGTGAAAACCTGAGATCAAAGAAAGGCTTTGAACTTTCAATGCTTCGGCATCCAACCTAAGGGAACTTAGAAGGCTTCAACTAATTGAGAAGGACCCTAGTGAGATAGAAACAAAATTATAAACTCCCGGTATCCAAATTATCTCAATTAAAACATAACAAGAACATCTAAGAACAGATTCATCAATTCATACATCAGCTAGCAGTAAAATTATAGCTACTACACTGGTTAAATTAACTTAAATCAGTACCCAGATAACACATATAGCAGAAAACATCGAAGGTAGGGAGAGCAGAAACATAGGGTACCATGCGAGGGTATATCCTATGCCAGATTTCTGATGCGTACCAGAGGAATGAAATGTGATGAATTACAAAGGAAAACAGAGACAAAGTAAGAAAAACATCACCCCTGCTTTAAATCAGGATCCAAAGAAATGTGCTTGTCATATTAAAGAGCAACACCATTCATGTAAAATATTGCCAATGGCTTGATACTCAGTCTGAAAACATCTTCCTCAACCTATCTTACAACTGTACACAGAGAACTATATCTCAAGAGAAACATCTTACAATTCACAGATATCCGATCAACAACTTTTACAATGAGTTTCTTCATGAGTTTTATAGCCAAAAGAGAGGCAGGGGAGGTAGATGAAACACTAAATGAAACATTAAAATGGATTAGAAGAAGAGGGTCGAGACCCATTCTGTTTTAATATATATGCATTGATTTTTGGTACTCTTTGGAAGAAAAAGTGGTCTTCGACAGGCTGAAATTTACTCCAGGTATGTTCTTGATGTACTTTGGCTGTAGTATTTCTACAGTACTCTCGTGAATAAACAAAAAGGCAGATAAATGACTTTGAGGTCTGCCATACTGCATAACAAATTCTCTGGTAGCATAGGACTGCTGTCAGGGTGGAATTCTTCTCAGGAACACGATGTAGAATAAAGACAGTATGGGTACTATGTCCTTCCTCGGGAGGAAACTTCTGCTGATGTGAAACAATGTCAATATTGTTTTATGTGCATTAGGCCTCATTAGGCCTTCTATGTTAATCATGAGGTCTTCAACCTGGTACAATTGCCTTATAAAAAATGAATCAGAGCTAAAATCTTCAATTACATACATTAAACTCTCTAATTATTCATTGATACTCTTTGCCGCTTCATGATTGTTCCTGTTTGTGAAATTTGAGCTTTAATGACACTGGAGAGGTTTAACAGGGTCGAACACTGTACTTTAAATGAAATATTTCCTATAGAAACTCTCCCAAACATTTCTGTTGCAATATCAGGCTCAGAAAATATCCTTCTCTGCGCACTGTGTCACTATAATAGTGACTGTGAGCAATGGTGGTTCTCACCGCCTGTAACCTGCAAAAGCACACAAATAAATTAAGAAAATCCATGCATGGGGGGAATGGCTGCGGTGGAATTTTGTGGAATTGGCAGTGCAACATGGATGAATACCGTGGATGCAATGTAAAGCGGTGAAAAACGCAGCGTGATGGTGAAAAAATGCTCTGATGGAGGTTTGGCGGGAGAATGCATGTGGGCCGTCTGATCGGGTCGTGGAGGCGATGATCGATGGTGGATATTGATTAGTGAAATGACTTTGGACGAAAATGAAATAAACTCCAATGTGAAACATTAAAGTTTAATTTAAGCGGAATGATATAAATTTCCAATTTAAAACATTAAAAAATTGATGCGGACGGAAGAATATGATGTTAAATGCAAACATAGGTTCGGACCCTTGAATGCAATACATGGGAATTGGATGAAAATGCAGTGAAAAACATTATGGGATGAGTTTGAATGGTGGGCCCCAGTCATGGGCGGACGGCGATTCGATCTGGACCGTCAGATATTAGGAAGAAATCGATGGTTGTGATGATCCGATGCAATGCTGGGGTCACACGATGGAAAATAACGAATGGGACACGAGATGCAATGAGGGTCATTGATCAAAACAGATCAACGGTCGGGATATGGAGATGAGATTTCTGGAAAAAAGTACAGAAGTGGTTTTGGGATACAAAACCGCTGTTTTCACACAGCCAGAAGGTTGGAAGGCAGATTTCACTTTTTCAACGCGATATGGGTCTCCAGCTGACACATGGCTCTGGAAAACCACCCATATCACGTAAATTCTAACTGTTAAAGCTCAAAGCCAAAAACAAAGCGATATTGTTGTGGACCGTTGGATCTGGGCCCGCGAGATCCGACGGTGGTGGAGGAGAGCGATCTGAGGGACGTGCAGGGTCGGTAAAGGTGGGGTCAAACGGACGGCAGTTTCATTGTGGGCCGCCCGATCTAAGGATGAACGACTGAGATCTGCGGAGGAGATACACAGGCGGAGAAAGTGGTTAGTGGGCAGGAGAAATCTGAGCCGTTAGATCATAAGGGATGGACGGCTACGATTGGTTCGGAGGGTGACCAATCGAGGAAATGAGCGGAACGAGAAGAAATCTGGGCCATAAGATCAGCATGGATGGACGGCTCAAATCAAATTGGGGTATCGCGAGGGTGGCATATTTAAAATCCCTGATTGGCAATGGAGGCAGTGCAGCGATGGCCATCAGATCTGAATATGGATCGACGGCGGGGAATATCATCGGAGGTTTTACACAGACATGTGATTGGGGCACGATGTAATAGGCGCAGGCCATTACATCTTTTCAAATCAATGGCAAAGATTGCTTCCACGGCCGACAGACCAAATATACCTCGCATGGGAAGAAATCAATTCGTAAAAGAAATGAACGCTTCGATCACCTTCCGATTCCGATAAGCGACTTCTATCTTACCGCTTGGTCTTAGCACTCAGGTGTATGGGGGGAAGTGGTTAAAGGGCTGGGCTTGTTGACACCTAATCCTATGGATGGGTGTGCATATGTATTTTTGTATATTATTTAATATTAGGAAATAAGGAAGGCCAAGAGTCATTGGGAGATGAATCCCAATAGCCTCACCTCCCATCTATAAAAGCATGTAAATTCTTTAGCTAATACACATTCTGATTTGAGGAGTTACCTCCTGGTTTGACATGGTATCAGAGCCAGCCCCACTATTGGAATTTCTGCCCTGTGGTGTAACTCCCTCTCCTTTGCTCAGTCAATATTTTTTAATAGTTTTCTGCTGCTCTTAATTGCTAGACTGTTATTCTGCATTTTTTTTCTCTATTTAACCCTGACATTTGCAGCTCCAGCTCCTGCAGCTCCTGAAGACTGCAGGCTCATCTGTCAATCTGCAAATTGCAGGCTCTGTCACTCTGCAAGATTCTATTTCAAAATTATTTTTTATAACGGCCTTTTGGCCTCCTCTCCATCCCTCACACTCCCTCTCTCCATTCCCTCGGTAGCGCTTCTCCCTACTCCTTTAACACGGCCTACAGGCCCGGCCTCACGCCTCACCTTCCTATCTGCTACACCTTACAGCAGAATCCATGATTCCCATGCCATCCCCACCTGCCGCTCCTACCACAACGCCTGAAATCCCACGCCTGCTCCGACACCTCCACGCTGCATATAACTGGTAACGCTCTGTCCACAGTTGTGAATATTGGTAACGCTGCATATAACTGGTAACGCTGCATATATACTTATACGCTGTCACAGTTGTGAAGATTGTTCATTCATACGCTGTCATCGACTCCTCTGAAACTGTAAAGCATTACATTACGTCCCCCTCCAGCGCGTCGAACATCCCCGAGCGTGGCCTTGCTGTCTACACGCTGTATGCACACATCTTACAACACTGGCCTCAACTCCCTGCTCCAGCGTTGACACCGCCCTCGCCATTCCATTCAACGTTGTGTCATATTTTATTGCGCACCCTGCGCTGTCTGCGTTTAAATCCAACGCTCTCTCCATTGTCAATACTTTGCATTGTTAATACATTACCTTGCTAATACTTTCCATTTGTTTAATACGTTTCCATGTCTGTCATATAAGTTGGAATTATGTCCAACGCCTCCACCTTTAATAAAGAGCTGACCGCCCTCCCATATTCATTACGCCCCTTCAAATTTGTAATACCACCTTACATATAACGCTGTCATTATATTTAAATGCTGGTTGTATTGTGATTACATGGTTTTATTGTCATGATATGCGTTGTATTATAATACACCGCCCCTCCATACTATACTGCCCCTTCCACTTCTTAATAGTCAATACCGCCCTATTGTTCAATACCTTTTCCCATACATATTTTTTACCATTTCCCATACGCCCCATTCACATTCATAATTCCGTACCCTCCCCAACCATTCCATATCGACCTCCATACAATTTTTTTTTTCCCAAACAAAAAAAAAATATACATATATTTTTTTTATGCAAAATTTAGTTTATAGTAAAGAGTATTTTCTGTCTTTTAAATTCAGTCTTCAGCA